>CAJQZJ010003646.1:281216-292698 GCA_907164525.1 Lophiomys imhausi | reverse complement strand
GGGGGGGTGTGGGTGTGTGTGTGTGGGGGGTGTGTGTGTGTGGAATTCCTGCTGTGATCTGAGGAAGTCCCGCCTTCCTATACTCTTTCTGCCCAGCTAATTGGCCATAAGCGACTTTTATTAACCAATCAAGAGAATGCCTCAGAAGGGGCGGTAACCAGATCTCAGCATTGTATTCAATGTATCAGAAACAATATTAGACCTTCCCTCAACAGTAGGCATTTGGGCAGCTTCTTCATGTAACTTGCTTGTGCCCTCAGGACCACAAATAGTTAGTTCCTTTTGGCCTTACATGTATGTCCCTTTGGACATACACTTACCACACTAAACGTAGCAGTAAGTTTTGGCAGGTGCCTACTGTGAGCAAGAGCCCACTCCACTAGCCCCCAGAAGCCTGCTGTATTTATATCTGCCCTGTTCTGTTTATTGATCATCTTGTTAGCAGGAGATCTAGTGTGGTAGGAATCAGCAAACCTACAAGCTGGGATGTTTTGTGTTGTTTGATGCAGGATCTCAAATAACCCAGGCGGACTTCGACTTGCTAGGTAACCAAGGATGATCCTGACTTCCTGATCTTCTGCCTCTCTCTCCTGAATTCTAGGATTATGGGGATGCGCTACCATGCCTGGCACCAAACTGGGACTCTCTTTTTTCACATGAAAGCCAATTGTTACATTTACTGGTACACCATTGGCCATTGCTTTTATTAATGTGTCAGGTGCTATGCAGGTGGCATCTTGCACATCCTAGGCTTTTAGGAAGAATATATCTCTTGAGACAATTGGTTAGAATTTTTTTTTGTTGGCAGAAGAAGTATCCCATAAAAATGAAATCATGTTATCATGTGTTTATCAATTGAGAATGAACAGGTTTATATTGCTGAACCCAGGGTTACTATGAAACTTAAAGTTATTACAGTTACTTGTCACCTAGTTTAGAAGAGATAATTTTCTCAGACACTCTCTGGCACTATTTCTTAAAAAGAGGCAGGACAGAGGCTGGAAAGATGGCTGAGCAATTCAGAGCACTGGCTATTCTTCCACAGGGTCTAAGTCCAGTTCTCAGAATTCATGTGCTCACTGTAACTCCCATTCTAGGAAATCTGGCACCTTCTTATGGCCTCCACTGCCACCTGCACCATGTGGTGTGCATTATATTCATACACATACATATAAATAAAAACAAAATATAAAATCTTAAAAAGAAAAGAAAAAAAAACAGGGCTGAATTAATTGCTCTGACTAAAGTACAGTATTTTCCCCCTTTCATTCCCAAGTACATAACACAGTAGGTATGTATGCTGTCACTGAACTACACCCCTGCCCTTTAAAGTGTAATTCTATAACTAACTTTCAACATATGTGTCTTTTTGAAAATTAAACCAACTTAATTTGATCAGTGCATGCATGCTTCAGGCACATTGCTAAGCTGGAGCATTTAAGCAAAATCATATTATTGGTGACAGTGTAGGGAAGGCTGCCAGCAGATACGTAAGTGAAGGGCTGTGTGTGAGTCTAGTTGTCTTGGATAGGATGAAATGTTAACAAAAGATGCACCTGGGGGATCAAGGCCTTGCAGGGAGCTCAGAAATGTAAATTAAGGGGGTGTCTACCCCCATGGCTGAAGTCTAGAGGCAGAGAGGACATTGTTTTTACTCCTGTTCTGCTATTTCCTAACTGAGGGACCCTGCGTAGTCAGCTTCTCCCACTCACACTGCCTCATTTGGTCTGAAGGAAGGGCTTTGGATTTAGGGCAGCAGCAGAGTGCTCACCTAGCTCGTAGCTGAGCATCTAGACCTTGGATTCGGTATCCAGGGAAGAGAGGAGGGAGGGAGGGAGGGGAGAGAAGGAGACATTGAGACTGATTTCTTCTCAAGCTGCTATGAGGTCAGATTAGGTCGTGCAGTATGCCACGTGTCTGGTATATAATACATCCTTTAATAAATGATGGCTGTGATTATGATTTGCACTGATGGATTTACTCTGAGCTGCTCAGCAAAGTGATTCAGCTCCATCTAATCAAGGATCCCTATAGTCTTCTGCGGGGAGCAGGCTGCAGCAGGGCTGCCCTGGTGAAGCTGCTGCTGCTCAGAGTTGCCAGGGATTCCTTCTATTTGTCTGCTGGCTTAGTCAGGGCTTGGATTTTGAAACTGTTACTTGTTATTAGGGTTAATGTCAGTGCTGTCTAGAGGAACAGGAACAGAACTGATTGAATAGATGAATATATATATATATATATGTGTGTGTGTGTATTCATATATAGATAGATAGATAGATAGATAGATAGATAGATAGATAGATAGAAAGTAGATTTATTAGAATGGCTTATAGACTATGTCCAGCTAGTCCAACAGTGGGTATCTGCCAATGGATAGTCCAAGAATCCAATAGTTGTTCGGTCCACAAGACTGGTTGCTTTAAATATGTGCTAGAATTCTGAAGAAGTAGGCTCTAATGTCAGTGAAGGAATGAACTTGCCATCAAGAACAAGGACAAGCAAGCAAAGAGCAGAGCTTCCTTCTTCCATGTCCTTTATATAGGCTTCCAGCAGAAGGTATGCCCTAGATTAAAGGTGTACCTTCCCACCTCAAAAGATGTGGATGAAAGGTGGGTCTTCCCCCTTCAGATGATTTATTTCAGAAAATTTCCTCACAGGTGAACCCAGGCACTCGGATTTTAGTTAATTCCAGATGGAGTCAGGGTAAAACCAAGAATCGCCATTTCCAAATCAGCAGGTGTGCCGAGCTGTCATCTCCCCTTGTTTGTCAGCTACTCTGTTTGATAAAAAACTTATTTTAAAATCGTTTTATTATCGTTGTTGATTTTTAGTGTGCATGGATGTTTTGCCTGCACTTACTAAGATGTGCACCACCTACATGCCTGTTACCTTTGGAGGCCAGAAGACGACGTCAGATCCCTTGGATCTGAAACTAGACAGTATTGTGAGCCACCATGTGGGTGCTGGGACTTGAACTTAGGTCCTCTGGAAGAAGAGCCAGTGCTATTGACTGCTGAGCTATCTTTCTAGCCAACTCTATCCAGAAAATATTTATTTTTGTAGTTCCTGTTTAAGTCAGATCATTATATGTGCAATGCTAAGCTTGGTGAAAACTCATCAGGCTGTTTTAATGTGGAAAAGAGAAATAGACATCTCTCTTTTTTTCCTTTTTGTGTCAACACTGTTGGAGATGAATGAGGTTGCACACATCTATAAGCCCAGCACTTGGAACTCTGAGGCAAGAGGATGGCATTTGGGGCTAGCCAGACCAGTCTTGGCTGTGCAATAAGACACTTTCTCAGAAAACAACAAAAAGCATATACAAAAAGCTTGTTGGATGTCCTTTCTGGTTTTATAAGCTGCCTCGTGTCAGTACTGGTCCCTGATTAGTCCTTATTCTAAATGGGAGGGGTACTTGCTCTGAGACAGCCAGGCAAGATTGGATGGATGTGTGTGTTGGTTAACTTATTGGTCAGCAAATGGTCCTTGACCACCATCTTCATTATAAACCCTTGGTTTCCTTCTGTATCAAATATAAAACTGGTGTATAAACCAGGCAGTTGACTAGGAAAACCTCTGTCAATTTTTCCTTTTACTATAATTGCTAAATTGTTAACTTTTAAAAAATGTTTTTATTGGTCAGATGTGGTGGCATAAACCTTTAATCACAGTGTGTGGGAAGGAGTCAGAAGCAGGAGGATCTCTGTGAGTTCCAGGCCAGCCAGAACTGGCCATATTTATTTCATTTATGTATGTGTGCATACGCTAAAGGTGTACTTTTAAACTATTAACTCCAAACACCTTCCAACCCACCCACCGACCCGAGGAACAGGAGAAAGGATACTACTATACCAGAAGGTGAAGTCGTCCTTAGGTGCAGGTCCTTGGGGCAACTAGTCAGCAGTCCCTCCAAGATGCAGTCAACAATGTGAGCACAGAAAACAGAACCCGCAAACAATGGCTTTTTTGGCTCCAAACGGGGCCTGACCTGGGCCACAATCTTCAGCAAGCCTCAGCAGCAGCAAACTTGGGCAAAGTGTTGTCCAGAGTCTTTTGAAGTGAAGCAGACATAAGCAACGATGAGAAGCAAGAAGCCCCTCTGTGTTTCTGGGGCTTCATTTACACTGCAAAACATGCACCAAAGGCTTTCCAATTGGTCAGCCTTTGCCCTCCTCACAAGGCACTTCCTGTTGACCAAAATCATGAGCTCTCCAAGGAGTCTGTCCATCAAAGGACATAAATATGGTCCCCACACTTGTAAGTTTTCCGGCTGGCACAACATCAGGTCCTCTATCAGGATGATTTGCATGCCCCTTTCATGAGACGTTTTCAGTGGTAGACCAAGCTCGCCACATCCCATACTTGAGACCAAAACAAAAACCACTTCCATTCAACACAATGTGTTTCCAAAGAAATCTGAACTTCCACCACAATGCAGTCAGCTCTCCCTCCCACCATGTGGGATCCAGGGATTGAATCTGTTGTTGGGGTTTTACCCCTGGCCATCTTGCTGGCCATGGTTTTAATTTGTGTTTTCCTGGTTACTGTCCCATTAAGGCTGAGCTGTGTGCATGTATATTTTCTATGTAAACTTCCTTTTCTCTGGTTTGTTTGCCCGCTTTAGTTGCCAAGTTTGTCCTTTTATTGCTCTGTATTGTTTTTTATTTATCATCTGGACTATTGACCCTGTCAGTAGAGTGCAGTTCAAACATCTCCTCCCAGACTCCAGACTGTTTTTGTCTTTTGAGAGACTAAAGACTAGGGTTACACTCTGGCTTCGAGAGTAGCAAGAATAGTTCTTAGGTTATGCAAAGGGAGGAAGTGAGGTAAGAGTGCCTGTTGCCCTGAGGTTCCCAGACATGTCCTTACTTCTCGTGAGAGCTGCCTGAAGGCCGTGGCCCTTGCAGGTCTCTTGGTGAAGTGGGGTCTCCTTCCTCACACCTGAGTGGAAGGTAGTGGCATGTGGCTCAAGTCCTCACAACCTGTGAGGACTCAGGTGTGCCATCCCTCTTAGAAAACAATGGCTCCCTCAGTTTGGAAGTTGCTACTTAGGCCCATATCTCAAGCTTTAGCGTTCTTCCTGTAGCAGATAGCAGGACAGTCTTCCTGTGTCTGTCTGTGCCAGTGACCAGCTAGTCTGTATGACTCTCAGATTATAGTCCTCCAGAGCTAATCCAGGACCCTGAAACTGTAATCTGTATTCCACCTATAAATATGTCTAAGTCCAAATTTATTCTGCATTTCAGTATTCTTTTTATAACAATTTGAACATTTTTTCCTTTATTTTTTGTGTATGCGTGTTTTGCTGGCATGTACGTCTGGCCTTCAGTTCTGTAGTTCACACTTACCAGTTCTCTGTGTTTCTGGCATCTGCCCAAATACTATTTTAACTTCTTGGGGCAGAGAAAATCCCTCTAAATTCCCTTTGTTAGTAGCATGTCAACTGTTTAATGGTTACACGGAACCTACATTTTTTGAAAAACACTCTACAACTTACAAGGTCCTTTCTTTCCAGCGAGACATGGTGCTGCACATCTGTAATCACAGGACTGGGGAACCAGTGGCAGGAGGAACGTTAGTTTTGAGGCCAATATAGGCAACATAATGAGACCTTGCCTCAAATTAAACAACTCAAACAGCATCAAATAAAAGCAGTGTGCTCTTACCTTGATTCACAGCCTCCATGTAAGGCGGCAATGCACATAACCATAGTGTCCCTGGCTTAGCAGGCTTTTTAAGATTATTGCCGAATGTGAAAACTAGACATTTGAGAACCAGATAAATAAGTCTGATGATGTCCTGAGTTTAATCCCCAGAGCCTAAAAGAAAGTGGAAGCAGAAAATAAACTTAATAAAGTTGTCTTATGACTTCCACATGCACCCTGTGGTATGTGCCCTCACAATAATAGTGAAAAAAATTTAAAGCTGGGCGGTGGTGTCACATGCCTTTAATCCCAGCACTTGGGAGGCAGAGGCAGGCGGATCTCTGTGAGTTCGAGGCCAGCCTGGTCTACAAAGCAAGTCCAGGACAGCCAGAGCTGTTATACAGAGAAACCCTGTCTCGAAACCACCCCCCAAAAATTTAAGTGAGCTTTGAAGGCCACCAAGTAAACTGGGTCCCCAAATTTGAGCCAAAGTGTGAAGCTTTCAGCACCCAGTGTAGCACTGAAGCATACATGTTCTGTAACCTCCTGTGTGATGGCAGTTTTCTCTTGAGTTTGCTAGGGGTGAAGGAGGGAAGGCTGGAAGTGTCTACATTTTGAAAGAGCACTCCAGGTAGCTAGGCCAGGTTTTGTACATGATGGATGAATGGCATCTCTGCTGAGCCAAATGGATATGGCTGATGGGGTGGTGTTAAGCATTCTAAATGTTAATTGGTTCTGTTTGCTGTCTGTTACTTAATTGACTCTGGTTGGTTAAATAAATGCTGAGGCCTGAAGATTGGGCAAAGACAGAGATAGGCAGGACTAAGGTTCGCGGGCTTTTAGAGAGATACAGAGCATCTTGGGTAGAGGAAGGTTGCCGGAGAAGAAGCCAAGAGTAAACAAGGAAGACACTCCATGGGGTAGATTAAAGGAGATCCTTCCACGTGGCCTGGAACATAGGCTTAGTGTGGAGAATAATAGTCCAGAGGGACATATGTATATATGGGGCCATATTTGTGTAAATAGAGTTATGAGCTTAGCTTAGATGGGCTAGGATTGCATAACCCAGGCCTAGGCTTGTTAAGATCCATATGGTGTCTGTGTGTATTCTTTTATAGTGGCGGGTTAAGGATTAACACCGCGAATCAATTAAAGATAATATAAATACTAGTAAATAGTTTAGTTAGCTATATATATTTTTTCTACATATGGCTGTCCAGGTGTGAACCCACGTCACACTGACATGCCGGAAGAGAGCTCAAGTCTTTAGAAGCTGCCCTTAACCAGGGGCGTGTGTAGATTGGATGAGCACTACCCAAGGGAGTACTAGGTGGTTCAGGGCTGGCTTCATCCAGAGGCGATGACCCTGTAGTGCACCCATGTGTGGGGCACACCACAAAAATTCCAGACCCGGTTTACTTGATGGCTTTCAAAGCTCACTTAAATTTTTTCACTATTATTGTGAGGGCACATACCACAGGGTGCATGTGGAAGTCATAAGACAACTTTATTAAGTTTATTCTCTGCTTCCACCACCTTGTAGGCTCTGAGGATTAAACTCAGGACATCATCAGCTTCTGTTTACGTTTGTTTTGTTTTGACAAACAAAATAGTGATTTAATAATCAATGAAACCAACAATCAAAAACAAAAAACAAAACAAAACAAAAAAATTCCAGAGCTTAAGAGGGGGAGCCAAGAGGATCAAGAAAGCAAGGCCAGCCTGGGCTGCATGAGATTCTGGCTCAAAAGACAAGCAAAAAAAGAGTGTAATGCAATTTTGAGTATAACCCAATTTCAGTGGCCACAATAAAGTATTCCTGAGACTTACAGGTTTACTTACTCAAGGGCCATTTGGAGCCAGAATTAAATTCTTCTTTTTCTGCAGTCAGAAAAAGGCTACGCTGTCAGTCAGTTAGTTGATCTTAAAGGACGCCTGATGACATACTTAGAGCTTAGCTCCATATGGTGATTTGGTTGTGTTTTCATATGTTGCGTGCACAGATGGTTGTAACATAAATTTCCTGCCTCTCGCCTCAGCTGGTGTCCCCAGCACCTTCTGGTCCAGGAGCAGGTGATGGAAGCCTCAGAAGCACTGATTCCCTTTGCAGAGCTAAGCTTGGACTAATTAGTCTCAGGCAGAGAGCCTTGTCCAAGTGCAGGAAGACATTGGGGCTCAGTGTCTAACAGCTGTGATCACTGTGTGATCACCCACAAAACCAGGTGCCAGGGACATTCTCAGTAAGCAAGTGATTGTGGATGTTCTCTCAGTTTGAAGTTTGAAGTGGTGTGCCCAGAGTGCATGGTGTGGCATTTAGTTCCAGGTTTTCAAATCTCTGTGGTATCAGGAGTTATCAGTGAGTTTCCAGGCTTATGCTCTCAGGCGTGGTTTGAGAAGAGCAGGCTTGTCTGCCTAGTGCCTTGATTGGAAAGTGTCTGACTGGCCCACCAGTCAGGTTCTGCATTCCCACAGGAGGCATGCCCTTTGAGTGTAGGTGCACTGGTTTTTCTGAACAACTCTGAAGTAGTTGATTTTTATATCCAATCTGTAATAATGGAGCCTTATTACACCTGCTAAATGAAATTAAACACTCCATTTTTCATTTCTTGGAAATAGAGTGCTGATCCCACTCCAGAGAAGCCAAGACACTGAAAATAGCATTCTTTGCGAAGCAGTAACCATGGAGCCCGAAGCTGAAGCTGAATGGTTTCAAGTATAAAGCTTTGTTTTATAGAGAGGGGAGAGAAGCTGGCATGGCTACTGGTTGGCTGGCCCTATTCTGGAAGCATGTTCCCGTCTTTAGTAGAAAGGCAGGGGACCAGTTGCTTCAGGCTCCTCCCTGTCCACCTCTAAACTCCTCTCTGCTTGGCTCACTCTTGCTTCCTACGTTAGGACAAATGATCCCTTGCTCGTCCCCCACCGCCTTCTTAAGGTATTTAAAAATTGTCCATAAAATTCCACTTTGCTTCTTTTGTGAAGTGATACAACATAGATAGGCTGCAGCCATGACTCTGTCTGCTCTTTGTCCCTTTTGCTGAGTTAGCTTGCCTCCAACCCTGAAATGGCCAGGTTCTCAGGTGTGGAGGACTGTACGCCAGATGCTACCAAGACCAGCTCCTAGGCCTTACTCTCTTCAGCTCTGGCATACATACAGCTATTTCCTGGGCTAGCACCTTCTGTCTGCCATACTAGCCAGTCTGACCCCCCTTTGAGACCTCACATGGAAATTTCCCATCTGCCATGAGAGCCTGTTCTGACTCCCACTTGGGACCTCGCATGGAGATGTTCCATCTGCCATGATATCTAGCTCTGACTCCATGTGCATTCTCAGATATTTGAACTATTGGTATAATTCCACTTAAGATATACTTTTAAATAACTGCCATGTCAGTTTTTGAACGGTTGGAATGTGACATCATACAAGTTCTCAAATATTGAGAACTCACATGAGGGTGGTCCATCTTCCACAATAGTAACCAGCTCTGACTCCTCTTTGAGACCTCGTAGAGATGTGTTCCTACACAGTTCCACCCCTGCTTTCTATTAAGTTGTGTTTCTCAAGCTGTGGGATCAGCTGCCTACTTTGTTGTGATTGATTTTGTGACCCAATGAGTTTAATTAGAGTTGCTTACCAGCAGCTGTCACCACTGAAGAAAATCGGTATCTATTTCTGTCTCTTTGTCCGTCTCTGCCAACCCCCACCTCATACCCTCTGCTCTTGGGTAATGGTGTTTCATGAGTCCTTCCCTCTTGTTGTGGCTGGATTTGAGGCATAGGAAATTTGGTGGAATTGGAGGGAGGTAAATGGAGAACACAGGGAATTTTCCCCCCAGCACCTGCCTCAGCCGCTGCCCAGCTCCTTGTGGCTCCATCTGGTAAGGAAAGCAGGTTTACACTCCGGCCATCACGTCGACCTTGGGCCCTGCCCACTACTGCCTTTGTCTCTTAGGTTCTAGGTGGCTCTGGTGTCTCTGTCAGGCCTGAGCTGGTAATGCTGTCCTTTCCTGAATTTTGGGATGGCTTCACTATCGTTGTAGCTTCTCATCCAAATTTACATACTTAGAGTACTTGTTGTAAGAACTAGATAGACATTGTGGTTTTCAGATTTTGAAGTGTACTAATTTCTAATTTAAGCAACTGGTACTTCTTGATTCAGCCTCTGAATATTTTTACATTTATTATCTTAAAATTATCATTTTTATCTTCTGCCATCTTGTATGATATCACATTCCCACTGTTCCAAAACTGACATGATGGTTATTTAAAAGTATATATTAAGTGGAATTATACATATAGTTCAAATATCTGACAAAAAAGAAGCTATAGGAAGCATTCATATCCAAGAAGAGGTTATCTTAGAAAATAAAAAGAGGGGCTAGCAAGATGGCTCAGCATTGGCTGTTCTTCCAGAAGACTCAGGTTCAATTCCCAGTGCCCACATGGCAGCTCACAACTGTCTGTGATTCCAGTTCCCGGGAATCTGACATACCTGAAGGCAAAACACCAATGCATTTAAATAAATAAGTCATTAAAAAAATAAAAATTAAAAAAAGAAGGTTTAAAAAAAATAAAAAGAGGTTAGCTTAGGAAATGAATACTCAAAGGTCTGTCGTGTATTTCTTTAGGTCAAGAAGGGGCCTTATCACGCTGCCCAGGTGGCCTCTAGCTCTCAGTACTTCTTCACCCTCCCAAGTGGCTGGGATTATAGGTGTGGACCTTCACACCAGCTGGGCCCTAACTAGAAATGCAGATGCCCTTTTTTCTTTAGGGCAGATTGGACATGTGAGCTATAGTTGTAGTAACTTATTTTAACTGTGGAAGTTCAGTGATATAAAGAAGGCTAAGTCATTTTAAAACTAACCAAGAGAGTGTAGAGTTCTTCTGGTGAATGGTTTTGATAATCTTGGCTCAGGGAAGTCATGGGTAAGAAACTATAGCTATCTTTTTTGTATTGTAGTATTTGGGATTAAATCTGTAGCTTTGCACTTGTAAGCATGCACTCTACCACTTGAAGGCCAGAAACAATATCAGGTACCTGGAATGTGATACACTATAGCTGAATTTTTTTTTTTTAAGATTCATTTATTATGTATAGTGTTCTGTCTGCATGTATGCCTATAGGCCAGAAGAGGGCACCAGATCTCACTATAGATGGTTGTGAGCCACCATGTGGTTGCTGGGAATTGAACTCAGGACCTCTGGGAGAGTAACCACCGCTCTTAGCCTCTGAGCCATCTCTCCAGCCCCTTGTTTTGTTTTTGAAGCAGGGTCTTACTGGGTAGCTCAGGCTAACTTTGAACTCATGACCCTCCTAACTGAGCTTCCTGAATGCTAGAAGTACAGCTGCTTCCCATCCACCAGGATGCTGCCAGAGGGACAGAGACACTTGGACATGTTTCAGTGGTACTAGGCCTTTACTCCCTATTTGTCCCACATCAGGAGTGAGACATCCCATAGCAACGGAATGGGCTTTGCATGTGGTCCCCAGGGCTTATGAACAGGGCACCTTCCTGGTTTAAGGAAATTTAACTTGCAGGGACATTTAGTCCAGTGGCCTAATGGACGGTAGAAAGAGTGCTCCTGACCTGAGTTATAGGAAGGACTTCCCACAGTAGGTTAGACAGTTGAGTGCGTTAATTTTTGCCAAGAATCTGAAATATTAAGGAAACAAGATTTTTCCAACTTTATGTTCATAGACAGCTTGGATAACATTTGACCTAAGAATATCTTCTCATGTTAATTCCATATGAAAATGAAAATAGAAATGAATAAGTTTGTTACATAAATCTAGATGTGTGTGTGTGTGTGTGTGTGTGTGTGTGTGTGTGTGTGTGTGTGTG
>CAJQZJ010003646.1:243519-268771 GCA_907164525.1 Lophiomys imhausi | reverse complement strand
ATTTCTTCTTTCTGTGTTCAGTATTCTGATTTCTTCTTTCTGTGTTCAGTATTCTAATTTCTTCTTTCTGTGTTCAGTATTCTGTATATGTTTATGCCAACGAGAAGGGTGACTGCTTTGTCCATTTTCGGGTCAGGCAAACACAGGAATTGCTGTCCCAAGACACTAATAAACTGAAAGGAACTAAAAATGTGACCTCATGCACTTCCTGCAGGGCATGTGGCTAAGAGAGAGATACGGTGTAGTTAGCTGCAGAGCTGTGAGAGAGGCCACAGGTAAGAGGGAGCCAGGGCGGCAGAGCTGCTGTAGTGTTTCTTAGCTGGTGTTTGGATTAGGTCAGAGCTTTCCAAATTTTGCTCCTCAGTGCCTTACAGTCCAGATAAGGCTGAATGTCTACTGAGGACAGCACTGGTACTTTATAGCGTGGATAAGTGTAGGTAGCTACTAAAAGTGCCATCTCTACTTTACAGCCTGAATAAGGCCCACTTACCACTGAGTGCTTTGTGGCATCCCCTTTGTCAACACAAGTATTTTTATTTCTATTTCTCTTGCTTTCTCATCTTGGTATAATTTCATCTGTAAAGAATTCAGAGATTGGAGAGGTGACTTGGCAGGTAAAAGTGCTTGCTATGCAATCATAAGGTCTAGAATTCGAATTCTAGCACATATATAACTCATATAACATTTGTCACTCCCCCCCCCACGCCTTAGCTTAAGTAACCCCAGCTTAGAGTGGAGACAACAGGATCATTTTGGCTTGCTGGATTCCAGCCTAGATGGTAAAATATGAGTTTCAGGTTCATGGAGAGACCCTGCCTCAAAGGAATAGGCAAAGTGATCGAGGAGGGCACTCCATGTTCTCTTCTGGCCTTATATGAACATACAGGTGTTTGTGCCTGAACACATATGTGTACACACACACACACACACAGAGAGAGAGAGAGAGAGAGAGAGAGAGAGAGCTGATAGCATGCTTTGGAATAGCAGCTCACACATTTCATATTTCCAGGGTTATGTTGGGATTTCTTCATGCTGTGGGCTCATTTGTTTTAGCCTTACCTTCCCTACTCAATTGGTGATTGCAATTCAGGAATAATGTCCTCTTCATCTCAAACACACAGGCCCTGCATCCTTCCTGCCTAGATTCATTTTCAGACACCATGGTTATGATTACAGAATGAAAAGTCATTATGGCTTCAAGGTCCTGGCACCTTATTTACATATTTGACTAAACATTAAATAAGAAGGATTGAACCACTAGAAATAACAAGGCCTACAGGGTAGCATATATATTCTTAGTTTTTTTTAATTTTGAAAGAATCAAAAAGATACTGAAACAAAAAGTGCTTTGAGGCAGGTGTCTGCCTGACAGCCAGGTTGGGGAGAAGCTCCCACTCTGAGAGCTCAGAGAAGGTTGCCTTGACAACGTGTTTGACTAAGCTGGTCTCCTTTTAGGGCCTTACAAATGAGGTCGTTTGTCTGCATATGGACATCTAGGATCTTGAGTGCCATGGGTGGGGGAAACTGTCGTGATACCAGGTCATAATAAAAATACAGACACTCTCTCTCTGGAAGAGGAGCTATTTTTAGTAAGAAAGACAGTATCTTCAAAACTGCAGGCCTTGATCTCCCTGTTGTTAATATTCTAGATTTTCTTTAAGAAATGTAGAATGTGAATCTTTCAAATCACATAAGAACTCAACTTTTGGCCCTAGATTTGGAAAGCAAGACCTTTAAGAAAAAAAACAGACACTCTATAAAAGTGTGGTGTCTACATTTGTCAGTTTTGGTTTTCTTTAAATGCTCATTTTCAGTCTAAAGATAGTCCTCCATGGAAGAAGATAATTGCATAAAAATGAGTGCTTAGACAAATGTTAGGTTCAAGATTAATTAATCACCCTGATATCAACACCTCTTCCTTCAATTCTGCAAAGAGGTGAGCAGGCAAGGAACAGGAGATTGAGGTGGAACTGTGGCAAAAGGGAAACTGACAGAGAAGGAAGAGGAACAAAAGAAAGAGGTCAGGAGAAAGCTGCAGTGGGGTCTCAGTAAGCCTGGCTGAGGGAGTCATGGGGATGATGGTCCAGAAGGGAGAAGGGAGGAGGGGCCCACATTGCCTGGCGTGGTTGTGAAGATGTCAGGGGTGCCTGGGAAAAATGCAGCTTAGATGGAATGAGAGGACCCTGAGAGGAGGAGAGACAGCCCTGGCCTGGGAAGCCGGTGGAGGTTAGGGTGACAGCAGCCTCCCAAGAGGACAGATGGGAAGGAGTGGGGTAGACACATGGGATGAGTTGCCGAGGAACTTTGCTGAGGAGTGGTGAGACTGTCGAAGTCCTCAGACTTCTCAGGGGGAACGGTCATCGTCCTGGACCTGAGCCCAGTTGTGTGTGGCTGGACCTGCAATGCCAGGTCTCCCTGTCATTTTCTTCCCTAGACAGCACTCCATGAGTCTATAGAGTTGGGTCGTGAGTGAATGCTTCCGCATAGTGGAAGATTGTTTTTTCTTTCCTCTAACTCTCTTACCTACTGGCCAGAGTAAAGACTCAGGAGCTGGCCCAGTGGTGGTGGCACACGTCCGTAATCCCAGCACTCATGAGGCAGAGGCTGAGCCGGTACGACACTAGATCATTGAGTAGGGGACCTCATTGTGTCTCCTTCTGAAAGGCTACTACTGTTCTGTATTTTTTTATTTAGAAATTGCTAATGATAAACATGTTTTTCCATTTGCCTTTGGCGTTTTGGATGATCTACACACAGATTTCTTAAGTCACTGAATGGTGTGTTAGGGAGGCATTTCTCAGATGAGCTACTGTGAATAACCCAGACTGGAATTCCAGGAACAATGGCAAACTCCTTTCTTTAAGAACCTGTTGTATTTATAAAATTATATGAAGTTATGCCTCAGGCCAGAGTTGCCTTGGTTTTTTTTTTTTTTTTTTTTTTTGGAAAACTTACTTCACTTACTGTGAAGCTCAAACTTGCCTCAGATTGATGGGAATTCTCCTGCCTCAGTCTCCTGAGTATGAGATTATAGGTGTATGTTACCACATCTGGCCTTGGCTGTTTTGTAAATATGATGACCCTTAACCTCTGGACTGAATGTTTTGTTCAGTGAAGACTCATGAAACTTTTGTACACATCTGAGAGGTTGACAGTGTTGGGAAGGCTCCTCTTCAGGTCCCTTCATTCTTACAGTGGTTGCAAGATCTGTGTCGGAAAACAATAGTAAAGTCAGAAGGAGTAATCTGACCTGTGATAGTCCAAGTCATCCAGGCCAGGGGCCCCACTTCTGCCAGCCCTGTGCCTCTCCATTTGTCCTCATGATCTGACAGCCTGCTTCAGAGGTGAATAAAATAATAAAATTTAGGGGCATAAATAACAAGGTTAGACAGTCTGTGCTATGTCGTAAATGAGGGAAAGGCACTTGGCCTATAGGATTCAGCCTCCTGTAGTGGTGGACTGTTTCCCCCACACCTGTCCTTGTCACCATTGAGTCATTAGCCTCTTAGTAGCAACCTTTCTTGAGATTTACTTACTGTTTGGACTTGGGGCTGAGCTGGATCTCTAAAGCAAGGTCCTTCAGAAAGCGGTCATCTAGGCCAAGGCAGAGGTGTGTATGAAAGCAAGTATGCTTACCTGGTGAGCCGTCTTGCCAGCCTTCTCTCTTTCCCTCCTTGTACCAGGTATTGAACCCAGAGCCTCTCTCATGCTGCACAAGTACGCTACCACTTAGTTGTGTGGTAGCTGCCTCTCCAACAAACCTCCCCCACTCCCTCGGCTCCTCCCTTCACGCTGACCCTGCTCCCTCCATCTTCTGAGCAGGTGGGATTGCAGTCTGGGCCACTTACCCTTCTCACTCTTACGCTGTTTAGAACGCACTGTGTAGCCCAGCCTGGCCTCCAACTTTCAATTCTCCTGGCTCAGTCTCCTGTATGAGCTTTCTGTTGAGAAGGAGAAAAAGAAAAAGGCCCAGACAAAAACCACAGGAAGAGCGAATTCAGACCCAAACCAGGACTGTACCTAGCTGTCAATCACACTGAATGTCCCTTTTCTTCCTGGAGATTGCTGAGGGACCTCTGACATCACACTTACCTGGATATTTCTAGAGCAAGGAAGGAGTAGCTGCCTGAGGCCACTTCCATGGAGCACCAGATGGGTCCTGAATGCCATGATTCTGACACTCAGTGCAAACATTCTTGTGTATCACAGATATGAAGGCCTTGCTGTCTCAGCCTCTCAGACACCATCAATCTAAATGACTGGACCACAAGTCACTGTCACATTGACTTTGTTGTTAGGTTAAATTATTCAGGGTCATTAGGTGAGGGTGATTGGTTTCCAGGAAGTTGCTATGAGTCTCTTTGCATTCTGAGAGAGCATATCTTCTGCCTTGGGTACTATAAATTCATGAAGTATTTTTAACATCAACTCCACACAGTGTAAAGTGTCAGATTGTCATGTGGAGGATTCACTTCACTGAGATTCCAGATAGACAGGTAGATGGTGCTCTCTAGAGCTTACAGGATATAAACACTGATACCTTATTGTAGGAGTTAGATAAATTAGATTTAGGAAATATATAGGAGTTTCTGATACTGTCTCTTAATTCGGGGCCTGAAGAGCATTATCAGCATGAAGTCAGCAAAAACAGGTTTGAAGTCAGCAAAAACAGGAAAGACTCAATAGACTGAAAAACAAGTTTGAAGTCAGGAAAAACAGGAAAGACTCAAGACTTGAAGAAACAAAGTATCTGGCCTGACATTGTTTTCAGCTGCTAAGTGGGCGGAGCCCAAATTAAGCTGAAACAGAGTTCCTCCTATTTGAGGACAGTGCGTGGAGCCGAGAAGAGAAGAGGCCCCTGATGCTAGAGAGCTCCAAGAGTCCTGCTGAAAAAAGGGCTGGCCATTGATGGCCAGCTCTCTCCCTGAAGCAGAAAGAAGCTGGTGAGCAAAGAAAGCCTGAGCAAGACACCAAAAGGCCCAGGACTGGACCCTGTGGCTCAGCTTTTGCCTAGAGGGGTTTGATCTGTCCAAACAGTGGCCTAGGGGAAACTGTGCCTGGCTTTAAGGACTGAGGCAGAGCAGCTGAGTTCCTGATTCAAAAGAAGTAAGTTGGCCTGCAGACGGCTGGGGTCTCCCACAGAGAAGAAAGCATGAAGCCTTATTTAAGGTGAGACTGCAATAACCAACGACCCTGACGAACCTGCATCTGAGAGATCCAGAAGAAGGACTGCTAAGTGTGTTAAAGAATCTTCAACAAATATTGTGTTCCTGACGACTGAGGACCTGCCCCAGAGACTGTATCATTCTAAAAGGTTATGAAAGTAGTTGTTATGATTATCAATAGGTTTAGTGGATAGGTTAAAGGGGTTGTAGGAATTTATAGGATTAATAGTTAAGAAATTGTTGGTGTTTGTTATAAGTGAATTTAGTAATAAGTGTTAAATAATAATTTAAAAGTTCGGTTACACTTGGTAGAGATCTAAATGGAGTGAAGACGAACCTTTGTAATTATCCAATATGTATTTATTAATAACTATATGCACTTATAACAAATATAAACACTTACCTAACTGCTAGCCCTAAGAACGACTACAACCCCTGTTACCTAACCACTATACCTATTAATAACTATAAGAACTATTATCTAACAACTAGCCCTAACCTTTTAGAAGGATACAGTCTCTGGGGCAGGTCCTCAGTCGTCAGGAACACCTCAGGAGTAGATCCTTTCAGGCACTTAGTCAACAGTCTTTCTTCAGGAATATCTCAGACATAGGTCCTTTAGGGTAAATTAGCTATGGCAACTTTACCTTAAATGAGGCTTGAGTCTTTCTTCTCTCTGGAAAGCCTCAGCTGTCCGTAAGTCAACTTAATTCAGTTTGTATTAGCAACTCAGCTGTTCTGTCTCCATCTTGGAGGCTGGCCTCAGTTCCGTTCAGGCCACTTTTGGATTGGTCGAACCCCTCTAGTCAAAAGCTGTGCCACAGGGTTTATCCTTGGCCTTTTGCTGGTTTGCTGAGGCCTTCTCTGCTCATCAGCTTCTTTCTGCCTCAGGGAGAGCTGACCGTGATTTTTTAGCTGTGTTGGAAATTAGCTTTTCAGTCCACCCACATTTTCTCCAACAGATGATACAAGCTGCTGGTTGTCTCTGTAGCATCGGGGAACTCTCCTTGTTCTACCTGCTTCAGCCTAATCTGAGCTCCGCCTACTTAGCAGCTGAAAACAATGCCAGGTCATAAATCCTGTTTTTAATCCATATGCTGACAGGGTAATGGCCCACAGCCAAGTTGATCTTCATGCCCTGGATAAAGAGACATGTATGTATATATGTGCACCCTGAGCCTGCCTGAAGAGGGCACCTGGTCTCTGGGAACTGGACTTAATAAACAGGTGTGAGCTGCCAAAAGCATGCTGGGCACTGAACCCTGGTATTTGCAGGAGCAGCAAGTACCCTTAGCTTCTGAGCCATCTCTCCAGCTGTGTGAAGTCATTTGAAAGCAGGGAAAAGTAAGGTACAGACATGTTGTGGGACTTAGGAACAGTCAGCCTTATTTGCTTTTCCCTTGGTCTTACCAAGAAGTCTTACCAACTGGTGCTATCCATGCCTGTGCGATAGAGGGCGCCCTGCAGATGTGGTTGAATCTGAATATTTGGGTTCATGGGCTAGATTCCAGGAGATGATCTTTAAACATTTCTGTGTTGACAACTGTTTTGTGGGAGGGATAAACCAATTTATTGATAACCATGTTCCTTTTGACTTCAAAGCAGAAACATTTATTACATGAAGTTTTCTAAGTTAGACCACCACTTGGGGCACATTGAATTATTTAAAATTTAGATGCTGAGATAAATTTGTCCCTAGCAAACAGCACCCAGCCCAGACCCATCTCTGGGGTTTGCCTGTCACGCTCAGTGGAGGGACCAACACCTGTCGGAAAAAGAAACTCAGTAAGTGGACTGGCCCCAGGGGATGATATTTAACTTCCTCTCACTTTTTATGGATTGCCCACTAGAGGGCTATCTGCCTAATGTTCCTTGGATCTGCCTGTGGCTTCAGACTTAACATGAAATAATATAAACCCTTAGATCAAGATGGCTCCATTAACATTTAAAGCTGAGAAGAGTGCGTGATGCCTCACTCCCGTAATCCTATCACTTGGGAGGGTAACACAGGAAGATTACCTTGAGTGTAAGGCCAACCTGGGTTACATAGAAGACTATCCCAAAATTAAATCCATGTATAGCTACATAATTTGAGGACACTGTCTTTTTTTTTTTCTTTCCATTAGTCAATAGAATTTTTATACCATTTGAAAAATAGTATTAGTAGTAAAAACTACAAGCCATTTTTGTAAGAAAGATCTAAGTAAACATGCTTTCATGTTCATGGATTTAGAGACAGTATTCTATGTATGTATGTTTGATTTTTTTCCAATAAAAGGTTCTTTTTCTTGTAACAGTAAATACATAAAAAACAATAAGAACAATTAGGCCACAATTTTGAGAATTATAAGGTATAACCTACATTCCCAATGTCCAGTCCATACATAATTGGCAACTGATATTAATATGCCATTTTCTTTCTTTCTTTCATTTTTTGTTTTTTGTTTTTGTTTTTGAGACAGGGTCTCTCTGTTTAGCTTTGAGTGTCTGGAACTCACTCTGTAGACCAGGCCGGTCTCAAACTCACAGAGAATGTTGGGATTAAAGGTGTGTGCCACTACCACCAGGCTAGGGCACTCTCTTTTATGTTAACTCTATAGTGTTAACACATATGTCCACTAGATGGTGGGCACACATGGATGTGCATGTTTTCCTCTTTCTGTCTCTGTCTCTGTCTGTCTCTGTCTGTCTCTGTCTCTGTCTCTGTCACACACACACACACACACACACACACACACACACACACACACACACAGACAATGGTGACAAAGAATTGTTTCTAGTCATTGTCAGGTAATCCCCAGGGAGCAGAGTCTCTGATTTAGAGAGAGGGAGGACTGTTAGTATCTTCATGAGTGTTAAACTGTCTTTTGAGTAAGTAGTTCACAGAGAACATATGAAAAGAGGGTTTTGCTTTTTAGCCAGTTGGCTACACTAAAAGCTGTTAAGTGATATAATTTCAAAAAATGTCTTTGATTTTAAAAGACTGGAATTCTGTTTTCATGTTGTTTTGTTTAAATGGGCAGATCTTGGAAGGTTCCAGAAGAGATCTTTGGCTCTTAATATGTACATTGCTTGACTTGGTAAGAAAGCTGGCCTACCACAAGTAGAAGGTATAGATAGCATGGGGAACACAGTAGTCTCCTCAGCCCTAGCCTTGTTGGGCAATTGCACAGCAGTGGCCCTGGCCATACAGCAGCTAGCATTATGTTTTCTTAAGACGGCATTTGCAGAAGCAGCAAATAAAGCAGGTCAAGCCCAAATGTGAAGTTAGGGAAAAAAAGAGGGTGCAAGCTCCTTGCCCCTCTTTGAGCTGATGATGGAGCACAGATCAGTGTTGGCTAGAGATCTCCCTTCCACTCATTCTACCCTTGCTTTTCCACTTCAGGCAAAACTGATTTTGAAAACCATAAACCTGTTTGTGTGTGTGGTTTTTTTTTTTTAAAGATAATGCTGTTCTATTGCTATGTGACGTTTACTCAAGGGCTTAGAGAGCGCATTATAAAAATTTTTCATTATAATGCATATTCATACAATTTATGTTATATTTTATTATAATATATTCTCTGGAAAGATTTTGAAATTTTATTATGAGCAACTCAAATATACAAAAAATAAAGTGTTAATGGGCCCTATTTCTAGATTTAACAGTTTCATTTTTTTAATATTTGCTTTGTGTACTTTTTTAAAACTATAGTGGATAAAGTTTTTTTTTAAAAGACATTTCTATAATAGCAAGGTCTAAGAATATTTTTCCCATAATCCTCACTCCCCTACCCTCCAGTTCAATGTATTTTCCCTGTGTGTTTGTGACCACAATGCAATGAGAATTTAGCTATGAAACTTATTTATGAGGTAGACAACTTTGCTTTTGTACACAGACTTTCACATGTCTAGTCTTGACTCAGCAGCATTTGGGGTGCTTCAGTGTTGGAGAGCATTAAATAATGAGTCAAACAAAATAGAACATTGCTCCTGACATATGTTTATTAAAAATGGAAGTTGTACAGATATTTGTCTAGAAAACTAAAGTAGAACAAGTCTGTGCTAGCAGTTCAGCCATTGAAAAGGCAGCGTTAGCACTGATAGCAGGACTTGGGGAGGTACTGCTTCCTCTCCACCAGTGTGATTCCTGAGCTGGTAGAGTTCCACATGCCTGGCACCCCTGTATACCAGGTGCCCTTGTAGTCCCTCGGAGCTGGTTGTTCATACGTGTGGCAGAGAACCCATAGCTTAGGCATTGGTGGGGCCCAGACTGTTCGGAACCACCATTAGATTGACTGGCTTGTCACTGTGTCTCACCATGGGGAGCTGGAGCTGGCAGTCAGAGTTGAGTTATTATGCATCTTTTAAAAAATATTTATTTTATGTATATTGGTGTTTTGGCTGCATGTATGTCCACACATTACTATAGGGCATCGGATTCCATGTGACTACAGTTATAGATGGTTGTGAGCTGCCATGTGGGAACTAGGAATTGAATCCAGGACCCACTGGAAGAATGGCCGGTTTCTCTTAATTGCTGAGCTATCTCTCCACCCACTGTTCTTCACTTCTAAAAAAAATGTTTTCTGGGTTGAGGTTATAGCTCAGTATTAGAGCACTTGTTAGCATGCCTAAGGCCCTGGGTTTGATCCCCAGTAACACCCAAATAATTTAATTTTTTAATATTAGTACTCTGCTTCTTAAAATAGCAACAATAACAACACAGCATATAAAATGACCAAGGAAAGCTATGACTGCAGCTCAGTTGGTAGAGTGCTTGCCTAACATGAAGAAAGGCCTGGATTAGATCGACGCAGTAAGTGGCATGTGCCTGTAATCTCTGCACTCAGAAGGTAGAAGCAGGTAGATCAGAAGCTCAAAGTTTGAGGCCAGCCTGGAATACAGGAGATCCTGTCTCAAAAGGAATGAATGAATGATTCTTACGTAAGAAAAAGAACCCTCCTACTACACCTGTCCTCCTCCTGAGTTTGAAGCTTTCCTTGTTTGTTCATCTTAAGGAATACAGAATTGCTCTGCACTTTTGGTAAAGTTTTACTTTTGTTGAAAGTTGGCTACAGATGGAGCCATTTGAAACGTGCTTTCCCATGACCCTTTTTCCTCTTTTTCCACGTACGGCAGAGTTAACTCCAGGGCCTCAGGGTTGCTAGGCAAGCACCCCACCACCAAGCCACACCCAGGCCCTTTATCCACTTTCACTTTTTTTTTTTTTGAGACAGGGTTTCTCTCTGTAGTCGTAGCTGTCCTGGACTCACTTTGTAGACCAGGCTGGCCTTGAACTCACAGAGATCCGCCTGCCTCTGCCTCCCTGAGTGCTGGGTTTAAAAGCGTGCGCCACCACTCCGGGCAATTACAGACAACTGTGAACTGCCATGTGGGTGCTGGGATTTGAACCCGGGTCCTTTGGAAGATCAGTCAGTGCTCTTAACCACTGAGCCATCTTTCCAGCCCCTTCACTTGTTTTTTAAAGTTCGGTAGCATTAGAAAAGGTGTACATGATAGTTGTAAGCTGGTTTGACTTTACCAAATTCAAGTCAGTCAAGATAACATTTTAAAAAATTCTATATTAAACTTGTTTTTCAGGCAGAAAGTAAACCTCAGGGACTTTTGATTAATCTCCCCATGTAGACAACATCTTGATTCATGTTATATAATAAGGAAGAAATAATGAGGCTGTATAAGCTGTTAGACCTAGGTTCTATGTAGATACAAGGTTTGCTTTGCAATGACAGTCACATCCCAGTGAACAAATACTCTTGATGGTTATGACTGCTATCCAGATGAGTTACGTTCTTGGGTGTGTTTATCCTGGCCAAAAAAAAAAAAAAAGTTCATAGCTGAATTGGAAAGATGGGTCAGCAGTTAAGAACACTTGCTGCTCTTCCAGAGGACCCAAGTTCAGTTTCCAACACCCACACCTGTCCTCTCACGGTCACCTGTAACTCCAGTTCCAGGGGATCTAATGGCCTTTTCCAGCCTCTGTCAATAACAGCACTCATGGGCATATATCTCCATAGACGTACACATACGAAAAAAATCTTAAAAAAAAAGTTCATAGCTGTTTCCTGTACTGTAACTTCTTCGTCATGGATGATAGGCAAAAGACTTGAGAGACTGTTCTCATTGAACATGTCTAGGAAAAGTAGGGGAGACGTTCCAGTGACACTGTCTCTTCCATCCCAGAATAGCCTCTTCACTCACTTTGAGACTTAGTGGGAATAGGTTGGTAAACACTTTGCAGTTTAATTGTTTGTGAGAGCTGAATCTCTAAACTGTGGTGTGCATGGTGGAGTGTTTTCAGGGCCTGACTTTTTATGCCTCTTCCCCTTTTGGCAGGAAGTCACCACATGCTTGCCAGATTATTACAAATGGACTCAGTACCTGTTTATCAAACTCTATGAAGCTGGACTGGCCTATCAGAAGGAGGTAAGTTCACGTTAGCTGCCCTGTGAAAGGTTTTGTGTGTGTGTGTGTTTATAAATATATATTTATTTATGTTTTCTGGGTGCCTGTGAAAGTTTTATAAATCCTCTCCATCTTAGAATCATCACTGTTAGCCCAGTGTTGGTGGCTCACACCTTTAATCCCAGCACTTGGGAGGCAGGGGCACGCAGATCTGTGAGTTTGAGCCTGATCTCTGGAAAGCCAGAGCTACATAGTGAGACCCTGTCTCAAAAATAACAAAACAAAACAAAAATCATCACTTTTCTGTGAGAAACAAAGAAAATCTCCGTTTGCACATAATGGTGAAGATGAATGCTGTGTCAGGTTCATACTCATGGCAGCAGACCTCTCGCTACCAGAAATAAAGCAGGATTTGGTCCTTTCTTTTTACCTACTAAGTATTCTCTTCCTAAACTCTCCCTGATATCAGTGGTAATAATAAATGAGCCAATTTTCTTAGGTTTATGAACCTAAAAGTTTTAGGTCCTACATACATACTATCCTGGTCATCCCTATATACTTATGAGGGGAAGACATTGGGGACCCTGTGTTAGAGGAAATAAACTGTTCATTGCTGGTCCTTCCATCTGATTCCAGACGGCATAGCTTCAACTTTTTCTTGACTATGCTCCCTGCTGCTGTAGCTCCTGGATTAGCAACTTCTCCCCACCCAGATTTTATGTAGGTGTGGGAAACACCCAGAACCAGTCAGGTTCTAACACATCTTGAAAGAGCCACCAAAGAGAATATAATAAAGGGCTTGACTTTAGCACAACTTGGAAGGACTGGAAAGTATCTAGCCCTGAATACACAGGATACCCTTGTCCTTTGACACAGGCTGGAGGGCAGTGTGCTGTTGTAGCCTTTAGCAGCACCACCCACCAGAGTTCCTCACAGAGGCCAAACCATCCTGGTGGCCAGAGTTGAGGTGGATGCAGGCCCTAAGCAGGAAGGAAGAAGTATCTGTGAGGCATGCAGCTGCTAGCATCGTCTCTCTGGGAATCCCTGGGGATATCTTCGGTGCTGAGGAATTGTACACGTTAAGCACACACACAGTCTCCCGTTAAGTTGTTAAGCAGTGAATCTCAGATCAGGCAGAGCAATCCCCAGACACCTCTGTGCTCAGGGCCTTTGTACCAGGAGGCACCTGCACGTCACGAAGTGGGAGGTGTCAGCAGAGGTATTTGCTTTAAACAGAGATCAAAACTGACAGGAACACTGGAGGGCCTTCATCATGGTTAGAACCACGTGTTCTACCACCCAAATGAGTCTGTGCAGTAGATCTCAGGGTCGTGACCCTTGGGGTACAGTGTTGAAGGCAGAAAGCATAGCAGTTCTGAAGATGCTAAAATGTTCTATATTTTGAGATGAGTAGTGGTTAAATGTTTACTCATTTTAAAAAATTCATTAATTGTTCACTTAAGACTTAACTACTTTTTGTATATTGCACATTAACTTAAATTAAATTAAGGTTGCAAACATAATTTAGTTTCTTGAGACTGGAGTTCCTTCCCTGTCTTTTGGTATCTCTGCGGCCTTGGGCATATTATATTGTTTCTCTACCCCCTTGCCATTCTCTGTGGTGTGATTCTCTGAGGATGGGAATCTACTTACCACAGAGCTAACTGTGAAGATGGAAGGGTCACCCAGAATCTGAGGGTAGCAAGTGGCGCACAACTGCAATGCCCAGGAAACTGAGGCAGGAGCAACTCAACTTTGATGCTAACCCTGAGCTAGATAGCCACTTAGCATGGGAACCAGCACCTGGTTATCACTTAGTAAACGTTAGGGTTGTTATTAAAGACCAATATGTCTATTTCCTCTGTAATAACCATAGTCTTCTAAACTGTAATAATACCATTATTTTCTTCTTTTCCAAAGTGTTCTAAAATTTCTAATCCCTAGTGTTCATCCTGTCATTCAAGAAAAACTAAGGTTTTGTTAGACAGGTGCTCAAAGGCTGCCATCTTCCCGAAGCCTATTCTAACAAGGGCATTTTATGTGTCCTTGTCACAGCCTGCTAGTGGCCCATTGGCTGGGCTGCTCACCCTGAAAGTGGCCTCAGGCTTGGAGCCACACTGTTGCATTACGACCTTGTTCTACAAGGGGATCTCCACGGGGCATTCACCACAGTGTGCTCCTCTGCTTCCTGCATCCTAACAGGCCTTGGTTAACTGGGATCCCGTGGATCAGACAGTGCTAGCCAATGAGCAGGTGAATGAACATGGCTGTTCATGGCGTTCTGGAGCCAAGGTAGAGAAGAAATACCTCCGACAGTGGTTCATTAAGACGACTGCATATGCAAAGGTATGTGGTGGTCAGAGATTCTCATCCCATACCACACTGGGGGCTCTGTTGAAGGACCCTAAGCAGAGTCCTTAGAGATGAGAGGCCGAGAACCTCAGTGTTGTTCACATGCATACAGGGTGGTGGGCAAGCTCTTGAAGTCATAACAAGAAAGGTACCTGGAGGAGTTGTCACAGTGTCAGTAACTCTGTCTGCAGTTATGTCTCCAAAAAAGAAAAGGGGAATGAGTCTTTGTGATGCTCCAGTTGTAGCTTCCTTGCACCATTGCTTTAGTGACCTAGAAATGAAGAGCTGACTGGTCTCCAGGAGGGAAGGCCGGAGTAGGAATGAGCTGGGCCAAGTCCAAGGCTCCAGACGTGTTTCTCCTTTGCCTCTCTCTAATTAGTTGTGCAGGCTGCCCTGGGCCTCAGTTTTCTGGTAGGTAAGATGGGTGATTAGACCCAAAGATGATTCAGGCACCTTCTGGCTGATGCTGTGTTCAGACATTCAGGACAAAGCCAGCAGTGAAAGCAGAGTTGCTTTGTAAGTCATTGTGGCCTAGACAAAGTCATGAGTTTGTATATGTGTAATAGTCAGTGATTCTGTTTTGAACTGGGTCTCAAAGGCAACCCATGGCACGCCCAGACAAAGTCTGGGTCTCATCTGCAGATAACTCAGGTCAGATACAGTGTATAAGGCTCATGTGCAGAGAAAGCACAGAGTCCAAGACAACTTCTTATTAACACATCCTGGACCAAATGAAAACCACATCCCATCAGCTCAGCAGACCCTCAACATCCTTCCTCTGAAGACTGTCTGCAGTGAGGCTCATTTCCTTGTAGTTCATGTCGAGACAGCGGACCCTGGGCATGGATGGATCTGAGAAATGTTCAAAAGAACTTGATAGCTTGCCTGGAGAAGAGCAAAGCTGCGATTATAGCTTTCTCTGTAGCCCTGCTCCACTAGCCTCAGGGCCATCATATTCCTGAGAGGAGGCTCATATCTTCCCCTCCAATCAGCACTCCAGAAACTCTCTGATGGTGGATTGGAAAGGAAGGGTGCCAGTCCCCTCCCTTACCTGCTGTGCAACTCCAATGGCACTGTTAGGAGGACACTTGCTTGGCTCCTGTGTTTTGACCTCAGCTTTCAGTTGGAAATGTAATAACCTGACCAGGGCATTGTTCTTTAAACTGTCAGCTGTGAATTTTCAACTGTTCAGCAGAAATGGTGAGTTGCCATGGTAACTCCTGATTCTTGCTGGACTCCTGTGTAGGTTTATTGAAAAAACTCTTAAGAGGTTAGCACTGAAAATGGGGAGAAGAGGGAGAGTTCATGATGCTGGCACATGCAGCGGCTCTGATAGGAGAGCAGACCCAGGGCTGTGAGGCACATGGAAGTCTTTGGTTACACATGGGTAAGAGAGGCACCGATTCCCCAAAAGCCATGATTGGAAGCATGGATAACACCCTAGGACTGCAGACGAATACAGAGCAGAAGGGTTCACTGAAGGTTAAAAGTAAGCCTCTGCAAGGCTCAGACAGAACTTCTAGAACAAAACTGACCCAAAGGGGGTCGAGCATGATCCAGCACCCCTGTAGAGTGTCATCTGCAGTACCCAACATGTAATAAGAATCAGTACTTTTGTCAGGTGCTCGCGGCACACACCTTTACTCCCAGCACTCAGGAGGCAGAGGCAGGTGGATCTCTGTGAGTTCAAGACCAGCCTGCTCTAGGTTCCAGGACAGTCAAGGATATCAAAGACAAAGAAACTCTGTCTTGAAAAACAAAGCAAATAGCCGGGCCTGTAATCCCAACACTCGAGAGGCAGAGGCAGAGGCAGATGGATGTGAGTTCAAGGCCAGCCAGCCTGGTCTACAAAGCGAGACCAGAACGGCCAATGCTTTGTTACTCAGAGAAACCTTTTCTCGAAAACCAAACCAAACAAACAAACAAAAAGAAAAACAAACCAACCAAATAAACAAAATTCCTGCATTTTTTTAAAAGCAGGATACTGTGATCTAATAGATACACACCCAGAAGTTGAAGTTAGCTGATAACATGAAGGCATTTGTTATGTAAATGAACAGGATTTAAAAGATGATTGTGAATCTCAGGAGAGCAGAAACCACCTTTAACAATGAACTGACTGAAAGTCTACACCCGAAGAGTACATCTGAAATAAAAGTATTTGTGCTGCAGAGGGATAAGTAAGAATGGAATAGACCATAAAGCCAACTTTATGTAGTGAGGACATCTTGATCCACAGGCAGGAGCAGGAGACTGTACCACACTGGGTGTAGTTTGACTTCAAAGCCTGCCCCCACAGTGACACACGTCCTCCAAAATAATGCCACTCCCTGTGAGCCAAGCATTCTAACACATGAGTCTATGGGGACCAAACCTATTCAAACCACCATAATGGGGTTGAAAAGCTAAAAGATTGACACTGTACGTTAAACTGGGAGCCATGTGGGAAGACTCAAAGTAGGTCTGGAAAGGCTGGATCAAGTCTGAGAAATTTTGACTTTAGCACAAGAGCCATATGAAATCGTGAAATATTGTAAAGAAGGCAGCAATGTCAGAATTATGGGGGTAACCCTTTAACAAAAAAGATTTATATACTCTTAAAAGTCATAGCCGGGCAGTGGTGGCGCACTCCTTTAATCCCAGCACTTGGGAGGCAGAGGCAGGCGGATCTTTGCGAGTTCGAGGCCAGCCTGGTCTACAAATTGAGTCCAGGATAGCCAGGGCTACACAGAGAAACCCTGTCTCGAAAAACCAAAAAAAAAAAAAAAAAAGAAGAAGTCATGTGTGTGTGTGTGGGTATGTACACATGAGTACAAGTGCCTGAGGGGGCCAGAAGTTTGGATTCCTCAGGATGAGTCACAGATAGCAGTGAGCCACACAAGGTGGTGCTGGGAGCTGAACTCAGGTCTTCTCAAGAGCAGAAAGCACTCGTTAACCATGGAGCCATCTCACCAGAATTGTGTTTTCATAAGAACATTGTGGAGTGGACAGTGTGGCTACCAGCACCAGTCCAAATGCTTTTTGGTGGTCCCAGCATGCGGAATCTAAATTCAAGTGGAAAAAGTAGAAGGGCTTAGAAAAGTACTCAGAGGCAGAATCTCCGGAGCTTGGTGATCCATGGCAAGTGTCGATAACATGCTAAAAGACTGACTTGAATAGGAAGCTCAGGGTTAGATCGCCCTCTTGGGTAGAAATAGCCCTCTTAGTAGGGGTAGTTCTTTTGAGTTCAAGATAGCCATCATACACTTCCTCAGATTTCGGAATGAAAGCTGCTGAAAAAAACAGTACCTTCTACTGAATCTTTTCAAGGCTGACTCACAGATTAGAAACAGACATGTAGAGAGAGGTTAAGATGTTGCAAATCCAGACTTCTTGGGTCAATTTTAGTCCTCTTAGTAGCCATTTATTGCCCCCTGTGTACTTGACTAATGTCTTTGTAACATTGTAAATCCTTGCAGTGTATAAACAAGAACTCTAAATTTTCTTTGGAATGTATAAACAGATCCCTAGTTTCAAACACTCAAAGGGCTGAGAATGTTGTCAGATAGGATCTGAGGCCTAAAGCCTCTGAGGTATCTCACTTTACTGTAGCTCCCTATCTGCTGTTAGTACCAATGTCTTTAAAATGGATTTATGACTGTCTTTGTTCTGTTAATATAAAAACTTCATCAAAGTGTTACCACATTGAAACATAGAATTTGGTGTAACCTTAATCTGTGTTTCTGGGCCATACATTCATATTTGACTCCAGAATATATTCTCTTCTCTCTTGGGAGGTTTCATTTCATTTTCTTCTGTGTGTGTCTGTGCACAGTCTCTTGAACTCTGGTTCGTCTTGCCTCACACTTCAAAGTATGTTCCACCAAGCCTGATTCCTCAGGATTTCACACCACTTAAAAAAAAATGTCTTAAAAACTTGGTGTTTCCCCAAATTTTTGTAATCTGTGAGCCAACTGGATTTCTGTACCCTGTAGTTGGCCAGAGGGGGAAGAGCAGCTGCCAGTACTACTCGCCATGTGAGGTGAGACCAGGACTGCCCACTGGCTCCCTAATTGCAGAACCACAGAAAGAGGATAGACTGCAGCCACCAGCAAAAGCTGGTGTTGCTGCTCCATTGTAAGCTGTGTTGTTGGGCAAGGCGGTCCCTGAAGACCTGCTTTTCCAAAATTAGCCTTGAATAAATGCATTTATTTTACAGGGGACTGAAAAGAGCTTGTTTGGTGCTTCAAAATATTGGTTTCATTTGGTCAATTTTGAACAATTATTTCATTTTATAAAATTATCCATAGATTTACTTAGATTTTAGGCTAGCATCTGTCTAGAATTAGCATGTGAAAACACTCACATTTTTTTCCTATTTGAATGTTTGAGCCTCATCTCCATCTGAATGTTTTAAGCCTAAGCAACTCCCCCAGGAGCTTTCCATCCATGACATACAATCTGGGAAGAAAATAAAACAAAACAAAACAAAACCACTGACTGCCAAGCATGTAATGTCAGCACTCTGTAGGAAGAAACAGGAGGATTTGAAATTCACGATTAGCCTGGGCTCTGTAAGACCCTATATGGAAAACAAACAAACAGAACTTGAGGAGGTAGGGCAGGAACAGGAAGAGGAGGAAAGAAACACAAGGCGGGTTTCTCTTGGAGTGGCTAGTGATTTCTGGGGAGAGTGACACAGAATTCTGTGGGAACTAGAGCCAGTCAACCAGAGTGTTGGAGAGATGGGAGGGGTAGAGCTCATCTGCAGACTGTGAACTTCTTCTGACCCCCAGAGTTGAGGAGAGAAGCTATAAACACATTCAACAAAGATGTAAATTGGGGTTTTTGTCCATTAGCTTTTTTTCTTCCATGAAACCCTTGAACAGGTAGGTCAGGTTGATCTTGCTTAGGTGGGTTATGAACTGAACGCCTCTGTTGTGTTTTGCTACCTCTGCTGAGGGAGGAGAAGGAGGGAGTCGGGGGGGAGTCGAAAGTCCAGAACCCCCTTTCCTTCCTCAGGACCTGCACCCTTTGCTCTCACATGAGCTTTGCTACTTTTCTGTTATTTTTTCTGTTTCCCCAGGCCATGCAGGATGCGTTGGCAGATCTCCCAGAGTGGTACGGAATAAAAGGCATGCAGGCCCACTGGATTGGGGACTGTGTAGGCTGCAACCTGGACTTCACATTAAAGGTGACAACACATTGGTGCACACTCATGCCCAGAGATCTCTTTTGTATTTTGGAGCTCTTTGAATACACGGCCGCAGCACTGCCCAGTGGAAAGAGAACTTTCTAAGCATGCTTTCTCTGCCTTCATCGTGGGATGCCTAGTGCTGAGTGTAGGGGGGACTGACTAAGGGTACTCTCTTCTATTCTCCTGCCTGGCCCCACCTCTTGCACACACTGGTCCAGTGGTCAAAAGCTGCCAAGGCTGTTTGTAGATGAGGGAACGGGTGGCATGGGGAGCCACACACCTCAGGAAGAGAACTGAAAAGAAAATGTCATGTTTCATCTTGCCAGTCTGATGGACAAGACACAGGGGAGAAACTGACAGCATACACAGCCACCCCTGAGGCCATTTATGGCATTTCCCACGTGGCCATCTCTCCTAGCCACAGGCTTCTACATGGCTGCAGCTCTCTGAAGAAAACCTTGCAGAAGGCGATAGTCCCCGGCAGAGGTGAGCTACACGGTGAAGCACTGGCTATGAGGTCACTGGATAGCAGTTCACAGGGCCCATATGTGGTAGGAGTTTATTAAGACCAGTTGTGAGGGTGTTTGTGTTTAATCCCAGGTGGGCTGCTTAACACACAGGTGTAAAGTATTCACGGTCTCCTGAGCTGAACCAGCTGAGCAAGCTTAACTCTGAGGACTTGGGAGAGAAGGGAAAAAGCCAGAGCCCTGAGAAGGGGCTCCACAAAGAAGCTTCACAATGAAGTAAAAGAGAATGGGCTTTACAAAGAAGTAAGAGTAAGAGGCTCTACAAAGAGAAAAGGCGACAAGGAAGAACAAGCAGCAGTTTGGGAAGCACCAGCAACTGGGTAGAAAGCAGTTGCTTCTGCCTGCTGGTTTGCTGGACTTCTAATGAGACCTGTATTACCCCCAAAGAATCCAACGACCCTAATCAGCAGGACGTAGCTCAAAGAGACCTACTCCCTCTGACCTTCTTTCTCTCCCACCTAGAGTTGGGGGGTTAAAGGGAAGGAGGTGTAGATGGGAGGTAGAGGTATTAAACACAATGAATTAACTACAGTAAAATAAAGCAGAATGGATATATTGGATAATTTAAAAGCTTTGTCTACAGGTGGCGCCCAATGTGGTTGGAATAATGGGAAATTTCATATCTAATGCTGTGGAAGAGACGGCAGGATTTGAAGGAGTTGAACAGGGTATTTCAGGACATCAGCAAAAGGCTTATGATGGCTGCTGCCACTGGGTTCTCTCTTGCTTTGTGCTGAGAATGGATTTTTTGTCCGTTGCTGTTTTTCCTCCTGTATGAGAGTAGCCAGATGTCAAAATGGAACTCTGGGAAATACAGTAGCACCATACAAATGGCTTCTGGTGGCAGAAAGTCGAGATTTTCTGGCATTTGTAAACTTTTTGGGAGAGGTCAGTATTGGAGAAATGAATATATATCCAAAAGGTACATACAAGGTAATCTTTTGCAGTCAGCAAGAAACTTTGGGGTCCTACCTCAAGGCCCCACAGCAAAATGTGTGAGCCATTTCAGACAAGAGCACCCGAGAGTTGTTAACAAGATAGAACAGCCGAGAGTTACTAGGTTGAACATTACTGATACAAAAAGCACTTAATTCGGATGGGAGGGCGGGACTGGGCGGGGTGGAAAGAGGGCACTATGATGGAGAAGTAACCTGAAGTAATAAATATCAAAACAAAACAAAAAAAAAACCCAAAAAGCACTTAACGGGGTGGAAAGAGGGCACTATGATGGAGAAGTAACCTGAAGTAATAAATATCAAAACAAAACAAAAACAAAAAAAAACCAAAAAGCACTTAATTCCTTTTAAAATATTTTTGTTACTCATTTAAAAATGGAATTTTTAGTTCCAGTCCATTTGAAAGCAACTATTGAAAACTGTGTAGGATTTAAGAACTTATAGTTTTATTAGATATTAGTTTAGCTAATTGCAGAAATAATTAGATAGTACATAGATTTAAAAAAAAAAAGCAATGTTTGTTTATTTAGGTAGACAGACATATAGATAATGAATGGTTTTCAAAAACTTAAGAGACCTACAGAAAATGGCATTTAAGATGTTTTAAAAAGAAAAGGTTTTTCTGACAGAAAGGCATCTGCTCCTAGCAGCACCCCGAATAACAGATGATGGACATTAAGAAACAAATGTGACAAGATAGTCACTGGACAAAAAAATGCTGATAGCAGGCTGTCTGTCCAATCTGTGAACAAGCAGGACACTGAAAAGTCGACTGACCAACGTTACAGAGATAAGGTAGGCCAGTCCTTTAATATTCTTGCTTCACAAAAAAGGTTGTCTGATATTCTGAGCCAATAGGCTGAAGACTGGATGCCCCAACGACACAAAGAAACCATGGGTGACTGTTCAGGTAACCAGCAACCTCTGTCATTGCTATAGTTTGAAAGTTGCTTACTCTACACTTCCTACATACTTAGATAATAATTTAATATCCTTCTAAAGTCTCTGATGGGATTGAAGCCTAAATAGTTATAATCTTAAAATTAAACTTAATTGTATAGGATTTAAGTAATGTTTTAAATCTAAAAGATACTATAGGTTGATAAATGCAAATAAGAACAGAAAATGATGCAGGTACAGATCTCTAAGGAGATATAGGTAATAGATGCTTCCTCAAAGGTTGATAAATACAAATAGACTGGACATTGTAAATATAATTATTGATAGATCTGATAAATATCTTTATCATACCCGTACATTTCCCACATGTTTGCCTTTTTCATCATCTGTTCTTCACCTTAGCCGTAATTTTTAGTTTTTTTTTATCTCAAAACCTGAAGATAAAACAGCCCTGGCAACTTGCCCCTGCCTTGTCTGCATCCACAGATTGCCCAGAAGGTCAGCTCTTTATCTTTTGACTTAGTATCAGTTTAAAGTTCTCTTCTATAGGGAGAGAATCTTCTCCTGAATTTTTTTTTTTTGGCTTTTCAAGACAGGGTTTCTCTGTGTAGCCCAGGCTGTCCTGGACTCACTTTGTAGACCAGGCTGTCCTCGAACTCACAGAGATCCGCCTGCCTCTGCCTCCTGAGTGCTGGGATTAAAGGTGTGCGCCACTACGCCCGGCTTCTTCTGAATTTTTAATTCCTCTAATAAATAGATTTGTACTAAAAATGGGCTGGTGAGGTGGCTCAGTAGATTAAGGTGTTCACCATTGTCAAGCCTTGACCTCGGGTCAATCTTTGTGACCCACACGGTGGAAGGAAAGAGCAGACTCCCGCAAGTCCTGCGGCTTACACACACAGCATATTGTGCCCCCCTCCGTAAGTAAATAAATGTACTAAAATTTCAAAATAGAAGGATGAAAGAAGAACTTTGGCAACATTCAGTTTGATTCAGTTGCTTGTTGTAGGTTTCCCTGAGTGATTGCTGTTACTGGGACTTTCCTTGGCAAAGGGAAACCACGAACCTTTGATCAGACATAAAATTGGAGCCATCCAGGGAGGGATTGTGGGGTATAGAGCCTGGTGGGTTAAAGGAAGCCCTTGTTGACTGGAGAAGGTTTAAATGTCTCTGCAAAAATCTCATCCTTATGCCTCGCCCTAAACCGTGAACTTTAACCTGCATCTCACATCTGCGGTGGTTGTTTGAGACGAATTACTGGGGTCACAAACTGTTTTGCATGATGAAGACTGGACAGACATTCTGCTCCAGACCGTGATTGTTTCTTGAGTGCACTGAGGGGAGCTAATCACCTGCCCTTCCTTGGAATGTGCTAAGGGCCCAGCCTCCTGGGCCAGAGACAAGTTTTTTACAATCCTGACTGTAGGTGCCTCTGGGCTTAGGGCAGAAGACATCCCAACACAAGGCAGGTCTTGTCACTTGCCTTCTCCTTTTTTGTTATGTATTGAAATAGAGGGGGGGGGAAAAACAAGTTAAAATTCCATGTGTCCCTTTAAGGCCTCTGTGCCCATGTCTCAGGTTCTGTGTTTATTACTTTCCTGACAAAAGCAATTTAAAGGACTAGAGACATCATGGAGACAGAGACGTGGGGCAGCTGGTCCCATTGCACCAGCAGTGTGCCGGCTTGAATAAGAATGGCCCCCATGGGTTCATATATTTGAATGCTTGAACATCAGGAAGGGACAATATTTCGTTTTTCCAGACAAGGTTTCTCTATAGTTTTGGCCGTCCTGCAACTCACTTTGTAGACCAGGCCGGCCTTGAACTCAGAGATCCTCCCGCCTCTGCCATCCAGATGCTAGGATTAAATGGCACAATTTGAAAGGATTAGGAGGCGTGGCCTTTTTGGAGGAAGTATGTCACTGGGGGTGGGGTTTAAGGTTTCAAAAGCCCATGCTAGGCCCAGTGTCTTTTTCTCTGCCTGCAAATCAGGGTGAAGCTCTGAGCTACTTCTCCAGCACCATGCCTGCTGTCACCATACTCCCTCTGCCCTCTTGCTTCCTGCCATGATGATAATGAATTAACCTCTGAACCTGTAAGCAAGCCCCAACTGTGAAAGTAGTGACCATTAGGACCATGGCAGGTAGGACAGGGGACTTAGTCTGTCACTCTTCAGTTTAAATTTTACCATTCGAATTCCTGCTTTCCCTGAGTTGCTTTCTGAATATTGGCTCCTGATTTGCCACAGGCAACCAAGAATCTGGTCCCAAGGCCAAGAACATATCTCAGTTGTTTAGGTATGAGCACAGGTTTACTTCCTGGCAACATAAAATAACCAAATAAGGAATCTAGTCCCAGATGTATCCTTATAACTATGGAAAGACATGGTACTTGTATATTTAGTTTTTTTTAGTTGAATGGGTGGCTCTTGAATTTGAAGATTTTAGGTGGTTCTTGTGGAAAGAGAAGACATGCTGAGGAGTTCTAAGAGTGACTCAAATGGACAGGGTGAAGCTTGAGTGACAATGTGCTCACAAGGGACCAACTTATTGTAGGAGAAGATGATAAAGGCCACAGAACATGAGAATCTGTGGAGAAGTGTCGCGTCCCCCTCGACCAGCAAGGACGACGCAACTCGCAAAAGCTCTTCTCCATATTCAGGTCCCTTGAAAACAATCTTCTGAATGCTTGCTTGTGTCTCTCTGCTTCTCCTCCCCCAAGCCCTTATATGCCTACTCAAACCCAATCAGATCATGCCACCTAGCGATCCAAGATAGGCTCACAAAAGGAGGAAGCACACCGGGCTAGGCAGCCGCTACCAACTAAGGCTTGTTTACAGCTAAGCTTGAGCTTTCTGGCATCAAGCCAGGCGCCATCTTAGGGTTGCGGCTCACCACAGTTTTGTGGCTCGCCACAGAGAAGAGGAACCATCTGAGAGAAGCATCTGGAAGGTGGATCTGAGGATACCTCCCTGACCTTTGTCTTGCTGCTGGGGTTACTGATATACAACTAAATGTATTGGATTTTTGCTTAGCAAACTTGGTACAGGTTTCTTTACAAGAAAAAATACAAAGATTGCTTAGAGTTCTTGGAATTCACTTCCATAATCACTGACGTCACTCCCTTTTCTCAGCTGACACCTCTGGCTTGGATGGTATTTTAGAAGCTGTGCCTAGAAAGGTCTGGAAACTACATAGACAATCAGAAAAAAAATCAAAAAATTTTAAGATTTCATTTATTTTACCTGATGTGTATTGTATGAGTGTTTTGCCTGCATGTAGTCTGTCTACCACATCTGTGCAGTACCTGTGCCGGCCAGAAGAGGGTGCTGTATCCTCTGGGACTGGAGTTACAGATGTTGTTAACCCAGCCTGTGGGTCTTGGGACCTGACCTGGGTCCTCTGGAAGGGCAGCAAGTGCTCTTAACTGCTGTGCCACCTCTCCAGTTCCTCCCTCCTCTTTTGGAGACAAGGTCTTGCTCTGTAATCTCCAGACCAGCCTCAGACTCGCCACCCTTCTCCTGTAGCCTCCCAGTGCTGATATTACATATGGATAGCATGCCATCCAACAACTTTTTAAAAAATGTGTGAGGCTATAATGGAGATGCTACTGTAGGACTAGAATGTGGCCCAATGGTAGAGTACTAGGTAGGTAGGGCCTAGTGTCTACAAGGCTCTGGGTTTGACCCCGACCACTAGAAGAAAAAAGTAGCCGCGTGCGCGTGTGTGTGTGTGTGTGTGTGTGTGTGTGTGTGTGTGTGTGTGTGTG
>CAJQZJ010003646.1:211576-243509 GCA_907164525.1 Lophiomys imhausi | reverse complement strand
TGTGTGTGTGTGTGTGTGTGTGTGTGTGTGTGTGTGTGTGTGTGTGTATGCATATGTATTCTGTGTGTTTAAAGATAGTTATTGTAAACATTATGTCCATATGGCTTTTGTTTTTATAAAGTTTTCCTGAGGAGACATGCCCGAGAATGGGATGTTTTTCAAAGATATAACCATTTTTCTAGCTTCATGTTGTTTTTATTGACTTCTGAAAGGCCTTTGTCATTTTACAGCACCATAACCAGTTGTAGGTGAGTTTTACTACAACCTTTCCAGTAGATGTTACCCTTCTTAAAGTTTTCTCTAATGTACCACGTAGAAAATGATAAAACATTTAAAATAATTTTTTTTCTTTCTAATAATTTATTTTTTTTAGGTTTATGTGTTTCTGTGCATGCCATGTGTGGGGGGTGCCCTCAGAGGCAAGAAGAGGGTGTTAGATCCCCTAGTTACAGGCAGATTTGAGCTGCATTATGGGGTACTGGAACTGAGCTCAGGTCCTGTATATGAGGAGCAAATGCTATTAACTACAAAGCCATTTCTCTAGTTCCCTAAATATATATTAAAAAAAAAATCTAAGTGATAAGACTCACTGTAGCTTAGAGTACTTACCTAGTATATATGAGCCCTGGGTTCCATCTCCAGCTACACACACACACACACACACACACACACACACACACACTCACTAATATATCTATAGTACATGTAAGGACAAAGAATACTAGCAGTGCAACTACAGCTAGCAGTGGCCTCTGTGCAGCCACTTGTAAGTTTCTAGGTGTGTGTTACTTGGTGGCATGATGTAGTCTAGATAAGCAGGTGTTTCTTGCTTTTATAAAGCTGAGTGGGTTTGACGAGCCTACCATGTGAGGCTGTAGGAGCCAGTGTTCTTTCTGTCTCTCTGGTCTGTCCCCCAAGAGTTTCCCAAGCTGCCTTACATGTTGGCTATGTCCCTTAAAAAGGAGCAGTTTTGGGGGAGAAGGGCTTGCCTTTCTCTATTTCTAGATAGGGTCTCATTATATAGTGCTGGCTGGTCTGGTACTCACTAGCCAACCAAGTCTGTAATGGCCTAGCCTTCCAAATGCTAGGAATACAAGTGTGCAATACCATGCCCAGCTTGCCTTTTCCCTAATAGGGCCTGTCTTGGAAGTTGCTTCTGCATATAGCCCATGGCCATACCTGGCTGCAAAGGAGGCTGGGCAGTGCTGTTATTTATTGTGTAGCTAACTAAACATTCTGTTCTTGAGTCATTGGAGGAGGTAGATGTAGTAGTCAGCTGATAGCTGTTACCCTGAGTTATTTCTCTGACAGCCTGTGCCTGCATTCTGTCTGTACTGCTGTCTCTCCATTAGCTATCATCTGATGACTTTTGCTTTCAATTCTGCCCCATCACCTCCCCTTTTCCTAGTAATGCCACATCATAATTGAAGAATTTTCAGATACATATTTCCTCTTTGAGAAAAGACAATATGGAGTCAGAAAAATGGATCCCTACTTGGAGATGTGAAGCTCAACTGGTCTAAGCAATAGGCGTTTGACAGCTGAATCTGGGTGCCAGCTGTTCCTCAACTTCCAAGGGCCACGTTGAATGCCACCGCGCCTTTCCTTTCTCCTGGATCCTGCTTTTACCTCTTTGAAATGTAAACCCCAATTCTGGGGCTCATTTTAATTTGAAGGCTTATAGAATCTGTTCTAGATACCTATATGAAAGTTTGAAACGAATGTTGGTAAGTGCAAATTGCAAAGGCCAGCCAGTGATGGCTCTTATTAATGGTGATGTTGTAAACTAAAGCTTTTGTCAGTCGCTGTTCTTGTGCTTCCTTCTTTCCTCTGGACTTTGGTTATTTACACTTCTAGTTCACATATTCATTGAGGATGTCTACATGTATGGGGCTTTCCCTGCTACTGTTCCTATAGTAAATGTCATTTGTGATGATACAATGATTGGGTAAATTGCAAGTCATTTGCCTCATAAATATTCATAACTGTATAGTATAATTACTAAATCCTGTTTGTTTACTTGCTTATTTTTTGTTATTGTTGTTTTTTCAAGACAGGGTCTCTCTGTGTAGCCTTGACTATCATGGAACTCGCTCTGTAGACCAGGCTGGCCTCAAACTCACAGAGATCCACCTGCTTCTGTCTCCCAAGTGATGGGATTAAAGGCGTGCACCCCCACACCTGACTTCACTTGATTACTTTGAAACAGGCTCTTGCTGTGTAGCCCAGGCTAGTTTAGAAGTATAGTTCAGTATACCCTCAAATTCTCAATCCTGTTCAGCCTTAAGAGTGCAGGGATTATGGATATGCACCACCTGCAGCCTTACTTTCTCTCTCTCTCTCTTTTTTTTTTTTTTTTTTTTTTTGGTTTTTCAAGACAGGGTTTCTCTGTATCCTTGGCTGTCCTGGGCTCACTTTTTTTTTTTTTTTTTTTTTTTTTGGTTTTTCGAGACAGGGTTTCTCTGTATAACAGCTCTGGCTGTCCTAGACTCACTTTGTAGACCAGGCTGGCCTCGAACTCACAGAGATCCGCCTACCTCTGCCTCCCAAGTGCTGGGATTAAAGGCGTGCGCCACCAACGCCCGGCCTGGGCTCACTTTGTAGACCAGGTTGGCCTTGAATTTACAGAGATCCACCTGCTTCTGCCTCCCAAGTGATGGGATTAAAGGTGTGTGCCACCACACCCGGCTACTTTCTCATTCTCAGGCATCTTTTTTTCCTAAAATTCAGTCTCTTTCTCTGTGTGCGTCTCTATCTTTCTCTCCTTTGCTTTGTGTTCTTTGAATTTCTGACAGAATCTTCCCACACTCTCCATTGCACTTTAAAACTCTTGATACTGTTTTCTCCAAATTCCAGCTTTTCTAATAATCTTATCCATTCCCTCATTTGCCTGAAGATACTCAGGATGCTGTTTGGTACAGGTCTGACTTGGCCTGACCCTCCAGGCCTCAGCTGTGTGTCTGACGTTCCCTCCGACTTCTTTCTTAAAAGTCCTTGTGGCTTTTTTTTCCCCCTTGGGTCCCTGTTTCCTGTATCCTACACCTGTCTCTTTTTTCCACTAGACTTCCATCTTTCAAGAAACCACATACTCTAGTGCCTCCTCAGGACAGGCATGTGGGAAGGAACTGTTCTGTCTTTGGATGTCTGGAAATGTCTTGCTTTCTGCTCTGCTGCATTCTGCTTGCTAGTCACATCCCCATCATCCGTTTGCTTTGGAAGTTCATGTCTCCTCTTTTCACTATAGGAAGGTTCTGTGTGTTTTATTATTCTCACTGCTAGAGATATTTTTGAACAGTAAAAGGTGGTAATGAGATGGCTTTCCCGTCTGTAACTTGGAATCGCCCTTCTCGATTCTTTGCTTGTGTATGCAGGTAGACAAAACTTTTCACCTGTACTTGTGTAAACTTCTGATTCCCACTGGTGTAAATGACCTGCTAATACCCTTCAAATGACCAGTTCTTTAGCAATTAACACATAGCATGGAAGACGTTATGCCGAGTTTTCTTGCTTGTCTGCTCTGGGATGTGTCTGGCTGATGGATCTGCTCTTGTTTTCAGATTGCCTCTCAGAAGTGATGGCTGTGAACATGCTCACCCTGCAGGAGGTCCCCATCGTTATCATGGCTCAGCCTGACTTGGAAGGCTGTCTGGATTCAAAAATAGGTATGTGGCAGTTCAGATGTTATCTGTGCTAATAAATTATGCAGGGTTAAGGGCAAAGGGCTCACAGCTCTGGCTGTCACTTGGAGGAATTTACTATTGATTCTGCTGTGATAGGTTTTGCCTCTTAATGAAAATTTGTGCTCCCCTCCTTTTCATCTTCTCTTTAGAGCCGAGAATCAGAGCTGAGGGTGAAGTCTAGAGCTTCACACGTTGCTGGCAAAGCATTTTACCCTGAGCTGCAGCCCCAGCCGTCACTCCCATATGTCGTAGTGAAGAGCCTCATAATCGAGAGCACAGTGCTGCACCTCAGTTCCTAGTATTAGGGAGCCAGACATGGGGAGATTACAAGTTTAATGTTTTTTAATGTATTTTTTGTGTATGAGTGTTTTGCCTTTATGTATGCACATGCCTTGTGCCTGTGGAAGTCACAAGAAGTCAGATCTCCTGGAACCAGAGCTACAAATGGTGGTGAGTGTCCAGTCTAGTGTCCAGAGCTGACATGTGGGTGTTGGGAATCAAGCCCAGGTCCTCTGTAAGAACATCAAATCTTTTAGCTGCTGAACCATCTCTCCAATCCCGTATCACAAGTTTAAAATCTGGAAAACATGGTAAAATCACATCTTTAAAACACAAGAGCAAGTAGTCAGCTGTGATGGTGCACACCTTTAATCCCAGCACTTAGGAGGCAGAGGCAAGCGGATCTCTGCGAGTTCAAGACCAGCCTGGTCTACAAAATGAGTCCAGGAGAGCCAGGGCTACACAGAGAAACCCTGTCTCAAAACAAATAATTAATAATAATAATAATAAACAAAAAACAAGAGCAGACATACAAACAACAACAAGGAGTCCTGTGTATTTGTTAGCACACTGGGGGATTATAAGTCAGCTCTGTATACAAAAGTCCTAGCCACTCAAGCCTGCCAACCTGAGTAGAATGTCCGGAACCTGATTCTGAGAGTTGTCTTCCAAACCTCCACATGTGCCTGCATACATCACACACACTAATAATAATAAATAAATAGTCTTAAATTTATTAAAAGAAAGCATATTAAGTATACCATGCCTTTCTGGTTGCTATTGAGAGTTTTAAAATCTCAGGCTCATGTATCATGAGTTAGTTTTGAAAACCTGGGCACATGATATGGGGATAACAACACAGACTAAAAATCTAATTTCAAAATCCAATCCAGATTTAGTGATTCAGGCCTCTAGTCCCAGCATTGAGGAGCCTGAGGCAGGAGGATCTTCAGTTTGAGGTCAGCCTAGGCTACATAGTAAGATCCTATTTATAAAACCAAACCAAACAAAATAAAATTCACAAAGGTACCAGCAAGTGCAGAGATGGGAGTTTCAAGCACATATGGTCCATGTGGGCTAGGTTTTGGCATTGTGGAGGAGGCTAATCTGAAAGGAAAGGGTCACAGAGCAATATACAGAGGCATATTGAGGCAAAATTGGTTGTCCTTGACAGCCTTATTCATGAGTAACGCTCATCTCTTGTCCCGGGACAGAAAGAGAACAGAGGATAAGTGCCTAAGGAAAGCCCTGTCCAAAATTTGCCTTCTGGACACACGATGCCCCTCTTGTACCCACTTTCTGGAGGGAGAGCCAAGCCATAGTACAGAGAGAGCACCAGGCCTCTGCAACCCTTCTTTCTAAGTGCTGCAGCAACATTTCATATTAAGATGACCTCAGGTCAGTTTTGATGAAATGTTTTGAGGAGACGTCAAAGTGGAGTGCTGGCACTGACCACTCGGGTCACTTCTGACATTACAACCATGCATTTTATAATCAGTGGGATGTTTTAAACAGCCAGCCAGAGTAAACCGTGAAGAAAATCTTGATATGGCTCTTTGGGGCAGACAAGGGCTGTTTGACATTTTGGGCTAAATCACTGACACAATATTTAGGTTCTGAAGGGTTTAGATGTTTTTAGGGGAGCAGGAGGGATCCATTTGTTTGTTTGTTCTGTTGTCTTGATTTCTCTCAGTTGTATAACTAGTATTTTCTGACTAGTTGTATAACTAGTACTATTTCTTTCCTTCTAAGGACAGAAGCAGAAATAAGAGATAAAGCAGAATCTTCACTATCCCTCCTGCATAGCTAGAGTATGCCACATTTCCAAGTACTGCTAATTAATTAATGTGGTGGCCACTGAAAGGGGCTGCTGTTGGCTCAGCACACCCCAAGACCAAGTCCTTAGCAGAAAAGAGGTTTATTTGCCCCAGAGGGGCAGAAATCTGGGAATAAGAGACAAAGACAGGAGATAGAGAATGAGAGAGAAAGGGGAAAGGAATAGGGAGAGGGAGAGGGGATATTTGTCCCAGAGTGGGACAAAGGACTGCCTCTAGATATAGAGCAGGCAAACATACCCATAGGAAAATGGTGGTTTATAAAGGTAAAAGGGGAAAACCTGTCCGTGTTAGGATGAGGTGTTTAATTGGGCATGTTGGTTAGGTGAGCCAAAGGGGACTTTTGGTTGCTGGACTTCAGTCCTTTGATAGCTGGTCCTTGGTAGTTGGCCTTAGGAAGAGGAATTGGCCAGATAAGGAAATAGACTGGTTTTTAGCAAGGGTGACGGAATGGGGAGAAGGGCAAGGCTGCCAGATCCACGTTTGCCATGCTTGGGCTGTCTAGAGTCCCTCCAGTCACAGTGTCTCCTTTGGAGTGTCACTGAGTCACCCTAAGCTGTCATCAGAAATCCGGTAAGTGGCCATGGACTCCCTGCTGTGACTTGAACTTTTGGTTGTTCGCTGTTGCCCTGCACCCTAACCTCCCAGTCCGGTCCACTGATATCCATTCGCTTCACTTTGTGTTTTCTGTCACAAGTCAGTTGGAAACACAGCTTTGCACCATACTATAGAACTTTCAGACATGTTGTCTGCACCTTAAACCACCCCTCTGCAACTGTTTTTGCAGAAGAGCCAGTTTAGCCTTCTTGTGTGACCCCCCACCCACATGCATGTTAGCATTTTCCACGAGAGGTATCAGCACCAGGAGACATTTGGCAAATTTGGGAAATATTGTTTGTCCCCATGGAGGAAGTGGTCTGGAAAGGGGCCAGGATAGGTAGATTGTTCCCTGTGCTACAACGTCAGCACTACCACATTCAGAGCCCTGTACTATAGAACCAGACACCAAAGCCAGCTGAAGCCAGAATATCAGGTCTCACCCCTCTAGGTGAATGGTTTTCTTGTGCACACCTCATCTCCTCAAAGATATATGTGGGTTGAAGAATAAATGCCTGTTAAGAATGTTCTGGTGCTTTGGGGGACACAGCACCATCTCCAGCACCAGCTTTCAGTATCCAGACTTGGGGGCTCTTTCTAGGTTATTAAAATGCTGAAGCAGCCAGGCGTGATGGCACACGCCTTTAATCCCAGCACTTGGGAGGCAGAGGCAGGTGGATCTCTGTGAGTTCGAGGCCAGCCTGGTCTACAGAGAGAGTCCAGGACAGCCAGGGCTACACAGAGAAACCCTGTCTTGAAAAACCAAAAAAAGAAAAAAAACAATAAAATGCTGAAGCATCAGCCCTGCTTCCCACCAGGAAGCCACTGGGAAGTTTCAAGAGGCTTCTCCTCATACCTGTGATGTACAGTTTCCGTGGCATAGATGTAGATTTTAGGGTTGCAACTATGTTTTTAAGAAGAAGAAGAAAAACCAGAGAAAAAGACCTAAAGAAAATAATTCCAACAAAAGTGAACAGTTGTGTTAGGGTATTAGGTTCTATAGAGCTGTGTCCCATTATCTGGTGAATTTGATGTGCCTTTCTGTCTCTTGAGCTAAAAGGGACCATCTCTTCTATCAGTGTTGCGTGACTCTTTGCTTTGAGCACTTAAGAAGAGATGATGTTTCGTGTTTTCCCCTCTGAACAGGGATACCCAGCACCAGCTCAGAGGACACCAGGATAGCCCACACCCTGGGCCTGCCTTACTCTGAAGTCATTGAGACGTCCCCAGATGGCACAGAGAGACTGAGAGGATCTGCTGAGGTTGGTGCCTCTGGCCTGTGCCTGAGAACTCACCTGTAAATCAAAACCCTGCGATTGGCGTGAGGAGATGTGCTCATGTCACACTCAGCCTTCCACCCTCTCTCACCCCAGCAGCCTTGTAGCCTTGCTTGGTTTTTCAGAACAAAAGGCTATTTTTCTTCAACACCTAGAAGTTCCTTAGCTTGAAATCCAATCCAATCCTCGAACAACTTTGTTTGAGAATCTTGCTTGAGAAATGATCTTTCCAAAGAATCTTTAGTTTCTTGGAGAGATGACTGGAACTGATTCTTCTTCCTGGGTAAGATGGCGGCCCATTCCAGCTTATCTGCTCTGTCCATCTAAAGCTTAACTCACTCACATACCTTTCTCTAAACGCTCAGTGTTGGCTTTCTCAGGGTTATCTTTCTTGATGTGGTAGATTTGGCAGAATGTGACCCCTGCCTGTGCTGGACTGAATCTGTAGTGACAATTTTGGAAGTTTTGGTTTCTATAAAAAAACACATTTCAGGTGTAGGGATGTGGGCTGCTTTGGTCTGTCTATAGCAGCTGACCATGATTTGCCTTGTGCTCTAGCAGAGGCATGGCTTGTTTCTGTGATTGGGTGATATTTGGAATTCTGGGAACTTTTCAGAAGGTATATAAATGCTAGAGCCCCGATAGGCAGGGTTGGTGGTTGGCGGTCGTTCAGGGGTTTGGTTGTAGTTTGTTAGTAGTCATGCTAAAGAAGAAGCAAAAGGAAAGATATTAGATTCAGGGATCTCTCTCTGTCCCCTCTATCCTTCCTTCTCTCCTGTCTAGTAATAGGGGTGAAGCCAGGAGGATAAAAGTGTGGGAAAAAGAAGAACCCACAAAGTAGCAAAGATCAGCTACGTGAGCCAGAAAGTGTGGTGGACGAGGCTGTTTAGGGTGGGAAATGACTTAAAGCAGGGAGTCTGAAACTTGAGTGTATATCAGAATCATGCTGGCCTTGTTAAGACACTGGCTACCTGTGTACACCCCGAGACCCTGGCTCTTCCCAAGAGGTTCTGTGTCCAGCAAATCTACATGGTGCTGGTGCTGGTGATGCTGGCCCAGGGACCACCGAATACTCAGTGAAATGCTGTCAGTGAGGGTGACTTCCCAGAAGGGAGAAGGGCGGTGTAAGGCTGTTTCCCTCATGAGCTTCTGGAGCAGAGGACAGTGGGGCCTGAGGAGACAGACTTGGAAGAGAGTGAGAGCGTGTCCTGCTCTGTGTGTGACTGTATGACGCCAGGAGTGCAGCCATGGGAATCGTTCTCCCTGAGCATAGCCGCCCCTTTACAGTAAACTTCATACCAGCAGTGAGCACTGTTGCGTGGCTAAACATGGCTGAACTCTTCTTCATGACATGCCTGTGACTGTGAGCCTTTTGAGGACATGAACAGATGACCGTTATCTTTGTGTCTCTGAGGCCTGGCATATAACCGAGCTGATCCCAGGTGCCCACATTCTGAATGTTAGCAAGCCTTATGGCTCACTTCATCCAGGTAGTTTGGCCTCTGGAGAGTGTCACTGAAGAGAAAACTCCACCTTTACACTGGCAGTGCTGTGCCCTGTTGTCCACGACATCGCGTATTTAAATACACGAATGGTTCATCTCTTCAAGCTGAGGCAAATGGCTCCTTGCTAAGATGTAACATTGAATTTTTTTCCTGTGGATATTTCTTCTCTAAGAGGAAAGAGTCTTTAAAAATGCATATTGTTCAGCTCTTCACTGGTAGTTAGACACTGCCAATGACTTTCCCCCCCAGATACCGCTGGGCATGGCAGAAAGGGAGAGCCACAGAATCAGGCTGGCTACCTGCCACACAGTGGGCACAGTGCCCATGGTCAACATTGTTTCTCAAGGCTCTTGGAAATATTTTATATCTTTACAATTTAGAGGTAGAGGGGCTGGAGCGATGGCTCAGTGCTTAAGAGCACTGGCTGTTCTTCCAAAGGACCCGGGTTCAAATCCCAGCACCCACATGGAAGTTCACAGCTGTCTGTAATGGCCAGGTGTGGTGGTGCATACCTTTAATCCCAGCACTTGGGAGACAGAGGCAGGCGGATCTCTGTGAGTTCAAGGCTAGTCTGGTCTACAAAGTGAGTCCAGGACAATCAGGGCTACACAGAGAACCCCTGTCTTAAAAAACAAAAAATTGAAGTAGAGCTGGAGAAACAGCTCAGCCATTGAGAATACTGCTCTTTTGGGGACCTGGGTTCAATGCCCAGAACCCACTTGTCCGCTCACAGCCATGTAACTCTAGTTCCAGGAGATCTGTCACCTCTTCTGACCTCCATGGGCACCAGGCACAAATGTGGTGCAGAGACATACATGAAGATAAAGCACACATACACATAAATAATTTTTAATTGTGAAAAAACATATCAAACTTTTAGGATCAAAGGGCTGCAGAGATGGCTCAGCAATTAAGAACACTGTCTGTTCTTCCAGAGGTCCTGAGTTTGATTCCCACAACCACATGGTGGCTCACACTTTTAGGATCAAACACCATACTTGTTTTTCTATCAGTGCAATTGCAAAATGTGATTCTTAATGTTAGCATAAGGAAGAAAGGACCTATTAGGATAGATGCACCCAGGGTTCAGGGGAGTCCTGATGTGACCCCCACAGACCCAGGCCCTTCTGAGAGAAAGTCTCACACTGATGCAGTGTACAGCGTGCTGAGCAGGCTTGTCTTAGAGATGTCTCTCCTCACCTCCAGTTTACAGGTATGACCCGGCAGAATGCCTTTGTAGCCCTGACTCAGAAAGCCCGTGGGATGAGAGTGGGTGGAGATGTCACGAGTAACAAGCTGAAAGACTGGCTGATCTCAAGGCAGCGTTACTGGGGCACGCCAATCCCCATCATCCACTGCCCAGCCTGTGGCCCTGTACCTGTCCCGCTGCAAGACTTGCCTGTGACCTTGCCCAACATCACATCTTTTACCAGCAAAGGAGGCTCCCCGCTGGCCTCGGCTTCAGAGTGGGTGACCTGCCGCTGCCCGAGGTAAGGAGCTACAGCCAGCACCCTGAGGTGTCTCGGATACCCTTCTGTCCCTGCGCTAAGTGCCACGTTCTTCACTGGCCTAAATCAAAGGTGCTTTTGGAGCCTTTGAGACAACAGTCTAGACTCTGGCCTAATCACTGTAGAGGGCCGGAAACCCTGATCCAGTAGAGGAAAGACATGGATTTTCATCATGTTGCGCTGTGTGTTTCTACTCCACAGAGCTTCCTAGAAGTGAGAAAGGATATCTCTCCCCTGTTATGACTTCCCAGCATAGAGCCTGCCACAGCCATGGAGGTCTTACCACAAATCATGGACTGTGGGAAACACAGCCAGTGTGTCCACTTTTCACCTTGCTGAAACACACCAACTTTGTTTCCTCTCCTCACTTTAGAGTGATGTTGGGTTTTCTGTCAGATCAGTAGAATGTCTCCAGTATGATTTTCATGGTGCTGTTATTAACTTACTAACATCAAGCCAGTTTTTTCCTCTGTTTTGTGAAGGAGTGTTCCCTCCCATTCAGTACAGCATTGCAGCCTTGTGTGGGAGTATGGCTTCTTAACAGGACCTCAGCATTTCTGGAGGGCAGACCCGAGGCCTCAGCTTTGGCCTCACTCCCTGAGTGTATTTGGTGAGCATTCAGTGGTGTAAGCCACCAGGCCAGTGTAGTCACACAGGACAGCACAGAGAGAGAGACAGGAGCGGGGGTCCAGCAGCTGAGGGTTCTTTGTATGTATTTACTTTTGAGTTCTAAGGCCTTGGGCCTGTTTCTGAGCCTCTTTGAAGCCTCACTACCACCCCCCCTGCGCAGTGGGGGTTGGGGTGGTCTGTCTCATAACTCCCTGGTGTTCTGGGAACCCAGGGAGACAGCACCTGTGACCCCTTTGGCCCAGTTCTGCTCCAGGATTGTGCTGCTACTGCCTAAGCCCAACCTGGTGACCATATGCCTATCATCTGCCCAAGCAGGTCTTCCTCACCATCCAGGGCTTGGTGTCAGTGGTAGTACCTACCTGTCTTCAAGTCCAAGAAGACATTAATGGAAGTGAGCATTGAGTCTGAGTCAGATGTGATTGCTTCTGGATAGTGGCCTCTGTTTTCATCAGGGTTTCCCCAAGTTGGCAAGGAAGAGAAGGTGCCTTATCTTCCAGTTGCTTCCCAAACTGAAAACGTAAATTATAAACTATATTTATCAATAATTCTAAACACCTATCACCCAACCAACCCTAACACTTTAGAAAAGATACCAGTCCTCCCATGCAGGACCTTTGAGGGCAACTGGTCAGCAGTCTGTCTGCAGGGACACCGCAATCACAGTCGCTCTGTGGTCACCTGACTCTGGTGTTGCTATGGCAGCCTCTCCAGTCAGCTGAGACTGTCCAAGCTAAGTGGAGCAGGGGCAGCACCCCGCGTGCCTCAGCGGAAGCTGAGCCCTCTTGGAGCAGGTGCTGTGCTGTGTGGCCTGGTCCTTGGTGCCTCACGAGTCACTCATCACTCGTTTGCTCAGTGACCATGGCCTAAGCATGGACGTAGCCTTAGGGCGCTCTGCTCATCAGCCAGCTGAGACTGTCCCCAGCATCTGGTTCTCATCAGTTTTCCCTGAGCAGGCCCTATGCCATATGCCTCTTGTGCCAGCCCGAGCTTACTTGTGGCAGGAGCCCCTTTCCATGGCCTTACCTTGGTCTCTTCTTCCTGTCTCCTCTGCTGGCCTCGGTTTTTGGGCTGAGATGCCTGACCACCTCTGCTTTGTGCCTCTGTCTCTCGAGAGCTGTCTTGGGCTCTGCCGCCATGCCCTTAAGCAGGGCGCTGCTCTCACAGTAACTCACAGTTCCCTGGCGTATCCCTCGTGTCTGGGCCTTTACAGCCATGCCCTTCAGTAGGGCACTGTCTGCTTTGCAGCTCCAAAAACGACACTTTACTTGGCTTCAGCCCAATCTGGGCTCCGCCCACCTTCAGCCAAAATGAGGCAGTGTCTAACAGCTGGAAACAATGCCAAGCCAAAAGCCCCCCTTTCAGTTTCCTGAGCTTTCACTAATTATCCATACAGCATGCCTTTTTATTGCTCCTCTCGAGGTACATCTACTGCCCAGGATCATGCGTGCTCTGCCAGGTGTTTCCCACAAGCCATAGGCCTCCTTTTCACAGACTGCCCTTCAGAAGTCCCCACATATATTCAGTGAAGAAATGTAACTCCCGTTACACCAAGCCGTTGTCCATGGTCATAGAGCTTCTGTTCACTGCTCAACACACATGGGATGTGTCACACAACCCTTCTTTCAATTTTTAAATTGGAAACAGACTCAAGCTTATGTGCCTAGTGAATGGAAGGTTCCTCTGTTCCTCTTGAAGCCTCATCCCTGTTCTCCCTGCTCTCCTCGAGCACCCTCACTTACACACTGCTTGAAGTGAAATATTGGGAGGTCCAGTACCTCACAAGTACAGCTGGTGGAAAACTACAGTGAAATCTAGAAGAAAAAAAAAAAAGCCAGTTGATAAATGTCTTTTTTTGAGGTGCAAGGGATCAGCCAGGAGAGAGACGGACACCATGGACACCTTTGTGGACTCTGCATGGTACTACCTCAGATACACTGACCCTCACAACACTCACAGGTAATGTCCCTGCTGTGTGATGGGGAGCAGTTCGCCTCCTCCACGAAGGAAAACCCTGATGGAATTAGATATGCAAGGGAGGTTCTGGGAGCCTGGACAGGATAGAGAGAGGCACTGAGCTGGCAGAGGGAACACCCACGTCTGTCATGTGTATGTGTAACTGGTACCCAGAAGGAGGAGGATTCAGAGGAACTTGGATCACAGCAAAGCTCCAGATGTCTCAGCCAGGCCTGTGGGAAGAATGCCTCTTGCACATGTCCATTCAGAGCGCAAAGTAGGCAGGTGTACCTTTGGGTGCCTCCTTCTCTTCTCCTGGAAGTAGCTGGACACAGGGGCTGGACCAGAGTAGTCCCATAGACACAGTGGTGGCTACTGTGCACCTATGCTGAGCTCTCAGCTTGGGGAAGCTTAGGGACAGAGCCTTTGCCTAGAACAAAAAAGCCCGGGGTTCCATCGCTAACACCAGAGGGGAAGGCTCTTTTAAACCAAGTATGTGAATTATTGAGATATATTGCTCAGCTCAGTAAATCCCAACTATAATACAAATTGAAAAGCAGCTAAAGGAAGAAGATGTGAATACCCTGCACTTACCAGACTATAGGGATGGATACCTGGTCATGAACTGCAGAGAGACAGGGCAGAGTGTTGATGAGGGCTAAGAAGCTTAGACTCTTACCAAACATGTCAAATAAATCTTCTAAAGTAATGAATATAGATATTTTTAGATAATTGAAGTAAGAATAGAAGCCGAGAGTGTTGGCACATGTGTATAATCTCAGCAGTCAGGAGGCAAGAACAGGAAAATCAAGAGTTCAAAGCCAGCCTGGACTGCACATGAGTGAGCCTGTGTCAAAAAACAAAAGAGGAGGAAGAGGGAGGAGGAGGAATAGAATTAAGAGTGACTAGGTTGGTCAGGTGTGGTGAGGTCTTTAATCCCTTAATCCAGGTACTCAGGAGACAGAAGCAGGTGGATATCTGTGAGTTCAAGATCAGTCTTGTCTAAATAGCGAGTGCTATTTCCAGGCTTGTGGGTGCTTCACAGTGAGACCCTGACTTTAAAAAAAAAAAAGTGGCTAAAGTTCAGACCTGGGGTGCAGGGGCGCAGGAAGAACTGAGGCTGAGATCACTGTTTTTCATGATAAACTTCCATGGGCTGTTTGACTTTTCAGCTCTGTTTATTTCTTTGACAAGACAGAAGCAAAGAAAAGAGAGCAGTAAGTAGCCAAGCAAAGCTAGAATGGGAGCCAAAGAAAATTATCCCACAGCCAGGGAACACCCTCTGCGTATGGACCTTAACAGGGTGCTCCTGAGCACGGTAGAAATACCCTGGAAAATGAAGTACTTCTACGCTGGGCATGGTGTTGCGTGCCCTGCTGTTCCGGCACTGGAGACTGAGGCAGGAGGTTGTAAGTTCAGGGACCTTGTTCTACAGAATGGAATCTTATGTTGAAAACCAGCAAAGAAAGCACTCTCCTGCTCTGGGTTAGCAGCATGGTGGCTCATTTCTGCTTAGACAGATGCTCAGGCCAGGTTCTGAGCAGCAGAGTCCTGGTTCCATAATGTATTCATTTCAGAAACAAGTGAGACCCTGAGTAAATGCAAGACACAAGGAGACTGCAGCTGCACAGCAGCCCCGTGTGAACTGTAGAGGAGTGAGAGCGGCTTCCCTTCCCAGCTGTCCTGAGCCCTGTGTGGACCTCTGTGAACACCACGGGCTTCCCCCAGAATCACCGTTGTCTTGAATCTTCCAGAGTTGTGTTCTAGATAGGACATGAGCTGAACATTTAACTTCATTTTCCCCAAACTTGTTTATGAGCTGAATACCACCCTCAACTTTGCTTTCCTGTTGCCTGGAACAGCAGTTGAATTCATTCATTTACCTACTTTCAATATTTTGTCTGAGGCAGGACCTCACTCTGTAGACCAGGCTAGCCCCTGAACTCACAGAGATCCACCTGCCTCTGCTTTCCAAGTTTTGAGATTAAAGGTCTGTGTATGCTACCATGTCCAGTTGCATTTCTGTAAGAAACTTTTTCATAAAGAAAAAGAAAAGGTAGTTGGAAATTTATGTGTTGATTTGGTTAGTTGATTTGGGTGGCTTTGTTCTGCTTCTTCCTTATTTTTAACTGAGAGTGCTGCCCCATAACTGCAAAGAGGGCTATGCTGAGGTGTGCACCACTAGGCCAGGCCCCCGACCTGCCACCAGCAGTGTCTGTTTCCAGTCTCAGAACTGTCCAGCTGAGGGCATGCTAGGGGAAGGTGCTTTGCAGCGTCCGGGTGAAAACCAGGGAGCGCAGATCCTCCCAAGCCAAAGTTCCCTCAGTTGACTTCAGAGGGTTAACTTGGGAACAGAGAGGTCTGTGCCAGCCGCAGTGACTCTTTCCCAAGGCAGCAAATAGAGGACTTGCAGAGTCCTTCCCTCCGTTCATTAGGGCCAGGAGTAGGAGGAAGTCTGACCTTTGGTATCCATGTTGGTCAGGAAGTGTCTAGTAGATGAGGGAGTTACTGGGATGTTGGTGACAGGCCCTAGGTAAATTTCATTCCTTCAGTCAGCCATATTGGGACCCTTGCTGGCTATTTCAAAGCACTTTTAAAAATAAGATTGGATTTCTGTTTTAAAGTGAACATTTAATAGCATGCTGCTATTGCCCTCTACTGGTGAGAACTAAAAAATCTCAGTTGTCTAACTATTAAAAATGAAAACTAACCATTCAAATGAGCATCCTATGGAGATGCCTTGTTGTTAGTATCTTTTTATCGTGTTCTTGTTTTATATAAGAATTACTTTTTTTGTTGTTGTTGTTTTTGAGACAGGGCTTCTCTAGGTAGCCCTGGCCGTCCTGGAACTCTCTCTGTAGACCAGGCTGGTCTTGAACTTGGGGATCTTTCTGCCTCTTCCTCCCAAGTGCTGGGTTGCACCAGCACTGCCTGGCCCAAGAATTAGATTTTAATTACATTTATTTAGTGTGTATGAGTGAGCATGTGCCATGAGGTCAGAGGATGACTCATGGGTCCAATGAACTTGGCCCTTTTCTCACTTATTGTATATGTTTTCTCTTATTAAAAGAAGTCTTTCCTAACATTAATTATTTAAAGGCATATGAAAATTACATAGGTCTAATTTATGCAGTGTGGCAAAGAAGGTGGTAAGATGCCCGCTTGTCTCCCTTCTAGACCTTTCAGCACAGCACTTGCAGATTTCTGGATGCCTGTGGATTTGTACATTGGAGGGAAAGAGCACGCTGTCATGCATCTCTTCTATGCGAGATTCTTTAGTCATTTTTGCCATGATCAAAAGATGGTGAAGCACAGGTGAGCATTTGTAGTCCTTTGCCAAATAATTCTGTTCACAAGCAGTGACTAGAAGCAGGTATCTGTTCTGAATCAAGATAATGTGTGTAAAATAATTCTGATTTTCAGACATACTTCAGAGGCTATTTTAGGCCTTTACAGTTTGAGGTGTACTTACAAAAACCTCTTAATCATTGGTGTGAGATGTTTTGGGCTTGCATTGAATCCAGCTCTTAGTGCATCTGCTGTTAAGTTTTTTTGAGACTTTTACTTGTGAACGAAAGAGGAGTGTTGTGATGTTATGTGGCTTTTTGTACCATCTCACACATTTGTCACTCTGTGTAAATTATACTTCTAAGCTTGGCTGAATCTTTCCCTAATATGTCATTCTGGTATTTGTGTATCAGAGTAGAAGATAACATTGTAAATCCACTGATAATTTTTCCTGTTGGCTTATAATGTGCTCTTCATGACAACCAAAAGATGTATGGAAGGGTGACATACTTCTGTAATCCTAGCACTCAGGAGGCAAAGACAGGAGGACAGCCTTGGCTGCATAGTGAGTTTTGACCTTTATCTCTATATGTATGTCAAGGATATATGTGTGCATGCTTTTCCCCATGAAATACATGTTTAATGTATTATACAATACATTTGGGAATCTGAGTCAAGAAGACCATGGTTTGAAGCCAGCTTGGCTACATAGAAAGACCTAGTCTCTAAGAACCAAAAACTAAAAAGTAAATGAACATCCCCACCTCACTACGGGAAGTAGCATGATGTGCTTCTCAGACCTCGGCCATACAGGATGCCAATCACGTCACTGCATTCTCACCTCCCCCAGATAACTCCTATAGTAAATTGTAGCCGCTTATTTATAATTTATCACTTCTGATTTTATTGTATTTGTTATTGTTGTATGTGTGTATGATTGTGGGGGGTCGCGTGTGTCACAGCATGCATGTGGAGGTCAGAGGGCAACTTTTTGGAACCAGTTTCCTTCTCCACCTTTAGGTTCTGGGCATCAAACTCAAGTCATGAGGCTTGTGTAGAAAAACCTGTATCTGCAGAGCTGCCTCACCTGTACCATTCCATTTCTTGGTGTGTTTTAGAACAGCACACATGGTTTGGTTTCCTGCATTGATCCTTCTGTGATTAGAATTATATTGTACATATTCTATAGTGTTTCCTCACCCAACACATTTCGAGATTCACCATGATTGATTCATGGAGTTACCTCTTTCTGTTTCATTGCTGAATGATGTTTCATTGTATGGAATTTGCATTACAGAACTTGGATTATATAGCCACAGCAGGACATTGGCTCCTCACCTTTGGAGATTTTTCCATGATAATTCCTTTTCACTGTGTGTATTGCCAATGTTACCTTATTCTTGGCCTGTCTGTTATTTATGACATCTTTCAATGAGCAGAAGTTCTTAATCTAATATAGTAAAACTTAATACTGGGGTTAGAGATGGGGTTCAGTGGCAGAGTACTTGCCTAGTCTCCCCACTGTTCTGTGGTGTCCTCATCATAAATCAGTGTGTTACACCCACTAGGGCCTGGTGATGGGATCTCTAGTCATCCATTGGTCAGCGTACTGTAAGTTGCCACATTCCCTAGGACCTGCTTAGTGTCCTTACTCTGTATGTTCTTGGCTTGCTCTCTGTTGTGCTGGTCTGTTATTTACAGCCTTTGTAATTTTAATGTACAAATCTTGATGTCCTTTGAGGGAAGGTCCTCCTCTTTGTCTTTCAGGAGAATCTGGCTCTGATCACAGCCTTGTTCTGTCAGTTTAGACTGAGCCTGTCAAATCTCAGCACACAGTGGCGAATTTCTCTGGAACCACATTTGGCGTCTCCCTTCCTCACCATCTGAAATAATCGTTTTGTCTGAAATATATGTCCTTCAGTATGTCTTTTTGTTTCCTTTATTGACAATCCATATATTTGTTCCTTTCTCTAAAAGTAAGTTCATTTCAACTTCATAATTTCAAACATGTATTTATTTGTTTGTTTGTTATTGGTTTTTTTGAGATAGGATTTCTCTGTGTAACTGGCCTAGCTGTCCTGGAACTCGTTCTGTAGACCAGGCTAACTTTGAACTCACAGAGATCTGCCTGCTTCTGCCTCCCGAGTGCTGGGATCAAAGGTGTGCGTCACCACTGTTTGGCCATCTTTTTATTTCTTATCGTACTGAGTATTAAACTCAGAGCTTCATGTACACTAAACAGTTGAACTACAGTGAGCTCCTTTCTCAGCCCTAAACAACATCCATAGCAGACTCTGAGCTAGCACTTTCCCTCAGCCTCAGCTGGCTTTCCTCTTGCAGTGGGCCAGATTTGATGGTGCACACCTATAATCCCAGCACCCTGGAAACGGAAGCAAGTGGAGCTTTGTGAGTTTGAGGCCAGTCTGGTCTACATAGTGAGTTCTGGCCCAGAGAGACGGGAATGTGGTCCACAGGCTCTCAGGGTCCTCTGTGAGCGACATCTCTGTGTTTGCAGTCAACACTCCTCATCGTCTTTGGCATTTTGAAGTCTATGTGTTTTCTGGAGGTGTGGACTTCTTAGTTGTCCCTTCCTCATTCTATTCCCAAATTTCCTTCTTTTGAGACTCTGGTTAACGGTGTTTAGACCGCTGCAGCATATGAGGTATCTCTTATTTATCCTTTCATATTCTGTGTGTGTGTGTGTGTGTGTGTGTGTGTGTGTGTGTGTGTGTCTGTGTGTGTGTTGTGTGTGTGTGTGAGCCCTTGTGAGCATATTTGCATCACGTGTGATTATGTCACGTGTGTGCAGGAGTCCACCACAGAAGCCAGAGGAAGGTTTCGGATCCTCTGGAATGGAGTTACTTAGAGGAAGTTGTGAGCTGCCGTGTGGGTGCTGGTAGCCACATCGAGGTCCTCTGGAAGAGCAGTGAGCTCTCCTAACTACTGAGCTGTCTCTCCAGCACCCTTGGCTTTCTTTTTAGTATAAGTTTATTTCAGACCTATCTCTTGATGCCATTGGAGCATCCCCTACCTTTACTTCTTAAAATTTATTGAATATGACTTATTGATATATGGCAGCTAACACTGTGTCTTGGGTCATTGTGATCCAACTTGTTACTGTTTTTGCTGCTCTTACCCATCGTTCTTTGGGGTTAGTGATGTTCAGCCAAGCTTGTATGTCGTGATTCCTTGTTCATGGAAACTCTTGGTACCCCTGTATAGACAGTTTGTGTTAGCTTCCCTCTATTGCTGGAAAGGATACTAACCCACAAGGACCTCAGATTCTCTGCCTGAGGCTGTATGGCCATACAAGTAGCATGGATCCAGTCTCAGAACCATAACAGACTCCGCTTATATCTGTGGATTCTCAGGAAAGTGTTCTTTTCTTATATCACTGTGGTCAATGAAGGTAAGTTTAATGGCTTTTCTGTGTTAACCAACTGTGAGCTGCTTCCTAATACTTACGTGGCTTCATTGGCTTCCGCTGTGCTGGAGGGTTTTGGTCTCCAGATCTCCTGTCTAGTCTTTGTGCTCCCTGCCTTGCTCAGGAGACATGCCTACGAGGGCCCTGGGTGCCTCGGAGTAGAACCAGCTAAGTAAACTGTGCTTTCTGAGTGTTGGGGGCTTGGGAGAAGGTTGGGGATTTTTGTTTCTTTATTCTGTTTTGGTTTTGGCAGCCTATTGACACTTTTTAAACAGTGTATTTTATACCATGTTGGGTCTTTTTCATTGTTTTTCTGTTAGGACAATACTTTACACTCTCCTGTGTGCATGCTGCTAGCAGAATGATCCCAACTCATGCTGTAAATACTTATTAGTTATACAGGAAGCATTCATCTCCCTTCCCATCCCCCACTTTCCATCTGTTTCCTGGGCTTTTCTTTCTTTTCATATTCCAGAATAAAAAATATTTTCCTCATCTTCCCCATACATATGTGTCTTAAAGATCTGCTTTTTGGGGAGAGGGGAAAGGCTGACTGTGTTTAAACTTACTATGTAGTGGACAATGAACCTTGAAATGATTCTCTTGCCTCTGTCTTCCAAGTACTGGGATCACAGGCATGTGCCACTGTGCCCACCTTGACCACAAATCTGTAAATGTTACAGATACTACATATGTCTTTTGCTTTTTTGATTTAATGGAATATTTTGATGGTTTTTTTCCCATCAGAACATACATATTTCCATTCTTTTTTATTCCTACATAGCGTTTCATACTTGATTAACGTATTCACTTATTTTTCCAATTTATTACTCTTTTTAAAAGAGATATGGTTTATTTCTTAGCATGATAGGGGAATATATCTTAAAGGTCAGTCCTAACACTGAAATCTTGGTTCAATGGCTATATATATATTTTTTTTCTAAGTTTTTAACTGGGAGTGGTGACTTGTGGTTTTATTCCCAGCATTTGGTCCAGAGGCATGTGAATCTCTGAGTTCTAGGCTATCCAGAGCTGCATAGTGAGAACATCTTTAAAATGGTTTTATTACTTTTATTTAGTCACTTACTTTATGTGTACACATGTGTGGGTGGCCCTGTGCTTGCCACAGTGTTCCCATGGGGTTCAGAAGACGGCTTTCAGGGGTTGGTTCTCTCCTTCCACCATGTAAGTCCCAGGGATTAAACTGTGCTCCTCCTCGGGCTTGGTGGCAAGCGTCTCTACCCACTGAGCCATCTTGCCTGTTCCTATTTTAAATTTTTTGATAGATAAAAATATATGACTTTTGTACATACATGGAATCCCACTACATGGAGGGCAAAGGTATGAGGATGGGCCTGTCTCAAATAAACAAACAAAAATTATGTATCTGTAACTTTCAGATTCTCCATAAAGCAGATAGAAATTTAACTTCATTAGAATGAAGGTGCTAGAACCTCCACCCTTACCCACTCTGCCAGCTCTGGAGTGAGAATGAGTGCCGCTGTATGAAAAAATGCCGGGAATAACCGAGTGCTGCATCCCTTTCTGCTCCTCACCCAGAGACCTTGGTGTATGGAGAACAACTGGCCTGCATCGGATCGACCCTGAACATCTCCGTATCACCCACAAACATGGATATCAGCCTCTGCCCGACTGGATAACTAGTTAAAGCCCTGAGATTCGGGTTGTGCTACACAGTCCACTTTGCTTTTTATGTCTGTGAAGACAGGCTTGCTGGCTGTGGGCTGTGTCCTGTTACTGTCACAGTCATTGAAATTTTGTTCATGTGTTTGTTGTTTTTTTTCTAAATTCACCATCTGGCCCACACCAGCCTGGAACTCTTGCCTTTCCTCCCTGTGTGTTGGGATTATTTATAGGATGCCCCACCACACCCAGCCCAGGGTTTTGCAGTGATTACGTAATAATTTTTAAAAGCATCCATTTATAGAATGCAGTCTGCAAAAGGGAGACCCGGGGAGGCTTCTGGTAACTTTGAGGGGCAGGCCTCAACTGGTTTCTCTGTAGTTCTACACCACCAGGCCACATCAGGGGGGTGGGCAGATGTGTGTCCAGGGCTTCAGTGTTCATAGAAATGACACCTAAAGCAGCCTGTCAGTTTCTGCTTGGAATTTCCTGAGCTTACTTCCTCTGTTCCTTCTTTCCATCCTCAGTGCCCAGAAGGTGTCAATTGTTCTAATGTCTGAATTAGTAGAGGACCCTGGACTAACCTGGAAATGGTGAAGATTCCAGCACTTGTCTTCCTGCTTACACAGGCTGTGCTTCAGGGTTGAAAATAATCTGCCCCTGGGGGGCAATTGAAGGGGTCAGAAGGCTGAGGCAGAAGAATCAGGGCCTTCTAGGCAGAGAGGCCCAACATGGTGCCTTCCCACCCTCCTGCTCTTAGAAGGCAGCACTAGGCTGCAGGCTAAAGTATCATATCTGCCTTTACAGGAGAGCTGCATTCGTTCAGTTTGTATTTTCATGTGTGATTGGGGCAGAGAAGTCTGCAGAAGTGAAGAGCTGCTGAGGCTTAAGGGAGCCTGGGGGACCTTAGCCAGGCCACTGACACTCATGCCATTAAAAAAGAAAAAATCATGTATATGGTGTTTTGCTGCATGTGTGTCTGTTCAGCACACATGTACAGTACTCTAGAGACCAGAAGAGGGCACTGGGTCCCCTGGAACTGGCATTCCATATGGGTGCTGGGTATCAAAACTGGGTCCTCTGGAAGGGCAACCAGTGCTCTTGTTTGCTGAGCCATCTCTCCAGCTCCCCCCGATTCCCCATGCCAAGTTTTATCATCCCTATGCTAAATCATCTGACTGAGATCTAGTAGCATAACTTTCAGAAATGGAGACACATTCATTGTCACAGTCTTGGTCCTGGTACACTGCTGTTCTACAGGACACCTGCAAGTTATGGGGAAAGGGTTAGTGTGGACACCCTGTGGCCCTCACTCAGACACTCTCTTAAGTGGTTTTGAATTAGAAAAGTAAAGATTCTGGTAGCAGTCCAGCTAGTCAGGTGGCAGTGGGGACAGAGTGCCTGGAGGTGGGGCCACACTAGGTGTTGTTTGCATGTCTGTGTTTGGGTGTTTGTGTCATGAAGATTCATCAAGTTGTACCCACCCCAGGACTAGTGAGCTTTTCAATGTGAGTGCTAACTGTCGTTTGACAATTTGTTTTAAACACGAGAAGAAGAGAGAAGCAGGGAAGAGACAGTAAGGGGGAGAGAGGGGGAGAGACAGAGTGAGAAAGAGATGAGAAGAGAGAGGAGAGAGAGATTGATTTAAAAGCCAGAGCACAGTCTTAGAACAAATAGGGTCAGGGTCTGGCTGACTAGTTGCAGTTTCACACATTCCCAGAAGGTGGCAATAGTGGGTCACTTGCTTATATAAAAAAACAAAACCAAGCTACAACAAAATCCTAATAATAATAATAATAATAATAATAATAAATAGCAGGATTCCAACACCCTACCTTTAAGTCTTTTTTCTTTCAGGGAAGGTCACGTATCGCCTAGGCTGGCCTCAAACTCAGAATCACCCTGTCTCGGCCTCTGAGTAGCTTGGGTTACAAGTCTGCAGCCATAAGTCCAATCCCCTGGGTCTTAGAGCTGCTGATTTTACTCACTTTAGACATATTTTGGCGGGTACCGAGTGTAAATCCATGGGCCTTCTGTGGTAAGCATATAGTGCACCACTGAGCCACACATCCACTTCCCTGAGTTTCTCTTAACTATGACTAAAACCAATGCCCAGTGGGAAAACCTCACACTCTATTGAAGGGATGCTGGCACCTGAGACAGCAGCAAAAGCACTGAATAAACACAAGATAAACTTGTGCTAAAAACAAGCTACTGGGTGTCCACAGATCGGCCTTGTGGAGCTCCTTTGTACAGCGCTACCTCATTTGCTGTTCTGCGTCCAGGCTCTTAAAAGTGACTGTGCTGGTTGGTTCTTGTCAAGTAGACACTTTTGTGCGCACATAGAGGAATCCATTCTGCCCTGACACAGGAGCATGACCATTTGCACTCAAGGCTTATCTAGTCTGTAGCTTGTTGAACCTGTTTAGGTTGCTGGATTTCTGATTCCCTGAGTAGAAGCCCCCAATACCAGCCCACCCACCCCCACATCAGTGAACTTGCACCCCACAGCTGGGCTGTCAGAAGGTCTGTCATGGCAGTATGAATGAACAAACCTTGTTGTCCAGATCAACATGAGATATTTACATAGGATGCCATCTGGAGTTCCTTGCTGAAATGCATCAAAACAGAATCAGGCAGATACCTACAAAACAAAAGAAAATAGGAAGAAAAATTGAGTGGCTCTTAAGAACAGACCATTGTCGTTAGTGTGGTAGTGTGGTCTTTAATCTCCACATCCAAGGGGCAGAGGCAGGCAGATCTCTGAGTTCAAAGCCAGTTCAGTCTACATAGAGAGTTCAAGTCCAGCCAGGTCTGCAGAGTGAGACCTTGTCAGAGTCCTAAGGAAAAAGGTGCGTGGGGGGACAGGGCTGGAGGTGCGGATAGCTCAGCAGCTAAGAGCACGGGCTGCTCTTCCGGAGGACCCACCATGCCTGCCTGCCTGCTCCTATGGTCCCACTGTGATGGTCATGGACTCTAACCCTCTAGAATCACAAGCCCCAAATTAAAAGCTTTCTTTTATAAGTTGCCTTGGTCACATTGTTTTGTCATGGTAATAAAAAAGTAACTGATACACCAGCCATTGATAACTGCATCCTTAGAGTGAAATGGGCCAGGAAGAACAGATAGATAATACTTAGATTTTAACATAAAAGATCCATTCTGCCCAGCTTGTCTGATTTAAAACTGTAAAAGAGTTTAAACAGGTACTGCATTAAGGAAATTAGTATGTACCCTCAGGAAAGCCACCCTCAGTGCTCCCTCTGGGCCCTTCTGTGCTGGGCCTGATGGGCAGCTGTGTGACGGTTAAATTTTCATTCAGTCACTTGATTCCATCTCCCATCGATACCGTGAGGCAAGTTTCTCTTGCTCCCGTGTTACAGGTTGGCAAACTGGTCACCCAGAGCAAGGAAGAACCCTTCGTGGCTCATATGTAGGGTTAGGTGGGATCCAGGCCTTCCAGATCTGAGGTCAGCGTCCTTCCCACTTCACCTCAGTGAAAAGCTTGGCTGCTGCTGTGACTTAATGTTACCACTGTGTCTGAGGAGGCTACTCTAAGATGTGGTCCGTAGTGATGTCTGGACACCTTGTGTCCCAGCTGCTCCACAACCCACTCCCCCTTTTTTTTTTTTTTTTTTACTGTGATCTTTCCTCAGGGAACCTTTCCATAAACTGCTAGCTCAAGGCCTCATTAAGGGACAGACATTCCGCCTTCCGTCTGGAAAGTGTGTGCACAGGGAGGATATAGACTTCACAGGTAAGGAGGGCCCGGCGAGACGGGGCAGGTAAGAACGAAGGCCAGGCCCAGAAGTTCTTAAGAAACCAGCGTCTGCTATTGAGCTCTAGCTGGGTGCCGAGTGTAGACAGATCCTGGTGAGGGCTCTGTGGGTTGCTCCTGGGACTGGTTATCCCCTCCTGCCCGGCCCCGTCCTGTGTAGCATAGTGTTTGCTTTCCCATCCCTACCTGGTCCAGCTTTACTTGACAGTCCATTGCTGGACAGAGCCTCAGACTCAGAGCATGGGGTCTTCCCCGATCTTTTCCCACAAGGCCTTGAAGCACAACTCAGAACATGGGATTTCTACCCTGCCCACCTCCTTGGCACCCTAGAGCAGCTCTGCTTCCCAGACCTCCCTGTTCAGGACCCATTCGGAATAATGTATTGTTTTGGCATATAGGTCCTGCTCCTGTTTGTGCAAAAACAAAAGAGAAGTTAGAGGTGACGTGGGAGAAGATGAGCAAGTCCAAACACAATGGGGTGGACCCCGAAGAGATCGTGGCACAGTATGGGATTGACACAATCCGACTCTACATCCTCTTCGCAGCCCCTCCTGAGAAGGACATCTTGTGGGATGTGAAGAGTGAGTCTCCTTCCTTCCCTTGCTTCCTCTAAGGCTCCCTGGACTCTGAAGGAACTGGGGAAGGAAATGTCTCACTGGAAGCAGTAATGGAGAATTCTAGAAGTCATCTTGTCCAGGCTTCTGTCCCACTATAAGACCTTAGTTGTCGGGCCGGGCGGTGGTGGCGCACGCCTTTAATCCCAGCACTTGGGAGGCAGAGGCAGGCGGATCGTTGTGAGTTCGAGGCCCGCCTGGTCTACAAAGCGAGTCCAGGACAGCCAGAGATATTCAGAGAAACCCTGTCTTGAAAAAACCAAAAAAAAAAAAAAAAAGACCTTAGTTGTCCATTGCTGTGGGGCCTTGGGTCCCTTTGGTGGAGGAGTGGGGGTGGGGGATTCCCACTGCATATGCATATTCCTAGTCCTCACCCTACACCTGCTGGCAGTGGAACCCAGAAATCCACGCCATTGCAGGCTCTGCTGATTATAATGTGAAGTCTCTGGACAACTATTTCTTTGAAGACCAACCCCCTTGTGCTCACTTAGGTCTGCTGAACTACAAAGAGGCCAGTCTTCTTTAATGTTCAATGAAAGGTTTTTTCAGAGACGATCCCCCCTCAACTAGGTGATGCCTGGATTCTGGGATCACACGGAACCCATCAGCCGCTCCCTGCTGGGTTAGCCTCCTCTCACGAGATTTGTTTCTCCAAAGCTTTCATTTTTGCCGATTGTGATCTGCCCAGATATGGATGTGAGAAGTGAAAGGTAGTGCAGGCTCTGCTGATTATAATGTGAAGTCTCTGGACACCTGTTTCTTTGAAGATCAACCCCCTGTGCTCACTTAGGTCTGCTGAACTACAAACAGAGGGAGGGCCTGTTTTACCTCAGGATTGGCTGGTTTTCTTACTGTGTCTCAGAGCAGCAGATCTGGGTAGTGGTGGCAGATGCCAGCCCTAATAAACCGCTTTTAAGCGGCAGGCAGGACGTGCAGAACAGAATAGACGCAGCTCAGCTTTCTCCTCTCTTCATGGCAGGTCCCCACACCTGCTTCTCGAAGCAAGCTTCCAACTGTCCCTGCTTGTGTCCCCACTCTTAAGAACACGAAATCCAATGGCCACGGGGTTCGTGCATCTGCACCTACACTTACTTGGTCAGCTGTGTGACCAAGGACCACCAAGTGGGCTGTTCTGCTTCCTCAGGTCAGAGCAGGGTTAGACTTGGTGACCGTGGTGGAATACAGAACACACACACCTGACCAGGTGAGCGGTTGTCAGCTGACCTCACGCTGTGCCTCAGGGCTGTTCCCAACCATGTTGTGCAGCCACTGCCACTGCAGACTGTCCTCGAGAGATCCCAGCTTTGCTCGTGTTGGCAACCATCTTAATTACTCTGTTGGTCCCAAGGCATAGCTGTCACAGCAAGCTTACTGACCCAGAAGGTGGTGTGCTGATGCCCATTTCAGGACAGGTGGCAACTCCCGAGTGGTCCTGCTGCCCATGCTCAGTATCGGGGATACCGCAAGGAGTTGGGGTGGCTCTGGAAGGACCATGGGGCTTTTCTCATCCCCTTCTTATCAGGGCTCTTTCTTTTCTTCTTGGTAACAAAAAATGCAGCTGATGCACTCCCTGGTGTGCTGAGATGGCAACAGCGGCTGTGGTCCCTGACAACACGATTCATCGAGGCAAGGACTTCCGGATCGGTCCCCCAGCCTCAGCTGCTGAACAACCAGGAGAAAGCCCAGGCCCGAAGCCTCGGGGAGTACAAGAACTCAGTCATAACTCAGGTCAGAGTCTGTGGACCGGAGCAGGTGGCTCACAGCTCTCTCTGAGGGAACCTTTGCCCAGTGGTCTGTGCGCAGTGAACTGTGTGGTCTTCATACTCTGAGGGCCACAGTGGGTCTTCTTCCCTGATGCCTTAATTAATTTCTCTCGCTGCTTTGCCTGTTTACCAAGACTTCCTGATGGAAAGAGATGTTCTCAAAAAATGCCTGTCACCTTCTTCACCTAGACCTCAGGAAGCCGCCTAGTTCCTGTGTTTCTGGACCTGACCTGCGCGTGGATCCAATCTAGTATCTCCCTGATGAAACATTGCACATTGTATTAGCAGGGTGCAGAGTTGAAAGAAACAGAGATTGCCGTAAAGTACCTTCTCGTTCTATAGATGAGGCTGAGACCCAGCCAGGTCCAATGTCTCGCTTAAAATCTACAGCTAAGGAGGCTCTGAGCACAGATTGGCCGAGCTCTCTGTTCTCATCGGGAGTTCTTCCACGTGGTAGTTTTGGCAAACAGTGTCCATAAGCCTTGTTTTATTTTAGTTTCTCCAAATATGAGGGGTTTTGACCTTTTTTGTTTGGTTGGTTTTTTGTTTTTGTTTTTGTTTTTGTTTTTTTGAGACAGGGTTTCTCTGTGTATCCCTGGCTGTCCTGGACTCACTTTGTAGACCAGGCTGGCCTCGAACTCATAGAGATCCTGCTGCCGCTGCCTCTGTCTCCCAAGCGCTGGGATTAAAGGTGTGCGCCACCACGCCCGGCTTATGAGGTTATGTTTAATGGGTATCTGATAACCCAAATTCTTCTTAGGCTGATTTCTTTTTCCACCTGCTAATCCAGGCTGGGTGTAGAGCACTTGTTTAGAATGTGCCAGGGCCTGGATTCCATTCCCTGAACTGTAAAGGGAAAGCTATGCTGACTCAAGCCTGTGAAAGCGTCCAAGGCCCTTCTTACCTGGACTGTAGCTCAGATGAGGTTAACGACACAGCAGAGCTTTTGTTTTCATGACCTGAGTGACTGGCTCTAGGTCCAGCATACTCATCTAATGGCATTTCTTCAACTTTATTTCCATCCTTTGTGTAGAGGGAGTCAACACGGTGAATCTGGGGACCAGACTGCCAAGTGATTACTCTCAAACTGCGTTTTCTCTATGGGCCATGGTCAGATAACTGATCCGCTGTTTCAACAGCTGTGAACTCTTGACATCTTAAATAAGTGTGTTTTCTGTTTTAGCAATGGTGGGGATTGAGCCCCAGGCCTCACTCATGCGAGGTGAGCCCTTCACTGATCTGCCTCCCATGTCCTTATCCACTGCTGTAGGCAGCTTCTGCCTCCCACTCAGGCAGCTAGCATTGTCTTCTTAGGAATCTGTCTCAGTGGTGTGGAAAGAGAGGCAGTCTTTAATAGTGGAAAGACATTGACTTCGAATTTAATTTAAGAGTCTTTCTGCCCATGAAATCAAGTCATTATTCAAGGCAGTAAATATATTTATAAGTATCTTCTGTTCTATTCAGTTATCTTCCTGTTTTGGTTTGGTTTTGTTTGTTTGTTTTCATTCTCTTCTGGAAAGCTAAAAGGAATTTTTGAAGAAAGTGAGTTAAAAAATCTGTTTTTACCAACAGGTGACCACCCATTTCACAGAGGACTTTGCGTTGAATGCTGCAGTTTCTCAGCTCATGGGGCTCAGCAGTGCCCTCTTGGTAGGTGGCTGGGCCTCACTCAGGAGCTGAGGAGAGGGTGAAAGTGTTGGGGACATTTCTGCCATGGTCACAACCCTATCATACTACTTCAAGGTTTTAAAGGTTATCTGAGCAAAGCCGTTTGCTTTTCTGAGACAGGGTCTTACTATGTAGCTGAGGCAGGCAGGATGACTTACAGTCATCCTCCTTCTGCCTCCTAGCATCAAGCCTCTGTTTATCTCCAGTCTCTTGTAAATGGAAGCCGGAAGGTTGGATGCCATGTTTGACTGAGTACTTGCAAAGCCAGGGCCAGGCTTAGGCCTCACTCTTTTCTGACCTTCATTGCCTACTGCCTGGTTTCATGAATGTATCAGGGTGTTTCCTTGGCATGGATAGTTTTGTATTTGCTTAACTAGAGGAGCAGACTTACTCCCACTGACAAAAAGCTGCCGTCATCGATTTGCTACATATGACGCCAGTTTTTCTTGACAAGGGAAGACTTTGTCAAAACTTGCTGGGAAGAGAAGACTGATACTTTGGTATTCCAGTGGAAAACGTTAGGAGACAATTCTCTGTGTTTTCCCTTGAGCTACAACACATAGGAAACCTCGCAGTGCTTACAAGTTTGACCTTGTTTACAGAGCAGATTTTCCTCCCTTGTTGAGGCTTAGCTTCTTCGTCTGTCAGACAGGGTACAAATCCTGCCCTTGAAGGGCAGTTGTGAGCACAGAGTATGTCGTTCTGTGAGGGAAGCCTTTGGACCCGAGCAAAGAAGTAATGAAGGGCATTTCTCCCACCTGCTGAGCCTCTGGATTCTACTTCATTCATGGCCTGCCTCACCCCTGCATATTTTATACCTCAGTCTTAAATGTTCCTTCCTCTTCCGTAGCAAGCCTCTCAGAGAGTGGTTCTCCACAGCCCTGAGTTTGAGGATGCTCTGTGTGCCCTGCTGGTGATGACTGCCCCCCTGGCCCCTCACGTAACCTCAGAACTCTGGGCAGGTATGTGGGAGGGTCCTTGTCTAACTAGTTACTAACTAGCATTTCCCCAAGCCCCAGCAGATGTCTGTCAGAGTGCTAGCTCTTGGTCCCTTAAGGGTTAAGTTGCTCAGAGTGTGTGTTTGTGTGTGCATGCTTTGTTGTGTGGGTGGGTGCAGGCGTGTGTGTGCTGTGCGTGTTTGTAGATGGTGTCAGTTCTCACCTTTCTACCTTGTTTTGAGACAGGTTATTAGCCACTGTGAAAACCAAGTTAGCTGGCCCAAGAGCTTCTAGAAATGCTGCTGTCCCCACCTCTAGAAGTGCTGCTGTCCCCACCTTCTGTCTCCCCACAGCAGATGCTGTGTCCAACTCTCACATGGGGTCTGGGCAGCCACACTCAGATGGCCAAGCTTGCTTGACAAGCACTGTTACCCACTCACCCTAACCTGCCTTCACAGTGAACTCCTGAGCTAAGTTCAGATTTTATCTGTTTATCCAAAGCTACTTCCAAACACTGAGTCTCCATCCCACCAGGCCCTCTGATGTATAGTGAGATTTTGGAATTTTAGTTTCTTTAAAAACACAGAAATATTATAAGAATATGTTTTTTTTTTGTTTTTTGTTTTTTTTGGATTTTTGAGACAGGGTTTCTCTGTATAACAGCTCTGGCTGTCCTGGACTCACTTTTGTAGACCAGGCTGGCCTTGAACTCACAGAGATCCACCTGCCTCTGCCTCCCAAGTGCTGGGATTAAAGGCGTGCGCCACCACCGCCCGGCATATGTTTTTGTTTTAATCCCAGGTGTGGGGATGTGGGATTGCTTCGCACCAGCTGACTATGATTTACCTCGTGCTGTAGCAGAGACGTGATTTTGATATTTGTAGATAGTTTCTGCGATTGTATGATGTTTGGAATTCTGGGGGCTTTTTAGAGGGTATATAAATGCTAGGGCCCCAAAGAGATGGTAGTGGTAGGGTTGCTGGTTGGTTGCTGTTGGTCACGGTTTGCACAAAGAGAAAACAAGAAGGAGGAGGAGGAAGAAGAAATTAGATATCCTGACAGTTAAAGATCAAACTTTCCCCAAGGAGCTCGACACCCCTAATCAGCAGGAAGTAGTCTAACCCCTGATCTTATTCACATATCTCTTTCCTTTCCTCTCTATCTTCTTTTCTTTCTTATCTAGTGTTAGGGGTTTTAAAGGATGAAAGAAAAGAGGTGGAGAAGGATGGAAGGAAGAACCCACAAAGTAGCTAACAGCAGCTACTCCGATGGGTTTGGTTTGTTGTTTGTTTCTGGTGTTGGAAATTGAGTCCAGCTTTGTACATGCCAAGTACATGCTCTGCCATTGAGCCACACCCAGCTTCTCATGGTACAGTTGTGCAATGTGGATGTTGTTCAAAAAGCATTTGAGCAAATTAATTTCTCTGGGAAAGGTCAGCGTGAAGTGATCTTGTTTCCTGTTCATTTTCTTGGAATTGCCAGGGCTGCTATAAGCAGTGTCAGCACAGACCCAGGCCCTCCTGGCAAACTCGGTAGGAGCAGCTAGCACAGA
>CAJQZJ010003646.1:196088-211566 GCA_907164525.1 Lophiomys imhausi | reverse complement strand
TCGGTAGGAGCAGCTAGCACAGACAGGGATGGGGGATGAGGGCAGACACAGGCCCAAAATGCCACCAGAAGAAGACTCCCATCCACGGAAACTGTGACCACCACCCCCAACCCCCAGCATTCACTGTGGGCCATCAACACACCCAGGGTGGGAGTGGGGCGGTTTGTGTTTGAAGGCCGGCTCTGCAGGATTGGGGGTGAAAGGGGTGCAGCCTGCCCTGACCATACCCTGCACGCGAGAGTTTTGTCACTTTATCTCCTGCACGCAGACTGACTCCATTTGACCTGCAACCCGGCTGTCTTTGTACTTGCTATGCACATGTTGACTATTTCCACTTAAAAGAGCAAAGTGCAAAACCCTACACATATGCAGGGTGCAGCCAGGCCGCGCCCACCATGCAGGGAAAGCCTGCTAGGGTCATACCTATAAATAAATATCCTGATTACTCCAGGAAGTCTGGACTTCCTTGTTTCTTCAGTGGAATTTATAACAACTTCTGTCCAGATCATTCTCATCCCAGGTCCTTCCATCTCCCAAGCATTCTGCATGACTTCCACACAGAGGTTTTGGAAACCTTCCCAATACATCTGGGTCACAGGACAAGCCACCACCAGCTCAGCAAATAAAGACACGATTGTCTGCCTTCTGTGACCTCCGTCTCACTTGTAGAGCAGGAAGACGCTGGAATCTTTTCTCCATTTGGCAAAAGGCCATTAAGCTCATTGAGAAGTGCAGCAGCCCAGGGCAGGACCAGCTGGGCACCAGGAGGAGCTCCGGTCTGTACATAAGCCCTAAGGAGCCTCCACTTCCCTCCCAGTAACTGGCAATACAAGGTCACCTGGGAGTCAGATAGGAAAACTTCGAAAGCTACAAAGAGTGGACGTGGCAGCAGCACCAGTGTCAAGGCCAGGGAACCAAAATGCACCGGCCTTGCCCGGTGGCCTGTGCAGTCAGGCCCACAGAAGCTGTTCGAAGCACTGTTCGTCTCAGTCTGTGGGAAGAAGGGAGCTTGTGGGGATATAACCGGCAGTTAACTAGCACCTGGTTCAGCAAGGCTGGCCCTGTGTGTGTTCGAAACGCTGGTGTAAAGGAAGCAGTACGCTGATTCACGTTCTGGCCCAACGCTTCTACCTTTTGAGCACACACATACTGTGAATATCTGATGAAGGCAATGGTTCCAAACCAATCTCAGTATAATAATATTTTGAAGGAAAACCCACAAATCAATGGGGAAAGGAAGTTTTATGCAACAAACTGAGTTTGGAAAATTTACTTTGTGTTTTTGGAGATAATTTTTTTATATTATAGACAAAATACATTACTACGAAATTTGAAAGTTAAATAGGGGGGAAAAATGAAACCTTTCAAAGAATCCAGAAGAAAATTATTGAATTGATTTCACAGTATGGAAAACTCTATAGTTAAATATCTTTTCAAATTACAAAAAATCTGTGACTGTAGCTCAGTGGTAGAGTACTTGCTTAGCACATGCAAAGCCCCAAGTTCATCACCAGCACAACTGTAATGTGTGTGTGTGTGTAAAGGCAATATCCTGTGGAGCACCTATAAAACATTGTTTTTAAAAGAAAAGGGGGATCTTGAGATACAGGCTGTTAGTGGAACATATACTTAGCATGCTTGAGGCTCTGGTTCCATTCCTAGCCCCAAAGGGAAGAGAAGCCCCACTACTTTTGGGAAGAAGACTGGAAAGGGTTTATGCCTTACCCCTTTCCTGTGGCCCACCCTGGGCCAAGCCCCATCCATGAGAGGGAGCCTGTGAGGCAAGAACATGTGGCAGGACGAGAGCGTCCTTCTGTGTCGTGTCCTCCATGTGAACAGCGGCTGGGTTCTCAGGGACAGGAACAGGGTTCTCAGACCACAGATTCTCACAGCAGGAGAAGCTCTGAGGACAGAATGTGCTTGGGGCCAGTTCTCAGGAAGGCATTCCTTCCCCAGCAAAGGAGTAACCCCAGGGCGTTGGCGGCCTCGCTTTCCCACTCATCCCAGAGTACCTTGTCCATCTGTCCTCACATCTCTGCATGCCATTTACAGAAAGGCTGCCCGAAACCTGGGATCCCAGACCAGGTGTGGGAAGAGGTCAGCTCCTCTCTGTACCAGTACCACGTGATCCTCAGGCCCTAAGCTGTCTTCATTTCTACTACAGTCCAGGAGTGTCAAATAGGAAAAAGTTTTGAAATTGACAGAAATCTCTAACAATAAATTCTGTCTCAGGAACAAGAACCTGAGACGGAAGCCAATAAAAGAGAAAGCACTGGACTGCTCAGAGTGGCCAGTCCACATCTTCATGGAAAAGGTCATCCATGGCACCCCTAGCCTCCTCAAAAAGCTCTACGCCAAGGGCAGAGCCTTGCACCCTGTTTATGTTCATGAACTACACTCCTCCCCCGTGTGTTCAGAGTGGCCTGACCTTCTGTGCCTTGGTGTTGCAGGCCTGACGCTGGTACCAAGCAAGCTCTGTGACCATTATGCCTGGGATGTTGGTGTGATGCTTCAAGCCTGGCCCACTGTGGACTCACAGTTCCTTCAGCAGCCTGATGTGGTGCAGATGGCTGTTCTGGTGAGTGCCACCCACAGCCTTAGGGCTGACTATGGTCTGCAGACTGTTGCTCCCCTACCAGTGACCCGTCAACCCAGTCCCTAGCCAGCCCTTTCTCTTGACCAAGCCCACAACACAGAGGTCTGTGTTCCCTTCTCTTTGCCTTCAGTATATCCCAGAACCATGTAAGCCTCAACTCTCAGGGCCTGGAAGGACTGGAAAGGGGAGACACTAGCTCAGTCGACCTCAATGGCTCCAGTGTCTTGAGCTGCATTTGGGAGCACCTGGGTAGGCTTAGGGGGTCCCAGTGGGGCGTCACATAGAAGGTGACAGTAAAGAATGCCTCTGTTGTGCTGAAGAAATGACTCGGTAGTTAAGAGCGCTGGATGTTCTTCCAGAGGACCTGAGTTTGGCGCCCAGCACCTACATTGTGGCTCACAACCAACTCTAACTACAGTTCTAGGGGCCCTGATCCCCTCTTCTGGCCTCCATGGCCCCAAGCACGCTTGTGGTGCACATATATACATGCAAGCAAACCACCCACTCGCATGAAACAAAATTTAAAAATATTTAATCCTTCTGTCAAACATTTCAGTAAAGTGACATAGAGCTCTTTCCCTATTTAGTTATGTAGTTATTTATTTGACAAGCTGCACTATTTTCAATATATAAGAGTAATGTAACGAGGGAAGTTCAAGGTTCAGTTTGTTTGGGGTGTTTTTGTTTTTTGTTTTTTAAGACAAAGTTTCTCTCTGCCTTGGCTGTCCTAGAATTTCCTCTGTAGTCCAGTCTGGCCTCACACTCATGGAGATCTTCCTGCTTCTGCCTCCCAAGTCCTGGGATTAAAGAGGCACGCCACATCCAAGGTTCACATTTTTGTTTTATTTTGTTTTTAGGTTCTGGAGCCGAGAGCCCAGGTTATTCAGGCAAGCAGTGTCCTGCTAAGCTGCCTCCGGGCATCTTCTGACTTTTACTTTAAGACAGGGTCTCAGTAAATTGCCCAAACTGACCTTGAGCTTGATCTGTGGTCCAGGCTGGCCCTGGACTTTGGTCGTCTTGGCTCAACCTCCAAGGTATCTGGAATTGCAGACCTGCAAGAATAGTTTTTTTGTTTTTTGTTTTCCTCTTAAATCTTTTATGCAAAAACTCGATCACTGTAGGTTCCCTTCTATGCAAATTCCATTTGTTTAATATGAGACACATTTCTAGGGACTGTCTGTCAGTGGCTTACGTGGTAGAAGGTGCAGAGACCAGGACAGGTTTTTACCCGATCCTGACGGCAGCTGGAGTGAAACTAGGTCATTTACATCCAAACGTGATTTTTCTTGTCTTATTCTACAGGAGGCTGCACCATTCTTAGTTAAGGAAACAAGCTCAAAGAAGTGACTTACCTTACCCTTGTCCAGTCCTGACTTTATGCCAGGCATAGTGCTAGATTCTAGGGATACAAATCAAACAAAAGCCAGGTGGTTTACTCTGTAATCTCAGCACTTGAGAATCTGAGGCAGGAGGACTGCTGAAAGTTTGATGTTAGGCAAGGATACAAGATAAGACTTTGTCTCAACAAAAAAAAAAAAAAAAAAATCCAGTGGGACAACAGGGTTCCTGTCTTCACAGAACTTTAAGTCCAGAGAGACAGAAAAGCACAAAAGAGGGAAAAGAGTAAACAGAACAAACATGAGTTGTGGGAACATTACATCAGCCCTGGGGGCTGAGAAACAAGAAATCCGAAGCAGGCAGCCAGTAAGCCTGGCTCCGTTGTACCTGTGTGAAACCTGGGCCATAGGAAGCCCATGCTTAGAAAGAACACTTAGCTCACAATCTGAGCATCCTCGCAGCATCCTGTGGACTCTCCTTACTTACTCTGTTTGTTTTCTCAGATCAACAACAAGGCCTGTGGCAAGATCTCTGTGCCCCAGCAAGTTGCCCAGGACCAGGACAAAGTCCATGAATTTGTTCTCCAAAGTGAGCTGGGCATCAGGCTGTTGCAGGGGAGAAGCATCAAGAAGGCCTTCCTCTCCCCTAGAACTGCCCTCATCAATTTCCTGGTGCAGGAGTGACCAGGGCTTCAAGGAGCCTCCTCCCCTGCCCAGATCAGGGAAAGGAATGTTAGCTTAGGGAAGAAGACAAACATCAGTGACATTGGCTTTTGTGCCAGGACCGATTGGAGTTACCTGGGGGTCTGTGTGCTCAGGCCTGGCCCTAGGTAAGATTGGATGTGAACAAAGAGGACTGAGAAGAGAAGATTCAATCTGTTGTCCCATATCTCTCCACTCCCACTCAGGGTGTCAAGCCACCACAGGTGCTGCTGGGTGGGAGCAAGAGGGAGAAAAGAAGCAGGCGAGGCTGGCAAGCAGCCAGGAGCTTTGCACCTTCCCATGGTGCTGTCTCCTGTACTTGTCAGGAGTCATGTAGACTAGAGGAGCCACTTAGGCCCAGGAGCTGCACAGTGGCCAGGTATACGGATGGTGCTGGCCAGGCTTTGGCTTACAGGACAGACAAAACTGTTCACTGTGGAACTGGCATCTCCAGAATCTGCTCTGCGTATGTCTCCAGGACTTTCAACCATGCCACACAGGCTTCTTCCACTCTGGCTGGGTGGCCATTCTGAGTCTGACATATGCTCCACTTGTGAGCCTGAACAGGGCTGTGTCATAACCACTGTTTCAGTGTGTAAAGTGTGTTCTGTGGTGAGCAGAACCTTGTTCGGAGCTGCGTCACAGCCCAGCAGGGGTTTGAACCCCAGATGGCTCACATGGGCCCCAGATAGTGGCACCACTGTCATCAATTCGGTCCCCAGAGTGTCAGTAGCAAAAGCAAGTTCATCAGAAAAGAGTAGAACTGTTGCTCCCTGGGTGTCACCTCCTGTGTCCAAGCTGCTGTAATTTAGATGTTTAGCTAAATCGTAGCAGGATGGACCCAGAACATCAGTGAATTAGACGAGGCTGACTTTGTGTGAGTCATTAATAAATTGCTCTTACAGATGTGGCCTGACCAAGGGCTTAATACTTAGTTGGGCGTGGAGAAAAGAAACTAGCCATTTCAGGATGCTATAATCGTTGCTCTCCGTCACTCTGAGGTGGCTGTCATGTGATCTCTTGCTGTTCAGATGCGTTTTAGTACCATAAACATATATCACACTGAGACATCTGTGATCTTGGAACAACCCTATATTCCATTTCTAAGGGTTAGTTGGGAGCACACTGAAGTCCTCCCCCATCACAGGCCCTGGCTCTGTGCCACCTCCCGGAACACCTGCGGTCCATCACCTCGAGCCACACTCCATTCATCCAGTGCTCATTCAGGCCCATGAGCAGCACAGGCTCCTACACAGGGTCTTAGGCTTGAGACTGTGCTGTGTCTCCATGTCTAGAAATTTTATCTTAATTGTAGCTATCATAAAGGATTTAAAAATGGTTACAAGTGAGACTGCTGAGGGTGGAGCTCAGTGCTAGAGTGTGAGCCTAGCATGGCAGGCTCTAGGTTTCATCCCCAACACAAAACAGCAACTCTAGCAAAGAAACTGCAGCAGCACCCACTTCCAACATGTGAGAGGCTGGGCTTGAGAACCATGAGCTTAAAACCATCCATGGTTACATGAGACCGTCTCAAAGAAAAACTACCAGTGATACTAACGGACAGCAAAGTTTGAAAACCATTGGATTAATGGATGTTTTGAACCATAATTTCTACCCAGTCCTTCATTTTTATCTTACCTGGGATGTTTGGCCTAGTAGCATGAGGAAGTTGAGTTGAGAAAGATGGCGACCAGAAAGGAAGGCAGGGTACAACTCTGAAGAGGTGTTTTAAGAGGACCCCCCCCCCCATGACATATACTTAGCACATGAAGTGAGAGCTTTTTGCTGTTTTGTGTTTTCCTGGAGTGAACTCAGTGGCCTTGATGAGCTCAGGGTAGGATGTTCTTTAGTTGGGTGTTGTCTGCTCTAAGCAGTGGACCAGTAAAGTCTGTGGGCTGCTGGAATGACACACTGGGCGTGGGAGAGCATTCCCTCCAAGAGGATGAAAGTTGGAAACACAGGCTCATTGGTATTCCTAGGAGACAATAAATATGATAGAACAACTGGACAGAAAATTGCTCCCTGTGGGTGAGTGCATGGGGTGGGGTGTGATCTGAGTCAGAAACTCATTATTTCGGTTAGTTTCCACCAAAACCCTAGAGGGTAGGAATTCTCATAAATATGAAGAAACCCGGGCTCCGAGGCTCAGCCATTTGCCTAGTTTTCAAAGCTAGTATGTGGAAGAGGCAGGCCGTAAACTCCTGTCTCCTCTTAATGCGGTGCTGCTGGGTCAGCAGGCCTTCTCTAAATGCCCGTCTTGATTGGTGTGTGCCAACATGATGAGAGGCCAGCCTTCCCAGAAGTCTGGCTGGGGCTTCCTTCACGGGAAACCAGTCGGTCTCTAACTCTGGGAAACCACGGCAGCGGTGCCTACTCTGCTGGGGCAGGCGGCTGGTGAGAGGCCAAGAACCCGGTTCTACAGAGCTAGGGTAAAAGTTGTTGCCACCTCCTGGGAGATTCAGGCTCCGAGTGGATAAAAGTCATTTGAGTTGAGGAAGTGGATGAAGAGAGTTTGTGAGCAAGAAAAATTGTGCCCTGCACAGATCCTGCCATAGTGGGCATCTGCCAAAGAAAATTAAACTGACTCCAAGAACAAAACGCTAAGTGAGGTGGTGAAGGGCCCAGGCATTCTCATTCCACCCAGAACACACTCCTTTAGAGAGCAGATCATTGCAGACATGAGCGTCCAGTCAGTAAAAGAAAAGGCAGTCAACTAAAGACAGTTTTGTTTTAATTATGACATGGAAAATTTCTAAGAACCAAAAACAAGATACTCTAGGCAGTGTGATCCTAACCTTTTGTTTTGAGTCATCCTCATTCTACATCCCAAGTTGTCCTGGACTGGCAGATCTGCCTGCCTCATCCTCTTGAGTGCTGAGATTTCAGGCAAGCATCACCATAATTGAAAACTTTTATTTATGTATATGTGTGTTGGATCCCCTACAGAGGTTGTGAGGTACGCCATGTCCCAGTACCATGCTGGGAACGGAACCTGGGTCTTCTGAAGGAGCAGGAAGTTCTTTTAACTACTGAGCTATCTCTACCGACAGATCGCTTGATGAGGGGCTTTCCTTCTGCTTATGATCTTGCATTTCCTTTTCTCTCTTGGCCATCAAGTGTTTCAATAATAGGGAAGATATAAATATGTATAATGTCAGCCCAAATATACAGCGCATACCTATAATTCCAGCATTGTGAAGCCTAGGCAGGAAGATGGTATTTCTGAACCCTCCTGGGATATTAAATGAATGAAGAAAAACAACAGTGTGATATTGTGAAGATGCACATGATTTAGGAGCCTGGCCCTTGTATTACTTTATCTTCTGGGAATATGGGTACAATTAGGGAGTGTCTCTTCCTTTGTGTGAAACTGAACCCAGAGAGTCACACAGCAGCGCTTGAAGTCAGCCTAGGTGCTAGGTCTGAATAGAAGGGGGCTTCTTAGGTTAGCCTTGTGATCTCGTAGAAGGTGCTTCTGTTTCCATAATGAGCATGGCCCTCCTGCGCATCTGCTAGCAGTCAAGAGTGTAGATGAGATCCGACAGAAAGCCCCTACCTGTGTCAAGACTGTTCCCATAGGTTATAACTAGCTTGAGAACACACAGTGTGGCGAGCTATCTTGAACTCCCCACTCCACAAATATCCCACTTACAGAATCTTTTCCCGAGGCTTGTGTTGCTTCAGGAGCATCAGTAAAAGTGCTGGTGAGTGGGAATTAGCCACACCCTGTAGCTCATGAGAAGTTGGAGGGGAGGCTAGTGAGAAGAGCAAGCAGAAAACAGCTACTTGCTTCATGGGAGGCCAAAGGTTTTTATCCAGGCTGATGAGTTTGGAAAATGGAATCTGAGATGACCAGCAGTGGACAAGTGCCCCTGGAGTGGGTGGGGTGACCCTGACAGGACAGCTCAGGGCAGGACAGACCTGAGACAAAGGCCTTAGCCAAGTGATTTCCCAGAGTTGACTCTCACCCTTGTCTGTATCCTTGGAGAAGAAAAAAAGTAGGTACAGGAATAATGAGGCCCTAGGGGAGGAGGCCAGGCCTGCTGGAACGCAACACCTGTGACTTACCTTCTGGACCCTCACATGCTGAACCTAGATTCCATTTGTGTTCGGCCTCTGGAACAGCACAGCCAAAACAGTAGGCCACTGATTTCGAGAAGTGTCGAGAAGCTGTGGGCTATGAACCCTGCTGACAGCAGCAACAGGAATTTCTGTCTGCTGGTGTGGCCTGTGTGTCAGCTGCAAAAACACAAGGGGCCTTGCTCAAGACCATACAGTGAAGTTGGCAGGGCCACGGTTCCAACTCATTCATTGTTTTATTGGAGCCAGCCCTGAGCCTTCTGGATTTCCCAAGAGACCTGATATCTAGAGTCTCTCATGTCCCCAAGCTACCCTAGGACCTGCTGAGTGTGCATTTCCCAACCTGTGACTGAGAAAGTTGGTCACTGTTGATAAGCAACCTATCTTGGCACACCTGGACCTGAGACTCACCATTCTGAGGAGCCATTACCCCTGTCAGAGTGAGTTTTCCCTGAGCACCGTCACCAGGATGTCACCCTGGCTTGGCTGCACATACTACTGAGAAAAGTTTGTGGAAGGGGAAGCTGAAAAGTTGGATGGCGCTTCCTAGCAGTGATTCTAGAAATTTCCCTAGGACCTCCTTTCCACAGGCATTGAAGAGCCTATCTGGCATTACTAAGGCATGGCCTGGCCCAGAATCAGGGCACTAGATCCTAAGAGAGGAACCCCCTATCACAGGCATATTGAGAAGGGTGGGTTAGGGTGAAAACTGTTGGTGGTTCTGCACTGGAAAGAGGAAGCAGACTACCAAGTGAAGTCACCCCTCAGGGTAAGGGCAAGTCTTTTCCACTAGAAAAGGCCAGAGGGGCTTTGTCAAGTAGCTTTGGGCAGGAATCCCCACCATAGTGAAGGCCACAAACAGGGCTGAGCTGAACCCTGGGAACATAAGTATGACCCAGTGTCTTCATCATTAGTGGCCAACTTAGATATCAGTAAACACTGTTTCCAGGAAATAGCACAGTTTTCTGTTAGCCTTTTCAGTACAAACATGTAGCACCAGCTCCTCTCTGAGTGGTCACTCCATTAGAACTTGTGGCTCCTCAGCTGTACTAACACCTAGCAGTCTGCGTCAGTCATCCTCAGATTTAAAATGTTGACATCTGGGCGAGAGAGATGGCTCAGTGGTTAGAAGGGCTTGTTTGCTGCTCTAGGCAGGGAACCTGTGTTTGATTCCTAGCACTCATGTCAAGTGACCAACAACTACCTGTAACTTCAGCTCCAGGGGATCCAGTGTCATCTTGTGGCCTCTGAGGGCACTTGTGCACCTGTACACAGACACACACACACAGACACACACCACATATATGTCACACAGCAACAGATCTGCTTTGGGGGAAGAGGTATGTGGTGATTTGGTTTTGGTTTTGTCTCTCAAGGAAGTGTGCCTCACACCATGTGCGTGGTGTGGGAGGGCAGTTAACCCTTGAGAGCTAACAAAGTCCCAGCTGTGAGGTGAGTCCCAGTCCAGGGCCTGAGGGGTGACTGGACAGACTGCTCCCCCCTCTCCTCGTGTACTCCGATAGAACAGGACTCCTGCATGAGTGTATGGGTGCACCCATCTCCTGCCAGCGGCTGGACCTGACTCACTGCTGAGGCTGGTTAGTTCAGGCTACTGGCTCAGGCCCGAGTGTCTGAAGGTGAACTGTGACTTGTTATGCTACTAAAACTCACACCCTTGGATAGAGAATTGAAATGCTAATGAGGCCTGTAATGCATGAAGTTGTTTGTACAATAACATGCACAGATCCGGCATCCAAGGGGAAGCCCACACTATGCATATATCTCTACTACTACATGAGAACCCTAACTGTTCAATGGGGCTGTCTGAGCTACTATGCTACAGCCGGTTCCTCCCTGGAAATGTCTGTTTCTGTTACCGCTACATCACTGTATACTTTTTTAATATAGTTATACAAGAACCTGGAACCCCCCAATAGGTGTGCAGTCCAACCCCTGCCTGCCTTAGTTTTTTTTTTTTTTCTTGTCTCCAACATACTCCAGGTTTAAGTGACACCTCCACGGAGTTCTTCCTTAATTGTACGCTTCTCAGCCATGCCTTTGTGTCTCCTGCCTCTTGTTCCTGAAAAGTGTTCCTTGACACAGCCGGAGAGTGACACTTCATCCACTCATCGGTTTCTGGGGGTGCCATGGGGAAGCAATGACTTGCCTTGCTCCTCAGGCCTGCTTCTGCCACCCTGACTTTATTCAGGGATCTCTTTCTTTTCCTCTATATCCTTTTATCTCTCAGATCTAGTGTCAATGGTTGAAAGGGTTGACGAGAAGGGGTGGAGGAAAGAAGAGGCCACAGCCATACGTCCAAGCCAGCGTGTGGTGAGCCACTACCATGTAGTGCCCTCTGGTCAGCTTTGGACTCCTTGGCTTGAAGCTGTGTCCCTCCAGTTCCTGACCCTCATATACAAGTGGGAAATAATGGGCTTCCCTCTGAGGTAAGCTAGACCTCAACCCACAGGGGAAAATACACACTGCACAGCAGCTTGACTTTTTGGCATTCAGGGAGCTGGCAGGACAGCATGTGGTCAATCACTGACACAGAAAAACAAGACCATCGAGGAGCATCTAGGATCGGTGTGGCCAACCAAGAAGACTACCAGCTGTCATTTGCTTCATCATGGTGGCATTCCACATCCGCCTTGCAGGACCGCCTGCTCTCATCATGTACACACCTGACACCACAACACATCCACAAAACTGGGTAAAATAGAAAAAGGAAGTAAAACCTTGTTCCAGGTAACTCAGACCCACTCCTGGAATTCACTGTCTTTGTTATGCTCGAACTCATAAACGTCTTCCTTGCCAGGTGAGCTATCCAAAATCCTGGGGGAGGGAATGACCTTCTCATGAAAAGTGTGCACTTTTTTGTGAGTGGGTACTTTTGTTCTGTAATAATAAAACTCCTGCATTTGTTTCAGTTCTGAATTCTTTCCCAGCTGTGACAAGAACTTCTTCCCTCCTGTCCTCCCTCCCTCTACTCTTTCCTCTCTCTCTAAGACAGGGTCTCACCTGCATCCCCTCCTGACCTCCACTTCCCATCCTGCTTCTGCCTCCTAAGAGCTGGAATTAAAGATCCACCATGTTCAGCTTACCTCTCACAATTCTTTTTTATTTTTCAGACAGAGTCTCTCTATGTAGCCTTGGTTATCCTGGAACTTGATGTGTAGAGACCTTCAGTAATTCTTTATGTATGAGTGTTTTCTTGTGCCCGTGGAAGTCTAAAGAGGGCTTTGGATCCCCTGAAACTGGATTTACAGATGATTATGAGTCACAATCATGAGGATGCTGGGAGTTTAACCCTGGTCCTCTGTAAGAGCAGCCAGTTTTCTTAGCCACTGAGCCATGTCTCCGACTCTCTTTCATATAGTTCTTAGTTGGAACTTTCTGTAAGAAGTTCCAATTCTTACAGAAATTGGAAGAAATTTACTTTCCTCTCTATCCTTTTTTTCTCTCATATCTAGTGTGTCTGAAGCCAGGTGAGTGTGGTTTTGTCCCAGCACTCAGGAGGATCTCTACTAGCCTGGTCAACATTTTGAGTTCCAGGACAACCAGAGAGCCTCAGGCTGCTGGTTCAGGAATCTTAGGTCAAAGTCCCTGTGGGTGACAGTCACCTTTTAGCTGCAGCATCCCCTGGCTGGGAGCACCCAAAGCTGACTCACCCCAGCTCTGGTGATAGGCTTATAACAGTGTATCAGGGACCCTAAAGAATTAACGTTTCTTCAGTAACTCCTGTGCTGGCAGCGAAAAGCCTTCAGCCCTGGCTGCAGTTGAGAGCTGAAGAGGAGCCTGTCTCCTGGGAGATTATGAGGTCTTCCTTCATAGTCAATCTACTGGCTTTTGTTCCTTTTCCATAAATTGTAACATTTCTAGGGCCAAGCAGAGAGAAACTGAGAATTCTTCCCTCCCCCATTTTGGCCTGAACTAAATAAATCCATTACTGTCACCAATTCATGTCCCCCAGGTTTCTGGTAAAGCAGCTTGTAACAGGCCTCAGGTTCGTGTTACAGGTCCAGACACAGCAGCCAGGCATCAAGGGTTTATCCCACAGTGGGACCAGGGTTCTGTCAGTTCTGGCCCTACCCAACTTCAGTTACGTCAGTTCTCAACTAAGTGGAGCCATGAGAAGGAGGTAGCCAGTACTATAAGGCCCCTCCGTGAGCTGGAGTGAAGCTCAAACCCCGTAGCTCAGGGAGGAGCCATGAGGCACTCAGATCAAGGAGGGTTGGATGGCCTCTGAGAAAATCAAACCTTTTTCAACACAATCTAGAGGTAATTGTATGTGTTGGGGCGATGGGGGCTTCCAAAGCTACATAGCCACTCTGATTATTAAATTTTGAATTTATTATTAGGATGAGGTAGCATAAAACCAGCCTACCTGTATTCACATCCCAGATTCACTACTTCCAGGCTGTGGACCTTAGGCAAGTTCCTTTTCCCTACAACACCTGTTTCCTTATCAAAGAAGCAAGTCACAGGGCCACTGGGCTGGGCTGGATGATACAGTAGTTGCCAATGACCTGTTAGCAGTTAAGATCTGTGATTCTTACACTGACCATGGCTGGGGTGGTACAAGGGTAATTAGGGAAGACCTATGTGTTCAGAGAGATTCTTAGTCCTTTCCCCTGCATCGTGGAGTTGCTGAGGACATACTGCTCCTCTGCCAATTGTGGGATTATGTTCCCAACAAAGCTAGTCTGTATGGAAAGCATGAGAAGCTGAAGATGTATTTACTACCGCAGTAAACACCATGACCAAAAGCAAGCTGGGGAGGAAAGGGTTTATTTGGCTTACACTTCCACATCGTAGTCATTGAAGGGAGTCTGTCATTGAATAGAAACTCAAGCAGGGCAGGAACCTGGGGGCAGGAGCTGATGCAGAGGCCATGGAGGGGGGCTGCTTACTGGCCTAGCCAGCATGGCTTGCTCAGTCTGCTTTTCTATAGAACCTAGGCCCACCAGCCCAGGAATAGCACTTCCAACAATGGGCTGAGTCCTTCACATCAATCATTAATTAAGGAAATGCCAATCCTGTCTTGAAAAATGACTATCTATTTATCTATATGACAGCAAAAAAATTGTCTTACAGTTGCATCTTATGGAGACATTTTCTCAGTTAAGGTTCCCTGCTTTCAGATGACTCTAGCTTGCATCAAGATGACATGCAGCTGGCATTTGCTTTCTGGGTTCTTCTTCCCCTCTTCTCCACCCTTTTTCTTCTTCCCTTTCAACTCCCTAACACTAGATATGAGAGACAGAAGGATAAAGATGAAAGTAGATGATGTTATTGTTAGAGTACTTCCTGCTGATTAGGGGCATCAAGCTCCTTGGGGCAAGTCTGATCTTGGCCATCAGGATATCTAATGTCTTCTTGTTTCTTCTTTGCGCACAACTACTTGACAAACTGCAACCATCATCATCCAACAAACAACCAGCAACCCACCTACTGGGGCTCTTGCATTTATCTATCCCCTAAAAAGTTCCAAGAGTTCCAGATATCACACAGAAACTATCTGCATCTCGCAAAATCATGCCTCTGCTACAGCACGAGGCAAATCACAGCTGCTGCGAAGCAGCCCATATCCCCACAGCTGGGATTAAAACAAAAACTTATACTTCTGTGTTTTTTAAAGAAACCAAAATTCCAGAATTTTCACTACAAGAGAACTCCCTGTAAATCGTCCACCCACGTCTGGGAGGAGGCTGCTGAATGACCTGCGTCAACCAAGGAGAGACGACATATCAGCTGCACTTGGAGCAATGTGGGATTTCTGAAATTATTGTTCAGTGGAAAAAGCTAGAAGCAGGTAACTTATAAAACTTTTTGTTAAAAAAAAAAAAAAAAAGATGGGGCTGGAGAGATGGCTCAGTGGTTAAGAGCACCTGCTTTCAAATCTCAGCACCCACATGGCAGTTTGCAGTTGTTTGTAATTGCCAGCCGTGATGCACACCTTTAATCCAGCACTCGGGATGCAAAGGCAGGCAGATCTCTGTGAGTTCAAGGCCAGCCTGGTCTACAGAGTGAGTTCCAGGATAGCCAGGGCTACACAGAGAAACCCTGCCTTGAAAAAACAAAAAGCAAACAAACAAAGGTTGGGCAAGGTAGGGGTGGCACAGGCTTTTAATCCTAGCACTTAGGAGACAGAGGCAGACAGATATCTGAGTTTAAGGACAGCCTGGTCTACAGAGTGACCAGCCAAGGCTACACAGAGAAACCTTGTCTTGAAAAACAAAGACAAAAAAAGATGAACATGTATCCACATTCTTTGGGAAGATGACCATGCCTGGTTCTGCAGAGGGCACTATTGGCTGTGGCTTGGGGTAGAAAGGACATGTTTGCTACTGTGTGTTCATTTGTGCCTTTTGAATTTGAAGTCATACTGGTGTGTTATGATTTTGTGTGTTTATATGTGCATGTGGCTATGGAGGCCAGAGTTCAACCTTATCAGCCATCCAGCTAGCTTTTTGAGATGGAGTCTCTCGTTGTCCTAGTGCTCACCAAATAGGCTAGACTGGCTGACCATAGCCTCAGGGATCTACCACTTCATAGTTGGGATCACAAGTATCACCACCATGCCTGGCTTTTTACTTGGGTTTGGGAGGGAAAACTTAGGTCCTCATGCTAAATGAATCAATTCCCTAGTTGTAGTGGGTATTATTTAAAAAGAAAGAAAAGAAGGAAGGAAGGAAGGAGGAAGAGAAAGAAAGAAAGAAAGAAAGAAAGAAAGAAAGAAAGAAAGAAAGAAAGAAAGAAA
>CAJQZJ010003646.1:182150-196078 GCA_907164525.1 Lophiomys imhausi | reverse complement strand
AAAGAAAGAAAGAAAGAAAGAAAGAAAGAAAGAAAGAAAGAAAGAAAAAGAAAGAAAGAAAGAAAGAAAAGTAAAGAAAGAAAGCCTGAGACCAGGGGTAACTCAGCCAGCTCATTCACTGTGTCTTGCTCAATACCGCCTGTTGCCCTTGGGAGGGCTGAAGGATGTTAGGCATTCTCACCCCTGTGAACATGTGGCCAGGGGCTCAGAGCTCCCACTAGGCTGTCTGGGTGCTGCAGTGCTGGGGGCAGGCAGGACTAGGTAGGAGTGGAGTTTTGCTGACTGGGCATAGGCCACACAACACAGAGCAAGGTCACAGCCCTAAATTCTGGGTCTAATCTGGCAGCATTCCAGGGCAAAAAATGATGAAACAAAAGTTCATTATGGGCAGCAGGAAAGGGCCTTCCAGGAAGCTGCTTCTCTTCATTCATGGGACTGTTCCTCAGGGAGGCTCAGGGCCAGAGAGGCCTGAGGTTCAGGAAGCAGAATTGGAGCAGCCAGCACTTCCTGGTCTGCTCTGGGCATCAGTGGGATGGAGAGAGCTCAAAGGAACCTTGGTGGCTAATTCTTCATCCATCTCCTCAGCCGAAATACAAAGATTCTATTCAGAGCTGTCCCTGCTGCAGGACATACTTTGGGACACACACAGCATTGTGCACAAGGACAGTCCTGTCGCCAAGCAAAACCATAGAAAGGCCCTTTCAGTTCACTGCAAAGTAAGCAGGATTCTATTCAAGCCAGAGGATCTTTGTGTCATGGGTCTGGTAGCTCCATGAACATAGTTCCATGCATAGAAGCTACGGGACTTGAGTTTACAGATGACCCTGAATCCATAATGCTATACACATGCCTATATTAAAAACATATATGTCTGCATGTAAACAGTTTTGTTTTTTGTTTTTTTTTTTTTTTTTAACTGCAAGGCTCAAACCAAGAGCCACACATGCCAGGCAAGTGCTTTTCCACGGAACCACACCCTAAGCATCTCTACATTTTTGAGACATGGTCTCACTCTAGCCCAGATTGACCTGGAACTCACTACTCAGCTCAGGCTAGCCTCAAACTCTTGCAGATTGTTCTGCCTAGTCTTCTGAGTGCTAAAATTGCATATGTGAGCCATCATGCCTATTTTTTAAACAGATATTCTTAAATATATTTTATATTTAAATGTACACACATGCACACATACATGTAATGAAATCACACTATTTCTTATCTTTACTTTTTTGTTGTTGCTTTTGTTTTGTGAGACAAAGTCTCATGTAGCCTAGGTAGGAGTCAAACACTCATATACAGTGGGGATGACCTTCAACTTCTGATGTACCTGCTTCTTCCTCCCAAGTCCTAGGATTACAGGCATAGACCACCTCATCTGGCTGAAGTCATACTCCTGACTAAACCATGTATCATGTAATATTCCTGAAATATGCTTTGGATCAAATACTTGGTTACAGGATAATCAGTTAATATTTACAGAAGGATTGCAGAGACACATGTGGTTAATGAGGATAACAATATGGCTTTCATTTCTTTGTTTATTTCCACAAGTTTGAGTCACCAATTAAGTTTTGTGCCTGTAGGTGGAAACACCTGCGACCCCTTTCCTACTGTACCTATTTTCCCACCTTTTGGAGGGGGTAACCCTGTCATGTGTCATGTACTATTCTGAGTTCCTGGGGGTACAATAGTGAAGCAATGGCTGAAGGCGCATGATTTGGCCCAGTTTGCATTTTAGTGAGTTGACTGATAAAAACAACCAACAAAGAGGAAGTTCCCTGCAGGTCCGTGAGAAACATGATGGAGAAAGTTATTGGGAAGGACTTCCCCAAGAAATGGGCCTGAGTGGGACCTCCAGTTTTGTATCCTGGTGGGGGGGGGTTCTAGGGAGAGGAAACCCCTAGTCTTGGCACCCTGCTTGTAGCTGACCAAAGCCCATTAGACCCAGCAATCCCTCTCACCAGTACCTACGTATGCTCAAATGGATTCTAACTGGAGGGACACAAGCTGTCATGGTGAACTCACTTTGGCGAACTTTATGCCCAGAGACTCCAGGTGGGGCTGGGCAGCTCAGAGGACCTTCCTGTCTTCTGGGTCACTCACACTCTGTTTCCAACTGGCCCTTTGTTGATTTGGTTACCCACTCAGTTCGTTTTTCACTAAAAAAAAAAAAAAAAAAAAAAAAAATCTAGGCCGTTAGAAAGCTTCCATTCTATTAATAAGATCTCAGTGTTCTTGTCCTCACCAGCCCATTGCTTGCTCAGAATCCTTCCTCTCTGTTACTGTGCATGACAGTGCATTGGAATTCAGGCCCATGTCTCTGCAGGGTGTCACCCCACACTCTTCTTCCTTCCATGTTAACAGTGCTTTCTCCACAGGCCCTGGTCTTTGGGAGGCCCTCCTCCCTCCAGGGTGTTTTCAGTTCCTAACGTCTGGCAAACGGTCTCCCACTGAGACACATCTCTAGACCTCTTTTTATTTTTTATTTTTTTTTATTTTTATTTTTTTTTTTGAGACAGGGTTTCTCTGAATATCTCTGGCTGTCCTGGACTCGCTTTGTAGACCAGGCTGGCCTCGAACTCACAAAGATCCGCCTGCCTCTGCCTCCCAAGTGCTGGGATTAAAGGCGTGCGCCACCACCGCCCGGCCCTCTTTTTATTTTTAATTTTGACACAAGGTCTCACTAACTTGTCTCTGCTAGCCTTGGACTTACTTTTTTTTTTTTTAAGCCCAGGCAGACCTTAGACTTATGACTCTCCTGACTTACTCTCTTGAGTAACTGGGATCACACCACGAGATCTAGGAGTACTTTGCTTTTTAAACAATTGATAGGCAAGAATGAACACATCTTTTTAAAATGTCCACCCATCCCTTCATTTAATGTGTGTGTGTGTCTTAGGAGTTGGATCTACTATATATATAGTTTCTGGAAATCAAACTCAGGTCATCAGGCTAGGCAGCAAATGCCTTTACCGCTGGACCATCATCACCAGCCCTGAACACATCTTTTGATATACTTTCAAGTAGATGAAGCAGACCGAAGTGGTCTACATTAAATAACTGTGGCTGGGATCCTAAATGTTGTGCGAAGAATTAGGATTATTTTGGTCTCTTCCGTATTGGACAGCCGCAGTAAGACATTCACAGCCTCCTGGCTATTTGAATATTGCGTGTGGGTGCTTTGCTCACATGGATGTCTGAGGATCACATGCATGTAGTGCCTCAAAAGAGAAGAGGGGGTGGAGACAGTTGTGAGCCTCCGTACGGGTGCTGGGAATCAAACCCAGGTCCTCTGGAATAGCAGCTAGTGCTCTGAGATTCACCCTTCTTTCCAGCCCATTTCCAACACTTGTAAGGATCACTCACATGATGGTTTATAGGGTGCCATCCTTGTCGGCTGCTGTTATTATTCCTGCTGTTGTTCTGGGGATGGAACCCAGGCCCTCACATATGCCGGGCAAGTGTTGTACTGCTGGGTTGTAGTTCCAGGTATAGGAGATTCTTTTAAAGTAAAAAATATTTAACTCTGGGCTGGAGAGATGGCTCAACAGGTAAGAGGACATATTGTTCTTGCTCTGGACTGGAGTTCAGTTCCCAGTATTTACATAGGGTGCCACACAGCCACCTATAATATAACTCTAGCTCTGGGGCATCTGATTCTCTGGCCTCCAAGGACATCTGCATTTCCATCACACACATACACACACACACACAAAATTTAAAAAAATAAATCTTTAAAACCTAATTCTAGTATACTGCTTTACAGCAGTTCTCACTCATCAAATTTTATTGTGCAATAAATAGTCTTCCTACCTCAGGCATGCTGTTAAAATGCAGATTGGGGTCAGTAGGTTGGGGCTGGTCCCTGGGACTCTTCATTTTCAATGAATACCAGGGACATTCAGAGTCTACAAGTCATTCTTTGTGTTTATAGAATATAAGCACTTCTGTATATATCATCTCACTTGGTACTTGTCACAGTCCTATAGAGATTCACCAAGACATATATGTTCAACCAAATCTGAGCATATACAGATAAGGCGTAATGAAACTGGCAAACAAAAAGACATGCAGACAAATAAACAGCTAGAATTGACCCTCCATATCTAGAGCTCAGAAAAAAAAATGTGTTTGTGCTAAACACATAAGATTTCATATTTTTGTCATGATTCCTGAAGAAAAAATAGCCAACAGCTATTTGCATAGCATTTACATCTCATTAGGTAGTATGAGGGATCTGGAAGCATTTAAAGTAGATGGGAGGAAACCTGCTGGTTAGTGACTTCAACAGCCTGGTTTTCCCGAGACATCAGTTTCTCTGTGTAACCGTCCTGGCTGTCCTGGAACTCTCTCTGTAGACCACCAGGCTAGCCTTGAACTCACAGACATCCCCCTGCCTCTGCCTCCCTCCCTAATGCTGGGATTAAAGGCATCACCACGAGAGGTTGCAGCATGCAGCATCCCTGGATTTAAATAGCGTTCAAAACCAAGCAGGAAATAAAGGGGTTTTGGAGTTGGGAAGTGATTTTAGCTGGGAAGGCAGAAGTTCACCAGCAAGCTCTTGGAAGGCACCAGGTCGTTCCATCAGCCAGAGTTAAGGGAAGGAAGACCCCAAATCAGGGCAGGGTTGGCGGGGCAGCCAGGCCTGGTTGCAGGAGAAGTGAAGGCACGCTTTCCAAATAAGCCAGAGTAAGCCTTGAGGGTCGAAGTTCACAAGTGGCAGGCCTGGGGTTTGTTTTAGACCCCTCTGGAGGTTGGGTGGGAAAGTAAACTATGCCTGGGTCACGGCACGTTGGAGTGGTGAGGACCAGCTAGGGGCTCAGGGAACCCCACAGGGACGCCAAGTCTCTGGGCATGTGTAGGACCTCCAACCCCAGTGCGCTGCAAGGCATCGCTCCCCGCGCCACACACGGATCTGGGCCTCCTCCTATGCCCTGCTGACGGTGAGGACCTCTGGGGCTCTTGTCCTTTTCTGCTTCAGCCTCTCTGTCTACAGGAACCGGTCACGGCAGCAACATCCTAGGTTCGCAGCCGGGCTCCTGGCCGGGGAAGCGGCGGCCTCAAGCAGCTAGGAGCCGAGACGCCGAACCCCGGGACGCCTCGTCCGGTCGCGGGAGACTTCCCCCAGCGCTCCCAGGGGCGGAGCCCGCGGGGCACGAGCGAGGGGACACGGGGGAGGGTCCGGGCGGGGCCTGAAGGGCGCCCGTCCCCGCCCCGTCCCGTCGGCCCCGCCCCGCCCCGCCCCGCCCTCCGCCCGCGCGGCCAGGGCCGAGCGCCGGGACTGAGGGCTCGCGTGCTGACTTCCGCGTCCCGCCGCCGCCATCGGACAACGGGCCGCGCGTCACGGCTGCCGTGAGCTCAGCCGGCCCCGGCCGCCGTTGCAAGCCCGGGTGGCCCGACGTGCATGTGAGCCCGCGCTCCCTATTTTACCTCCTGCGTCCTCTTCGGGCCGTTTTTGCTCTCGCGGCTTGGACAAGAGGACTTCCCTGAGCAGGCCGGGCGCAGCCGAAGGCCACTCTGCCCCCACGTGGACGCTCCCCGGGGGAAAAGAAGTCTGAAAGTAAACTTAACCCGCGCGGGCCTGAAGGCCGCAACTTTGGCCGGGCTGGGCTGTAAGCTCTGGCGTCATGACCTTCTGGCTGGGCAGGCGGGAGTCTTTCTCCGCCTTGGGCTGGACCTGAACCGCGGCCGGCACCCAAGTCTCCCCCACCGCATTCACATCTTGTGCCAGGGCTGGGCCCCGGACAGTGAGTGATCTGCAACATGGATAAGTATGACGACCTGGGCCTGGAGGCCAGTAAGTTCATCGAGGACCTGAATATGTACGAGGCCTCCAAGGATGGGCTCTTCCGGGTGGATAGGGGTGCTGGCAACAACCCTGAGTTTGAGGAGACTCGAAGGGTGTTCGCGACCAAGATGGCCAAAATCCACCTCCAGCAGCAGCAGCTCCTACAGGAGGAGGCCCTACCTAGGGCAGGCAGAAGCCCTGTCAACGGTGCGAGTCGGCAGGGTGTGAGCAGCAAGCTGGCTGCAGACGGTGCCGCCAAGCCCCCCCTGGCCGCACCAACAGTGGCACCCGGCTCAGCTACCTCCACTGTGGCTGTGCAGCCCTCACACCCGTCTCAGGAGCAGAGGACCAGGCCATCTGCCCTTGGTGCAAGGCCTGGCAGTCAGAAGTGTGGGTCCAGGGAGGGGCCTGCGAGTTCTCAGACGCCTGGCTTACACGGTTTGGGTCCCTGTGAAGACCCAGCCTGCCTCACTCATGGAGACTATTATGACAATTTCTCTTTGGCAAGCCCACAGTGGGGTGACAAACCAGAAGTGCCCCCCATCATGAGTCTGGGAGTAGGGAGTAGGTGGCCTGGTTGCCCAGGGAATGATTCCCCATTGCCCAGATCCTGTGGGAACCATCGCCCTTACCAGCCACAGCCCTCCATGTGCTCGGGCAGGTCTTCTGAAAGTGACACCAGTGGCCAGGATGGTGGCATTGGTGGCCATAGCAGTGAGAAGCTAACGGGCCTTTGGTCCACAGCCTCCTCTCAGCGAGTGAAACTCGGCTTTTCTTCCCCTGGCTTGGAGAATGGGGCCCCAGCGCAACCCAGGGGCACAACTGTTTCTGCAACTCTGGTCCCTGGCAGCACTAGCCCAGGAGCTTGTCTGAGAAGAGATTCAGGTCTGGGATGTGAGGCTTCAAGCAGGGTCTTCAAGCCCACTGTGGACGCTCAGCCTTGGCTCCAGGATGGACCCAAGTCTTACCTCTGTGTTTCTGCTCCATTATCCTCAGCAACTGACAAGGACGGTGTCCAGCCAGGTGTGACCCCTGGGCTGGGTCCTACGCCTGGATGCATGGAGTCTGGCACTGGTCCCAAGCCCAGCCCCACCAGCCTTGTCCATCCGGTGATGGCCACTCCATCTGAGTTATCTTGTAAAGAGAGGCCTGCCAGCTGGTCCACTGACAGCAGCCTGGAACAAGTGCGCCCCGAGAGCCCCACCGCGGCCAGGGTGAGGCTGCCCTGCCAGACCCTTGCACCAGGCCCTGATCTTGGACCCTCCACTGCAGAACTGAAATTAGAAGCCCTAACCCAGCGTCTGGAGAGAGAGATGGATGCTCACCCCAAAGCAGACTACTTCGGTAAGTGAGATGCTTTGGACTTGCCCGTGGTGGGGTGATGGTGTCCCCACGAGAGTGCTGTGGCTGATCTTGAAGTGGCCTGCTATTATTTTTTTCCTTCTTTCTACTGGTTCTGCTCGTTTAGAAACTTGAAAGCAGCGGTGGGCAGAAAGCAGCCTCCTTGTGTATACGGGAATTACCCCTGAGTGTGGGGCGAAGCAGGGTGGGATTGTTCACAACTACTCTCTAAAAAGGGAAATGAAGCTGGGTGTGGTGGCGCAGGCCTTTAATCCCAGCACTTGGGAGACAGAGGCATGTGGATCTCTTTGAGGCCCAGAGATCAAGGCCTGCCTGGTCTATGGTCTGAGTTCCAGGACAGTCAGGATTACACAGAGAAACTGTCTCAAAAAACCAAAACCAAGAAAAAAATGGAAACTGCCGTGACTTTGGGTTTCAAGGGTTTGAGGTGCCACTTCAAGCCTCTTGCAGTGACCAGCTTGAAGTGGACTTGAATTGGAACATTTTCCCCCAGGGATATGTGGCTGTTGCACTGTTAGTCACCGTGTGTGTAAATGTCTGGAATGTGGCTTTTGGTATTTGTCTGGTGGCCAGTGTGCTGGTCCTGCCGGTACACCTGGCCCAGCGTCATCTCTTTGTCAGATGCTGGTCACAAATGGAAGTCTGTAGCCCCTCCTCAGATCTGCTACAGCGGGGACTCAGGATAGGACCCAAGGAACTGGGTCATTAGAGCCACCGGGCCAGGTGCCTCTTGACTCCGTCCACAACCAGGTACCGCCCAGCGGCAGATTATACCCACAGGTGTGGCTCAAAATAAGAGGAAGGTGCTTCTTGAGGCTTTTACTCAAATTGCAGATTTCATTCTCTCTTCTAAAAAAAAACAAACAAAAAAACAAACCACAAACTCTTTACAGACTTGCTGGCTTCAGCTTTTTTCTCTGCACGGGGTGTGAAGGCAGTGAGAAAGTTGCTGTATTCCTCTGTTGCCTGTCTCCTGGGACAGTGGCTTGAAAAGACAGCCTGGGCTTAGGAGTCTGTGGCTTTTTTTGTCTCTAAAATTTTTCTCTCTATTTTTGGCCTCTGAGTAATGGGTTCATGATTTCTTCAAAGTCCAAGTCCTAACAAAGTAGTGGCCTCACCAATAGAGGAGGGCTGGGGCAGGAAGGCCCTTTGAGGGAAAGATGCTGGCTTTCTGCCACTCTCTGAATGAATGGCTTTGTCCTGAGGCCCGAGGAGGGTCAGGAGTCCAAGGGGCTGGACCATGGGCACAGATGCAGTCCACAGTAGCGCTGAGAACTCGTGATGAGCAAATCTGAGTGGCTCCAGGAACTCATGCTCACAACATTCAGCAACCAGAGGTCACGGTTGCTGTCAACTGATTTCTTCTCACATTTATTTATTTTACTATACTATGTATATGAGTGTTTTGTCTCTGTGTGTGTGTGTGTGTATGTGTGTGTGCACCACATGTGTGTCTGATGCTGGCGAAAATCAAAGGAGAGCATCAGATTGGCTGGGACTGTAGTTACAGATGGTTCTGAGCCCCTCTGTGGGTGCTGGGAATTGAACCATGGTCTTCTGCAAGAACAAGTGTTCTTAATTGTAGAGCTAACTCTCCAGCTCCTGTTTTATTTATTTATTTTTAAACACAAAGTGCTATCCTGCTATGAACTGCCCCATCTTGTTTGCAATGCATGGCCTTGAAAAATAATACTTAGCTGGAGATGTGGTGGATATTTTAATTTAAACGTATTTACTTTTTAATTTAAAGCTCGTGGAACAAAAACATTTATTCAGGGGTTCTAGTTTATATTCAGCATCAGAGTGATGATACTGACCCATACTGCTTATTCATTCAGCCTGCACCCTCTGATCACCTGTCTGGGGTTGTGCTGTGGGCTCGGCCTTTGGAATACACAGTGGATAGACAGTCAATACAGTACAGTCAGGAGGAAGAGAAATGTTAGGTGGAGAATAGGGAGGAAGCCTTCCTGTGGGTGACATTACTTGTTTTGAATTGGGCCATAAAATGAGGTCTCAACTGAGAAGCTGGCATTTGGGCAAGGGATGACAGACAGGACCACTATGTACCTTTGTAGGGAATGGGCTGAGTTTGTGGAGCTCATGCCAGTGGAGAGTCCGCCCTCTGTCCGCTTTGATGGTGGAGTGTCTGTCTATCTTCTCTAACTGACCATATGGCAGAAAAATCCCTCCCTTTTTTTTTAAGATTTGTTTATTTAATGTATATGAGTGCTCTATCTGCATGTACACTTACAGCCAGAAGAGGGCATCCGATCTCATTATGAATAGTTGTGAGCCACCATGTAGTTGCTGGGAGTTGAACTCAGTACCTCTGGGAGAGCAGCCAGTGCTCTTAACTGCTGAGCCATCTCTTCAGTGCAAAAGTTCCTGTCTTTAAGGACTCAGCAGGCCAGTCTTAACAGACCATGTGGTTTCCTAGGCAGCACCTCCTTGCCTATAAAACCAGTTGACTAGGCCTTTTCCCTTCCCTAGGTCTCATAGCACTTGCAAGATGAGGTGTATCTTACGTCAGGGCTAACCTCTACTTCATTATTTCATGGCACAGCAACTTCTGCCAAAAGGAGCTGAGATATTCTCTCACTATCTGCCAGTGGAACTCTAGTTAGAAGCAAAAAAAAAAAAAGACTGAAGTTTGGTTTGTTAGCCTCGATTCCTTCCTGAGCCAGACCGAAGATGTCTCTTGACTCTGGGCAGAGCTTCTAACTCTTCCCCTTCACCGCCAGGGACGCTGCTGGATTCTGAAGATTCCTTGTTTCTGGTTATTTAATGGTTTTAAAGTTTTTAATGGGAGAGGGGCTGGTGGTTACTTGCATGTCCTCGTGTGTGTGTGTGTGGAGGTGAGAGGGAAACTTGCAGGAGTCAGTTCTCTCATTCTGCCATGTGGGCCCTGGGGGCTGGCCTGGCAGGAAGTGCCTTTACCTTTTGAGCCATCTTGGTGGTCCTGGTTTTTTTTATTTGTTAGCTCAGCACTAAGGGTACTTCTGGAACCTTGCAAGGATGTCTTTGTGTATATGTGTGTGTCATTTTTTGTTTTTAATTAATTGATTGATTTTGGGGGGCAAGATCTCACTCTAGGCTATAGCTCTCAATGGCCTTCTTATCCCTGCTTCCCGAGTCCTGGGACTACTGATGTCACCTACTGCCCCTGGGTCCCTTGAGTGTCTAGGTAGGCCGTGCTTCTTTCCACTCTTCCCGCTGTACCTGCGCATCTCTGGGACTCTTGGCTTTCTTGTCCACAAGGAAAGAGTTCATGACCAGCTCTTTCTATTTATGAGATGACAAACATACTGTTCCAGCACAGAGTACAGGGAGCAGGTGGGAGCACCTGGCGATGCCATTACCTCAGACCCTTCTCATCTCTTTATGTTTCACAATCCCCACTGTTAGTTCTCTGGAAACAGTCATCTGTCTCCAGCTATTGTCACCACGCCCGGTGTGTAAGACATGACAAGCCGTTCACCCTACCCAGTCCCTGCTCTGCTCCATAACCACTATTCTGTCCTCTGCTTCTTTGAGATCAACACTTAAACTTTTATGTCTGAATGACAGTCTGTGACATTCTTCTTTCTCTGCCTGAAAGAAGCTGTTGACTTTATATCAGAGATGCCTCTGGGCTCCGGCCACCCTGGTGCTCGTAGCTCTGGGAGATCCTGCTCTTCTGGTGCAGCGTCTGTTCTCATGAAGCAGCTCATACCACAGAGAGGAGGTGAGGATTCAGGGTGTCATGCCCTTTTTAGTTAGGTCCCAACTTTTCCTCCTCACCCTGGTCCTCTCCTCCCTTACTAAGGAAAGGGGCCCAAAGAAAGCACCCCTCTCAGCTTGGCCTTCCTGGAAGCTAACTGTGACTTTATTTTTGCTTACTAAGTGGTGCTCTTGGGGGTCCACATCTGACCCACCCCATAGGGAGGTAGCAAAGTCCAGTGTCATCCTGGCCTGGCTTTCACACACTTCCTCCAGGGATCAGCCACTGGATGTGGGCTGCCTGGGAGTAGGGGTGACCTTGGGTGGAGTGCTTTTGTCGGCTGGGGCAGTCCCCCTAGGGCTGATGACAGGTGAAGGCTGCCTGCCAGTCTCATACTAGCATCTGGCCCACTGCTGCAATGAAGCACCACCACAGCCCTGTATCTGGTGCTGGAAAACATGTGTAGCTGCTATGCATTAAAGGCCAGGCATCAGGTTAGGTGTTTGGAAGACGCCATTGCCAGCCAATCTTTTCAGAAGGTCATGGCACAGGCACCATTGTCCTCTGTAATAAACAAGGAGCTGTGGCAGAAAGGTTGAGTGACCTGCTCCCTCACCACCCTAGCTTTTTCTTCTGAGGTGGGACTAGTTGGTCTCCCAGGTCTGGTTTAGATGTCCTCTGTCCACCTACCCAGGAAAATACATGCTCTGCCCCCCTCTGCTAGGTACCTGAGTGGGGGTCTGAAGGTGAGAGTACATAGATTGTAGAGTCTCCTCTCCCCAGAAGTGGAGAATGGACCCCTCCCCACCTACAAAGACCCAGAGAGACTCATTCTGTCTTCAGCTTTTCAATGCTTGACCTAGACTCTGTAGTAGCGCAGACACCAGGACAGGATGTGATTTTCCTCGGGAATGGCTCTGTCCCTTGCCTGAGCCCAGCAACTCCCTATGGTTTCGAGGCTATGTAGGAGGAGGTGAACTGAGTAGCGTAAATGAGAAGCAGGTTCAGGCTGTCCTGTCTGTTCCTCTGTGTGACATTTTTCTTGTCTCTCTTTACTTTTACTTCGCGAGACAGGGTCTTATGTGTCCCAGGCTAGCCTTGAGCTCTCTGTGTAGCTGAGGGTGGCCTTGGATTGCTGATCTTCCTGCTTCCACCTCCCGAGTGCTGGAATTACAGGCACACAGGTCAACTTCTCTGTCTTATGACCTTTTAAGAATATCTAACTTGACTTTGTTGGTGGCAGGTATGAAGGGAATTCCAGCCTGGGTGGAAATAATAGGCTAGACATGCAATAGCGGAGCACCTCCAGAACAGGGCAACGACTCACGGAACAAATACAACCTATCCTTAGCATAAGACGACTATAGAGCACAGCACGACCCCAGAACCTGTGGAGTACTTATAGTCATTGCTCTTCTGTGGGATCCACAGCAGAAAGAGTGTGACCTGAGAGCATATCATGACATGAAAAAATGTGGAATCATATCATGGTGTGTTTGGGGGCGGATGAAAATTCCATTGGTCTTCTGAGTGAAGTGAGGTGTAGGGATGACCAGGAGTTGGTGACACAGCCACACAGAAATCCCTACTGCAGGCTCTGCCATGAGGAATTGTCAGAGGTGCCCTCTGCGTTCAGTGATCAGGACTCAGACAACATTCTGGTCCCCTGTGTCTTCTGAAAGGCTTCTGGCCCAGCAGCATTTTCATGGCACCCCGTTCAATCAGTCCATAGATGCATTGGGTATGGGGGAAGTCCTGCTGGGCCCTCTGCACTTGGCTGAGTTGATAGGGAAGGTCACATAGGGGTCAAAGTCAAGTCTGGCACCTGTGATAAAACCTAAGGCCCTGCGGTGTGTGGTGGCGCTCACCTTTAATCCCAGCACTCAGGAGGCAGAGACAGGCAGTTCTCTGTGAGTTCAAGGCCAGCCTGGTCTACAAAGTGAGTCCAGGACAGCCAGGGATTCTCAAAAAACCAAAATAAATAAATAAATTAATTAATTTAAAAAAATCTAAGTCCCTTGAGTGCTTTGGCCTTGCTCACTCTGCTGGAGAATCTGACCCTCACTGGTGTCCCCAGGCTGTCCTGGCTGTTCCCAACAGACACCTGCCCCTGATCTCCCACTAGGCACCCTGATTTTCTGGAGACAGAGCTCTAAGTGACCTGGGTTCTCCCAGCAGCTGCCTGTCCCATCATGCCCTCTCCCTGAGGTCCTCAGGGTGTGTTCCTGCTCTTTTCCTTTGTAACCAGGAAAGACCCTCCCCTCATCCCACCTTTCAGAGCATGAAGCTGATCTTTTTTTTTTTTTTTTTTTTTTTTTTTTTTTTTTTTTTTTTTTTTTTTGGTTTTTCGAGACAGGGTTTCTCTGTGTAACAGCCCTGGCTGTCCTGGACTCGCTTTGTAGACCAGGCTGGCCTCGAACTCACAGAGATCCGCCTGCCTCTGCCTCCCAAGTGCTGGGATTAAAGGCGTGAGCCACCACGCCCGGCTTGAAGCTGATCTTTTGACATAACCATTCTTGCCAGAGCTTCTAGAAATTTTTGTTTCTTTCTGTTTGCTGCCTGCTACCTAGGAGGCAGAACTGTGGAAGAAAGGGCTCACTTGGAAGTCAGAAAGCAAGGTATTCTGGGCTTAATCTACCAGCAGCCCAAGGATTGATGCTGGGCAAGTCAGTATCTCTGCTGGGCCAGCACAGCCCCTGAGTGTCTTGTTCAGGCCCAGAAGCCTTAAGGTGTGGCACTGGGTATGACCAACACCTGGATTTTAGCTGGTCAGTCAATGGGGTCTGAGCAACATCATCGGAGCCACCTGGATAGATCTGGATATTGTTTCCTAGACCTATCTCCTTTCCATACTGCTACAGAATTAGTAAAAGCTTTCTTTTTAGTTACATTTTCAATGACAAGTAATAGTCATTTTTTACTTTGTATATCCTGGAAAACATATACTTATTTTTGATCTTTCTTTGAAACAGGGTGTAACCGAACTTTTAAATTATTTATTTAACACTTATTTATTTATTACTAAATTCACTTATGACAAACACCATTAATTTCTTAACTATTAATCCTATAAATTCC
>CAJQZJ010003646.1:157523-177150 GCA_907164525.1 Lophiomys imhausi | reverse complement strand
TGATAAGCTAATTGCTCACAGCAGTTGGTCTTCATGCCCCGAATTAATAGACTGTATCAGAAACTTAGGTATTCACTAAATCTAACTTATATTAACCTATCAGCCCCTTCACAGGGTCTCACTATATGGCCCTGGCTGTCCTGGAACTCATTATGTCGAGCAGGCTGGCCTTGAACTTACAGAGATACACATGCCTTTTACTCTGGATTGCTGGGATTAAAGTAGTGGTTCTCAACCTTCTTTTTTTTTTTTTTAAATTACATTTATTTATATCTTCATAACCTTTTTAAAAAATCTCAATTGAAAGATAATTCTTTTTATTTTTTTTAATTTTATTGAAAAATTTTTATTTTGTGAATTTCACATCATGCACTCTGTTCCCTCTCATCTCCCACCAACCCTCAGACCTACCCTCCACCCTTGCATTCTGTCCCAGCATAAAAGACAAAATCTCATTGTGGAAGCTACAGTGTGTCCCACAATATTACCTTTTGTCCACACATTTTGCTTGAAAGTATTCATTAAAATGACTCCTTGGTCTGGTAGGAGGCCTCTGGTTTCTGCTACTTTGTCAATTCTGGAACCTCACTGGGACTCCTTTCACATATGCTGTAACTGTCCTGTGTCATGAAGATCCCGCAGTCCTGGGTTGTGGGACTGACCTCTTCTTGCCCTCCAGCAGTTCATCCATGGGGTAGATGTTGGGGTGGGCCAACTCAAAGCCCTGAGTCTGGGCCTGTAACCTCCACTTGAAGGGCCAGTTCTACTATGGAAAGGTGCAGGGCCTGCTCTCCTGAGTGCTGCAGCATGTGAGGGGCAGGGACAGCTCTCCTGCTCTTGTGACCCCATCTGGGTCAGATCTCACCCCAGGGCTGGGTCTTCACAACCCCCACATCCAGGGCCAGGCAGAGCTCTTCTAGTTTCTGGCTTGTTTCCTGTCCTGGGAGCCCATTTGGTGCTTGCCTGGTACTGGTCTGGTAGTCATCACAGGCTACCCCATGGCGCTAATGTTGTGTTGGTATCCAGCTTGGTTTTTTTCCAGGAATGTTAGGCTACTATTCATTCAGATGTTCATAGGTCAGAACACTGAATGTAGACATAGCCTCTCTCCTCTCTGCCACCTACTGATGATGCACATGTGACATAGCAGTCACATCTGCAATGCCTCTGGGGCAGTTCTTCACAACATTTTAATACAGTTCCTCATGTTGTGGTGACCCCCCCCAGCTATAAAATTATTTTGTTGCTACTTCAAAACTAGTTTTGCTACTGTTATGAATCTTAATGTAAATATTTGGTATGCAAGATATCTGATATTCAACCCTTGTGGGGGTCTTGACCAACAGGTTGAGAACCACTGAATCAAAGGAATTAGCCACTACACCCAGTTGGAAAACATATCGAAGGCTGGGCGTGGTGGCCCACGCCTTTAATCCCAGCACTCAGGAGGCAGAGGCAGGTAGATCTCTGTGAGTTCAAGGTCAGCCTGGTCTACAAGGTGAGTCCAGAACAGCCAAGGATACACAGAGAAACCCTGTCTCAAAAAACCAAAATAAATAAACAAACAAAATAAAAGAGTAAGTAGGAGGTTGTTATACACCTGTAATCCCAGTATTCTATAGGAGGATTACTCTTAAATTCAAGACCAGTCTGGGCTACATCACGAGACCTTGTCTCAAAAAAAAAAAAAAAAACATAATTAAAAAGTACATTAGAGAGCCAGGGAGATGGCTTAGTGGATACAGATACTTGCTGCTGTGCCTAATGGCTTGAGTTCAATCCTGAGACCCACATAGTGGAAATGGAGAATTGACTCCCATAAATTGTCCTTGACCTCCATGTGCATGCTGAGATATGAGGAAATGTGTGTGTGTGTGTGTGTACTCTCATTAGTAAAATAATTATTTAAAAAACCCCAAAAATTAACTGCTTTGGAAAGGACTTGGGGTTTACCTTAAGAATAGTTCTTGGTTCAGGAACAGCTGGGACCTCAAGTTTGTGATGCTTGCTGTCTTTTTTTTTTTTTCAAGACAGGGTTTTTCTGTGTAGCCCTGGCTGTCCTGGACTCACTCTGTGACCAGGCTGGCCTTGAACTCACAGAGATCCACCTGCCTCTGCCTCCTGAGTGCTGGGATTAAAGGCATGGGCCACCATGCCTGGCCTATTGCTGTCCTTTTTCTACTGGCATATCCTTGGCAACCTCACTGGATGCCCATGGGACCATAGACAATGCTGGGCCTCAGCCACTCATCTGATACAGGATAATGGCCTGGGGCCTCACACTGTCTGCTCTGGTCTTTCCTTCTGTGTCCCAGTGCCTCACATCAAGTAGGCTTTGAGAATTTGGACTGAAGAAATAGAGGGATGATTGTTGGGGTGGGAAGGGGGAGGACTGGGCTTTTTAACTGAGTTAGCACACTTAATAGTTGGGTAAGATTTGTCAGGAAGTTACTTTTCATAGTATCCCACATATATTACTTTTTAATCCTCTCTACAACCCTACTTACCTCCCCTTTTACAGATGGGGAAAGTGAGGTACACAGGATTTTGGTATTGGCTTAGCCCACTGACCAAGCTGGGCTGCAGACCCTGACCTCCACCCAGTGTTCCTGGAAGTTCAAGGGCTTCCTGACCAAAAAGCTTACTGGAGCCTCCTTCTTTGGCATCCACACTATCTAGAGAAGCTGGATCCTTGTCTTGCAGCCCTGCCCAGCATCTTCTGCCCAGGAACCTGTTCCCCTAGGAGTGCCTCCCTACAGTGGTATGATAGGGCCCCAAGTACAGGGAACATGGCTGCCCAATCTCCTGCCCCTGACTGCTCATGTTCCACTCAGGCATGTGGGTCATGATGAGAAGGCTACTCCATTGGGAGTGCTTCTGTGACCTCCCAGAGTGTTACAGGCATAGCTGGAGTGTACTAGCCCACACTTCTCTTGGAAACATTCTGAATACTTGCCCACAGGGACATGAACCCAACTTAGATGGAACTATGCTGAGTGTATCTGGCAAGCTGAACAGAAGCTTTACCCTGAAACAAAACAGGTCACCAGAATTTCCAAAGCAGGGAGTATTGGCCAGAGAATATTTATATCTATTCTAGAGTTTGTTTTTCATTTTATCCCTCATGGGGAAACCAACTGGACATGGGGCCTGAGAATCATGCCGTGGGAGACTTCTACTTGATCAAGTAGATGGCTTTAGGATCTACAGCTGGGTTGTTTTTAAGTTTTGTAAGCTTTGAGTGTAGACTTGGTCAAACTCCCTCCTCATCTTTCCTCCTCTGTGTGACTCTGTGTCTTGAGAGAGGGAGAGCAGGTTACTTTTGGTTATTGGAGGTTTGTAGAGAACGTAGCCTGTTGCACATAGAAATTTCTAGAAGCCTGCCATGATGCTTGCCTTTTTAAGTTTTGGAAGTTATACACATAGAAATTTCTAGAAGCCTGCCATGATGCTTGCCTTTTTAAGTTTTGGAAGTTATACACATAGAAATTTCTAGAAGCCTGCCATGATGCTTGCCTTTTTAAGTTTTGGAAGTTATAATGATCAAAGTCCTTGGAGAACCTAGTGGACAAGTTCCCCATCCCCATCATGCAGACCCTGAGTCAGGGGTGATTGCATTACAGCAGTCCTGTGCTGGACAACAGGTGGTGGCCATTTCAGACAACATCAGTAGTAGATTTGCTTCTGTTGTCTTCTGGCCTTAACTGCAGCTTCCCCATTCTCCTGAGCCTCCAGGCTTTCCTTTTAGCAGGGTGGGACCACGTTGGCTCATATAAATGGTCAGGCCACGCCCTGAGGTTTTTGCATCTGCTGAAGTGTCTCCTACTCTTCTTCCACCACAATTTGCAGTGCTTCCTGATGACTCAGTGTGGCGATTTTTAGAACCAGCTGGACCTCTGGGGCAGTTGGGGCTGGCTCCCCAGAGTTTGCTGACAGAGCTGCCCCTGGTATTAACAACTGCTAAGGGAGCAGGACCCAAGTGTGCTGCTTTTGGACTGTGAGTTTGAGCATTTTGCTTCAATTTTCTGCTCTTAGGCTGTTCATCTTATGGGGACTGGATGACCTGTTTTTTTTAGGCTGTGATTTTTCCTGCTGTTGATTAGGAGGACATTCCCATCCCTGAGAATGACAGTGGTTCAGGCAGAATCTTCAGATGGGGTGTGTGTGTACATGTATTGGTTAACTTGGACAGACTCTTCTTTAAACACTGTGGGTGTTTATGTGTTCATCACCTGGAAAGGAGTTTGTGCATTGTTGAGCTTGAAAGTTTCTCCCCTTCTGCTTGCAGAGAAGCTAGTGACTGTGGAGCAGCCTGGTAGGGGAAGGTGCGAAACACCCGTGTGCACGGTGTCCTGACAAATTTGCTTATATCCATGAAATCACACAGGGTGTGGCGGTCCTTATGAGGTTTGTGCTGTGTTTATTTTGACCTGCTCAAGACCATGCTCAGGTGACTGGCTGAGTAAGACTTCCCTGAAGTACCAGGAGCCACCCTCTCACTTCTCTAGTTCCTTGGAGTGTCCTTTGGATGGTTGACATCTTATAGTGAGGCATTGTGTTCCCAAGAGACTTAGGAGACTAGCCAAGACTCCTACAGTGAACTGGGAGACGGGGGTGGGGGTGGGGGGGGGTGGGGGTGGGGGGGGGGGGGGGGGTGGGGTGGGATGAAGTGGAGAGCAGTTGAGGCCTCACCATGCCACCCTGAGGTGTTCTTTGCATCACTTCCAGAGTCTCCCAGCAGCCCAGGACAGGACCCCAAGACTATGAGGGGATTGGCTATCCAGAAATAGATGTGTGACAGAAAGTAATTTCTGAAGACTGCTCTAGGGAGGGGAAAGATGGCTCAGGATGTGAGGTAACTGGACAGAGGAGGAAAAGGTCTGGGAAGCTGCAGGCAGTTTAGGCACTCACACGAGGTGAGGGAGGGTAGCTTCCGCCTGGTCCCTTAGAGAGCCCCTGCAGAGCCTCCAGGGACAGGCTCACCAAATCCCAGGCAGATCAAGATGAAGCAGTGCTGTGTGCTGGTTGGAACATGTGGTCCTCTCTGAAGAGACATTCCTGTCACACCGAGTCAGCTTGGAGCAGTTTGTGGGAACACAAGTCTGACAAGCATCTGTCTGCTCTGTGTCTGTTTTCCCATAAGTAAAATGAACATCTGGTTGTAGAGAAACTGAGTTGGCTAGAGCTCTCCAGCATGGGATACTGAGGACATGGAGCTGTTAAACACATCACAAGGAGGGTTGTCTGAGCTTTAAGAATGAAATGTACCCTGGAGTTTGAAGATTTGGTGGGAAGAAACAATGTTTATTAGTGTTTTTATATGAGCTGAGTGTGGTGGCTCATAACTGTGATCCCAGCACTTTGGAGGTAGAAGCAAGAAGATACCAGAGTTCAGGTTCAATTTGGGCTCAATTTGCTATCAAATCATATATCTATATCATTTATCGATATCTATATATGTAAACAAATTCTATGTTAAAATGAGGCTTTTGGACATGACAGGTTAAGCAAAATGTTACTCAGAATAGCTTCACTCTTTAAGTAAAGGCTGTTTGACAATGTGAGATCAGACCTGGCTTATCTCAAGTGTCTTCCCTCATCTCAGGACAGAATATGGCAGATACGGTGGGTCTCTTGCTGTTTAAGATGCGTTACTGTATTCTCAAAAGTACCAAAGCATCACTAGCTACCTTATCCTGACTGAAAGATGATGCCAGTTGATGTGTTCAGAGACGTAGAATCTTAAAGATTCTGGGATTGCCACCCACCTCACAGCCAAGAAGAGTGTGTACACACTCTTACACAGGCAAGGAGGGCAAGAGTTCAGATGCTGCCTAGTGTGTTCCCTGGGGAAAAGTGTAGAGGGCCTGAAGCTGTGCAGAGTAGGGTGGAGCACATGGTGATTACAGCTGAGATGACTGGCTGGTTCTTTAAATGTCCTCTTCTGTTTAGTAAGTAAAGGCAGAGCACCCAAGACTACTCATCCCACAGGGTCCAGTATGTCAGAAGTAGCACTTTTTCTGTTGCAAGTGACTTTTTATTATTTGTTTTATTGTACATTCTAATTAATTTTGCTGTACTTAATACCTCTACCTCCCTTTCAACCCTTATTTCTTCTAACCCCCGCCCCCCCAACCATAGGTGGGATATAAAGGAAGTTAAAGGGAAAAGGGATGGAGCTCTCTTTGATCTACTTCCTGCTGTTTATCCTGCTGTTTAGGGTTTTGTATTCTTCGGGGGCAATACCAGTCTCAGTAGTCACAACATCCAGAAGTCCAGCAAACCAGCAATACCATACACAGCCAACCAGGAGACAGGGCAACAGGATGAAATGGCAGGGGGCGTGGGGGGGGGAGGAGCACCAGCAGGAAGAGCAGCAACCTCTTCCTTCTTTGAAGCCCCACCTTCCTCTTGGGACTCTGGCTTTTTATCCCCTCTCCAGAGTTCTCAGAACTAACTTTCTGCAGCTGACTAATGAGGCACTATTATAGTTAACATCTGTGGACTAACTGAAGCAGTCCCACACCTGGGATTAAAACAAACATTCTCATAACTGGGTTTTTAAATAAACAAAACTCTCACCACATTCCTGTCCATAAAATAGGATGATTTAGGAATTGACTCACTGGAGACTGTAGGCTACCAGTCTGCTTGTCTATGCTGCCACAGGACCCTGTAGTTTTGTCTAGGCTTAAGCCTCTTAAGAAGCCTGTCAGGAGGGAAGGTGGTAGGCAGCCAAGTTTGGGCACAGGCCCGGAGGTGTTCCAGGGAGCTTCTTCCACGCTTGGCCTGACAGAGCTGGGGATGTGCTCTCAGGTGGCAAGGGTTTAACAGAGGCCCCTTGTTGGCCAGCCAGAGGTCATTGTGAGAAACTGTAAATAGACTGGAGCTGGCAGCAACCCCTTTTCTCCTTGTGGCCCATGACTGCAGCTCTCTGTCTGACCCATGCCTGGAGGTGGGTGTGTGGTGTGTGGAAGAGACAGCCCTGCCCAAGTTCCTAGCCAGAAAGCAAAGAAAGAAAAGCAGGGGTAGGAAAAATGGAAATGGTGGTTTGGGATGTCTTTGAATCAAATGCTGAGGGGCAAGTGTAAACCTTTAGTTCTCTCCGTTTTCTGGCCCAGCTGGGGGTTATTAAATGTCAGGTCACTCTGATATGCTGTCTGCCCTTAACAGTCTCAGGCCTCCCACACTTACCCTCCAGGGGAGGAGAGTCTAGCAAGTTGACTGTGGTTTTTTTTTTTTTTTTTTTTTGGTTGGTTGGTTTTGGTTTTTTGAGACAGGATTCCTCTGTGTTAAGGTCCTGGAACTCATTTTATAAACCAGGCTGGACTCAAACTCAGAGAGATCTGCCAGAATCCACCTCCTGAGTGCTGTGATAAAGGCGTGTGCCACCATGCCCAGCTGTGTTTTTTAAGTGCCTCATTTCTGTGCAGCAAAATGTGTAGGTTGGCATGTTTGCATACTTTTAACCAGAGAACAGTTCTGTCCTGCTCGCCTCCTCCAACTTAGTGCCCATCCACGGGCAACCACTCTTCTGATTTTCTTATTTTAACATCATTTAAGAGTTAATATTCTTAAAACTTCTTTTTAATAGTAAGTATGCGTGTGGGTATATGCACGTGAGTGCAGATGCTCATGGAGGCCAGAGGCCAAAAGCACTGGATCTCCTGAACCTGGTGTTACAGGGAATTGTGAACCCCTTGATGTGAGGGCTGGGAACAACCTTGGGTCCTCTGGAAGTACAGTACTGCTCTTGACATTGAGTCATCTCTCTAACCCCCATTTAATAGTTTTATTTATTTATTATGTGTGTGGAGGTGCACATATCACAGCATGCTGACACTTGGAGGCTACAGAACAACTTTCAGGATTCATTTCTATCATATTGGTTCTGGGGATTAAATTCAGGTTGTCAGGCGTATAAGTCAGGATTCTCTAGAGGAATAGAACAGAATGACTCTATCTATCATCATCATCATCATCATCATCATCATCATCATCATCATCTACCACTTATCTAGAAAGGGAACTTATTAGAATGGCTTACAGGGTGCGGTCCAGCTAGTCCAACAGTGGCTGTCTACCAGTGGAAAGCCCAAGAGTCCCATAGTTGTTCAGTCCATGAGGCTGGATGTCTCAGCTGGTCTTCAGTACATGTTGGAACTCCCAAAGGAGTAGATTCTAATGCCAGTGAGAGAATGGGTTTGGTAGTGAGAGCATGCAAAGTGAGTGTGCTTCCTTTTCCCATGTCCTTTCTATAAGCTGCCAGTAGAAGGTGTGGCCCAGATTAAAGGTGGATCTTATTCTAATAAATTCCCTTTCTAGATAACTGGTAGATGATGATAGATAGATAGATGATAGATAAATAGATAGATAGATAGACCGACCCATTCTATCAGTTCTATTCCTGTAGAGAACCTTGACAACCTGCATTTGATTCCCAGAATCCATATGATAGAAGACAAATGAATCCTGAAAGTTGTTCTGTGGCCTCCAGGTACCACCATACTGTGATATGTGCACCTCCACACACATAGAAGAAGATCTGGATTAAAGGTGAATCTTTCCACCTCAAAGGTCCAGGATTAGAAGTCGGTCTTTCCACTTTAAATGATTTAATTAAGAAAAAGCCCTCACTGGGCATGGTGGCATACTCCTAGCACTAGTGAGGCAGAGGCAGGTGGATCTCTGAGTTCAAGGCTAGGCTGGTCTATTAAGTGAGTCCAGGACAGCCAGGGCTGTTACACAGAGAAACCTTGTCTCGAAAAACCAACCAAACAAACAAAAACAAAAAAAAAAAAAAAAAGAAAGAAAGAAAAAGTCCTCACAGATGTGCCCAGCCATTTGGGTTTTAGTCAATTCCAGATACAGTCAAGATGACAATCAAGAATCCCCATTTCATCTGGCTTAGGCAGTAAGCACTTTACCTTGATGAGGCATCTTACTGGCTCCCATTTAATAGTTTTGCTTGTTCTGAACTTTACTGTAAATGAATTCACATAGTGTTTACATGTGGTTCAATGTTAACAAATTAATACTATATATTAGATAAGGTATTTTTGAACAGAAAGCATAAGTCAGGGTGAAGCAAAGCCAGCAGCTTATTACATTTTTAGACAGAGACATTAGACTGGAGAGATCACAGTTTTGAATGTTTCCTGCTCTTGCAGGGGACCCAAGTTTGGTTCCTCGCGTCCACATTGGGTGACTTACAACTTCCTGTAACTCTAGCTCCAAGCCATCACACCGACATCCTCTTCTGACCTGAGGCCACCTGCATGCACACATCTGCACACTCACACACATAATTAAAATAAATCTTTAGACCTACGGTTCTCAAACTGTGGGTCTCAACCCTTTTAGGGGTCAAATGACTCTTCCACAGGGGTTGCATATTAGATATTTACATTATGATTCTTAACAGTAGTAAAATTACAGTTATGAAGTAGCAACAAAAATAATCTTATGGTTGAGGGTCACCACAACTTGAGGGACTGTGTTCCAGGGTCACAGCATTAGGAAGGTTGGGGACCACTGCTTTGGTAAAGAGACATGTAAGTAAAGGAAAGTACACACTCTCGAACATGGGCATCGGCTCCGTGAAAGAGAATGGCGCTCAGGTGTCTTTACAAAGTGTGTGACTCTGAGGCTTTCTAATTTAAGTTGTTGAAAGGATCTAATTATAACACAGATTAGAGATTAAACAAAGCTTAAATTTGAGTAAAGTTTCAATAAATAAATAAAAATATACGAGCTGGCTTATTTATTTCTCTTAAAGAATTTCCTTTCACAGGGCCAGCAGGATGGCTCAGTGGGTAGAGGTGCTTGCCATCAAGCCTGAAGACCTGAGTTTGATCCCTGGAGCCCACATGGTAGAAGTAGAAAACTGTCTCCTGCAAGCTGTCCTCCGACCTGCACACATGTAGCATACATATTATATAACCCACATAAATAAAGGTTAAAAAAAATAAGTTTTTTAATAAATAAAATTGAAAAGTAACTTTATGAAGTATGTTTAGGATAAGAGAGGCGTGCTAACACAGTTAGATTGAGTGACAAACATTTTGGCCCTAAGTGAGCATAGTTCATGTATTGATTTTAACAGCCTTGTTTGGGATGTCTTCAGGAAAACAAGCACCGTCTCCGTAAGCATTATGAGCACACTGTGCCAGAAATATGGCAGATGCATCTGTCTTCCCACAAAGTGAGAATTCAGTAAGTATTAATGACCCACAAGCTCTGTCAGCTTTGTTAAGATTTGCCAAAAAACCCTGTGTTTCCTCTCTAGCAGGCACTGGCAAACACAGACTCTTTCATTCCTTTTTTCATTACTAATATTAACTCTTAGATCACACATTTCACTATGTCTTCATGCAGTAATTCTTTCTCTCTCTCTCTCTCTCTCTCTCTCTCTCTCTCTCGTGTGTGTGTGTGTGTGTGTGTGTGTGTGTGTGTGTGTTACAAAATGGCTACAAAATGTTACAGAGGCTGCATCAGAGTTCTGTGTATTCAGAAGCCTCACTAAAGACAGAAGCAGAGCCAACACAGGCGCGGAGTCACAGCAATGATCAGATAAGACATTAATGAACCAGGTTTGAGGGTGGCTGGAGACAGGCAAAGCTGAGCCACAGTGTTGCAGGGTTGAGTCAAGCTTCAGAGGTAAGGTGTAGGATTTCAGAGACTACAGAGATGAGGTGCATCTGGGTGAATGAGTGTGTAGCTGGCAATTTAAGTAGGCAGCGTAAGTAGTAGAGACTGAGCCAGACGGAAGCCCCTGAGATAGGAGTTCTCACCTGTTGGTCCCTTGACACACAGCTCAGGTGGTCAGATGACAGGTCAGTGGATTGGTTGCTGACATTGTACTGTTAGAAATCCTCCTCTTTGGGGTTCAGGTTTAGTAAGTATCAGATTATCTCAGCTGGGATCCCACATTTAAATTGGGTTTTATTTCCTGATACAAGGAAGACATTTTTTCTTTTTATCGGTGTGTGTGTGTGTGTGTGAATTTCACATCATGCACCCTGTTCCCTCTTATCTCCCACCTCCCCTCAGACCCACCTTCCACCCTTGAAACCTCTCCCAACATTAAAAAAAATCTCATTGTGGAAGTTGTAGTTTGTCTCAATGTGTCCCATGATATTCCCTTTTGTTCATACCTTTTTGCTTGCAAATGTTCATTATAATGATTCCAAGGCCTCTGGCTTCTGTTACTTTGTTAATACTGGAACCTCACTGGGACTCCTGTCAGATATCATGTTGTTGTCATGGAGATCCTGTAGTTTTGGGTCTGTGGAACTGGCCTCTTCATGCACTCCAGCAGTTCATCCATTGGGTATATGTTGGTGTGGGCCAACTCAAAGCCCTGGTTCTGGGCCTGCAACCCTCCACATCCAGGGACAGTTCTACTGTGCTACCCAGGTATGGTGCAGGGCCTGTTCTCCCGAATGCTACAGCAAGTAAGAGGCTGGACCAGTTCTCCTCTCATGAGCTTATTAGAGCCAAGTCTCCCACCTGCTACCTGTGGCAAGGGCAAAAGGGAGGGAAGGGGATCTTTTCCTTGCCAACACCACTGAAAAGCAGACAAAAGACAGGGCTGGTTCACCCACACTCCCTTGGGGCTGGCTCACTCACAAACCCCCACATCCAGGGCCAGATGTAGTGTGTTACCCAGGCAAGGTGCAGGGCCTGCCTGCTCTCCCAAGTGCTGCAGCATGTGAGAGGCAGGGACAGTTCTCCTGCTCTTGTGACCCCATGGGGCCAGATCTCCTGTCCACCACTGGTGGTGAGGGCAAAAGGGAGGGGAGGGGATCTCTCCCTCTACAATACCACTGCCAAGCAGACAAAAGGAAGGGCTGGCTCTCCCATACTTACACCCTTGGAGCTAGCTCACCCGCAACTCCCACATCTAGGGCCAGGCAGGGTTCCTTTAGTCTCCAGCTTGCTTCCTGTCCTGGGAGCCCATCTGGTGTGTGCCTGGTGTTGGACTGCTGATTTTCACAGGCTAGCTCCCTGTCCAGGCCCCATGATGCCAAGCTGGTGTTGGTATCTGGCTTGCTTTGTCTCCCACCCCCCACCCTCAATGCCCAGGGAATGTTAGACTACTATTCATTCAGATGTTCATAGGTCAGAACACTAAATGTAGACGTAGCCTCTCTCCTCTCTGCCACCTACTGATGCACATATGACATAGCAGTAACATCTACAATGCCTGTAGGGTCAGGGAGGACATCTTTTTAAAAAAAGATTTTATTTAATTAATTTATTAAATTTTTTTTTATTTCTTCAAATTACATCTCAATCACAATCCCCTCCCTCCCTACTCCTCACTCTGGTCCCCCCCCCCCCCCCCCCTCCCCCCCCCCCCCCCCCCTCCCCCCCCCTTTTTTTTTTTTTTTTTTTGAGACAGGGTTTCTCTGTGTAGCTCTAGCTGTCCTGGAACTTACTCTGTAGACCAGGCTGGCCTTGAACTCACAGAGTTCCTCCTGCCTCTACCTCCCAAATGCGAAAGTACAGGCAAGTTGCTCTTTTTTTGTTTTGTTTTGGTTTTTTTGAGACAGGGCTTCTCTGTGTAGCCCTGGGTGTCCTGGACTCACTTTGTAGACCAGGCTGGCCTTCAACTTGCAAATCCACTAGCCTCTGCTTCCTGAGTGCCTGGAATTGAAGGTGTGTGCCACCAAGCCCGGCTTCCTTTTTTTTTTTTTTTTTTTTTTTTAGTTTAAGGTATATCTTTTCTCCCCCAATGGCTGCCCCTCTCAGTCCAACAAATGGCTCTTTCTCTTATAACATCAAATATAAGACAAAACAACAAGAATAATTAGGCCACAATTATGAAAATTATAAGGCATAACATACATTCCCAATGTTCAGTCCATACATATTTGGCAACTGACTTTAACATTCTACTATGCATCTATCTCCATGAATTTAAAGTTCTATATCCAACACAGCTTCCATCCTAACTTGCACCACCAACATAAAAACTTCTTCTTAGAGGCAGAACACCTGCTTAATTCCTAAACAACTCAAAATTTTAACTATGAGACTATGACTATCTAGTCTTCAACCACATCAGAGACTTGAGAAGGATAAATATATCTGAATAAACAGGAAGTGCAGAGCCAGTATCTTCCAAAACTAAGAAATGACAGACAACTGGCTGCCTGGACAGTCCCCAATTTCTCTCAATACATTAGAGCATCAATCTTCAGCCTTTTGGCCCAGTATCTCTGACAGACATTAATTGTAAAGCAGGAATTATGAAGGACTTGCCCATCCTGTCTTGGCAGACCTAGGCTGTCAACTTACCTGCTTCCAAGTTTTGTCCTTTTCGGACAGTATTCTATCTACAGTTGAAGTAAGGGATTTTTTTTTCTTTCCCAGTGACAAGCTTGCCACTAATTCAACCATCTCCAAATGGAGATTCTTTGATGCTCATCCTCTGCTTGGAGTAGAATAGGGGGTGCTGTCAGGAGCTGACATGTCTCGATATCAAAAAAAAAATCTTAAGAAAACATCTTTAAATGCCATATTCTACAGATCTTTTGAGGTTTTTGAAGACCACCTATCTCCATATATTTGGATAAGTAAATATTGCTTGTCTCTTACCAACTTGATTTCTGATTAACTTAGAAAACATCTGTGATAGACTACCCTAGTACCTAACAAAATCTTTTTTTAAAAAGATTTTATTTGGGCTGGAGAGATAGCTCAGAGGTTAAGAGGACTGCCTGTTCTTCCAGAGGTCCTGAGTTCGGTTCCCAGCAACCACATGGTGGCTCACAACCATCTATAATGGGATCTGGTGCCCTCTTCTGGCCTGCAGGTGTACATGCAGACAGAATACAATATACATAATAAATATATCTAAAAAAGATTTTGTTTAAAAAAATTTATGTGTATATAAGTATGTGTGTCTGTCTCGATGGTGTATGGTGTGTGAGTGTGCCTGAGAAGGCTACAAGAGAGCATCAGATCCCCTGGACCTGGAGTTACAGGTGGTTGTGAGGTGCCTCATGAAGGTATTGGGAGATGATCTCAAGTCTTCAACAAGAGCAACCAGTGCTCTTATTCACTGAGCCACCTTTCTAGCTCGGAGGGAGGCATCTTTTTTTTTTTTTTTTTTTTTTTGGTTTTTCGAGACAAGGTTTCTCTGTGTAGCCCTGGCTGTCCTGGACTCACTTTATAGACCAGGCTGGCCTCGAACTCACAAAGATCCACCTGCCTCTGCCTCCCAAGTGCTGGGATTAAAGGCGTGCGCCACCACCGCCCCGGCATGAGGGAGGCATCTTTTAACAAGTCTTTCTTTTCTCTTCTTCCTCCTTCCCTCCCCCCCCCCCCCCCCCCCTCCCTCCCTCTCTGTCTCTCCCATCTCTCTGTGGGGGTGGGGGTGTGTGTGGGGGGTGGCCATTCATGGCAGGTACCTATGGAGGTCAACAGACAACTTCCTAGAGATGTTTTTCTCTTTCCACCTTTATGTGGATTCTGGGGATGGAGCTCAAGTTGTTAGGTTTCCATTATTGCATTTCAAATGCCTTTACCTGCTGAGCCACATTGCCAGCCCTTTGACAGGTTTGCTTGTTGCTTTGTTACGCGATTTTAACTGTGCACACATGCACAAACCCCGTGTGTGTGTGTGTGTGTGTGTGTGTGTATGTGTGTGTGTGTGTGTGTGTGTGTGTGTGTGATTCAGTGCTGGCTCAGGGTTAAAGTGTTTCTCCCACAAATCAGCACAAGGATTAGAGTTCGATTCCCAGAACTGACATAGATCCAGGGTGGATGTGGTGTTCTGCCTTTAATTCCAGCTTTGGAAGGTGGCGTCAGGGATTCCCAGAGCAAGACTAGCTATATTGGTGACCTCTAGTTTGATGAGAGACTTTATCACAATGAGTAAGGTGGAAGAGAGATGGATGATTCTGGTATCAGCCTTGGATCTCCACATGCATGTGCACAGAAACTGGTCCAAACTGGGGTCCAAGGAGCAGAACTATTTGTTCTAGACGCAGCTTAGGAAGAGACCTGTGCTGGACGTTAACCCCACAGCTTTGCCTCCATGAATCTACTTCTGTCGCTGTGATTTTTTAAGGATTTATTTTATTTTAAATTCTGTATGTGAGAGTCCAGAAGAAGATAGTGGGTCCCCTGGCACAGGAGTTGCAGGCAGTTGTGAACTGCCAGGCATGGGTACTGGGAATGGAACACTGGTCCTTCACAAGAGCAGTGCGTGCTCTTACCCTGTGAGCTGTGTCTCCAGCCTTGTTGGAGCTGTTTTTATGAGCATCTTGGGTTTCTTTCCCCTTCAGGAAGAATTCAATAAAATTATTGGGTCACATAGTATGAGTTAAAAAATGTGTTAAAGCCGGGCGGTGGTGGCACACGCCTTTAATCCCAGCACTTGGGAGGCAGAGGCAGGCGGATCTTTGCGAGTTCGAGGCCAGCCTGGTCTACAAGGCGAGTCCAGGATAGCCAGAGCTGTTAAACAGAGAAACTCTGTCTCGAAAAACCAAAAAAAAAAAAATGTGTTAAATTGTCCTCTAAAAATGTTATTTATCCTTTTGGTTCCCCTAGAAGACTGTGTGCAGAAGTTCAAGAGGTTGCCTGGCAGCAGGCTGTCAGAGGGCTTAGTGGAAGAAGTGAGATGGGATGTGTTACACTCTCTCTTCCTTTAAGGGAGGAAACACGGAGGCCAGAAGAAACTAGAGAGCAAGAGCAAGTTACAGGGATTGGGAAGTTGCCATCAGAACTTCCTTTCCCACTGAGTGAAGTGAAGCCCTTGCTGGGTTTGAAGCCATGTGTTTGGTGGCAGCTGAAGAAAGCAGGCTGGTGCAATGACTGTAGCCCCAAGTGGCCTTAAGTACTTCCCTTGTGGGTTAGTGATGGCCTCACCAATTGACCCAAGAACTGCAGAGTGCATAGGAGAGGGTGGAAGCGAGGTACCCAGAGAGTCAGGCAATGCTATGTTGTGTTATCTGCAAATTCAGATCTCATCCTCGTGTGCAGCGAGCATCTACTGGTAAGCTTTCATTTTGAACACACCGGAGGTGATATTAGGCATCAGTCAGCACCTTGCTTGAACATTTGGCCTTGAGAGGGGGTGATATGCTCAATGTGTTAGGTAGATATCCAATACCAACTGCCTCTGGGGATTTCATAAACTTTAGTGTAGGAGGGGTGGAGTGTTGCTAGGGAGGGTCATTGGCCTTGTGGTTGAAGTTAAGTCTTTATAGTAATATTAGTAGGCAGTTCAGATTAGTATCTGGCAGCACATAAGGAGGAGCTTGGCATCCTTGGTTTACTGATATGTACAAAAAAGCCAGTTGTGGCCAGATGATATGCCTTGTTGAAGGGACATGGCTAAGAAACTGCGCAAGCCATGCAGATGACATCAGTTATTGTGAGAAGCAATGGGACTATTGGACATCTCGAGAAATCTCGTGGACCCTTGAGACTGCCAAGATAATGCAATATATAAGACGAGAATTCCATGAGGTCTCGCTCTTTTTCTTCTGCCCCCACCCACTGAAAAGTCACACTGGAGAGACACACAGCAAGGTACGCCATTAACAGAATTTAGACTGTTACAACCTAAAGCAAAGGAATGGCATAAACTTACTGAGAGAGAGTTCTTTAAAGGCATCTGTCTTGGGGCCCAGAGCGCCGGGAAAAGTGAGTGAGGCACGAGGAGTTCGGAAGCTGCTTGGAGAGGCCTTGGGCTGTGAGGTTTGGTGGGGCCAAGGAGGCCGGTAGAGGAGAGTTTCAGCTGATGAACAAAGCCGGCCTCCATTTGTCAACTGGAACAGACTGACTTTTTAAACTGGCCACAATTTGATGGTGGAAATAAACTAGCATTGCAAACTGGTAAAGTAAGGCCCAACAAACACCAAGCTTTGAAAGGGACTGCCTTCCGGGATGCCGTAAACTAAGCTATCCTGAACGGACGGACCTACGCTAAGAATATTAATATCCTCTTAAGAAATTTAAAATAGTGTTAGTAAGTGTTTTTAGATAGGTATTAGAGTGTTCTTAGGTATTAGGGTACAATTAGATTATAGATTTTAGATTATAGGTTTTAGGATATAGGATTTAGGTATTTTATAGAAATTTGTTAAGTATTAATAAATATAAGTGTTGGTAAATAAAAATATTCTGTTACACAGCCCTAATCCAATGGTGTGATGCCCAGAACTTCTCAGAGCTGCCAGAGCCACAGGTCTTTGGCTGAGAAAGAGCTTCGTGCAAATCCACTCGAGGCTTCAAGTCCCCTTCTAGCATTCTCACATTCCATCTGTCTTAGTCAATACCCTATTGCTGTGAAAAGACACAATGACCATGGGAACTCTTATAAAAGAAAGCATCTAATTGGGGCTGGCTTATAGTTAAGAGGTTTAGTTCATTATCGTGGTAGGAAGCATGGCGGCACACAAGCAGATATGGTGCTGGAGAAGGAGCTGAAAGTTCTACATCCAGATCGGCTGGCAACAGGAAGAGAGCCTTTGGGCCTGGCTTGGGCATTTGAAACCCCAAAGCCCACCCACAGTGACACACTTCCTCCAACAAGGCCACACCTACTGCAACAAGGCCAAACCTCCTAATCCCTGTCAAGTAACTCACTAACGAGCAAATATTCAAATACAAGCATTCAAAAACCTATGGTGGTCATTCCTATCCAAACCACCACACCCAGTCAAGGCTCACATAATTCACATTTAGCACCCAGTAGGGCTCATGGCTGTGTGACACACAGTGGTAGGAGTAGAGAATACTCTCCAAGAGACTGCCATTCCTCAATGACAAAGAAGCTAAAGTGTGATGGGCTGGTAAGATGGTCTGATGGCGCCTCTAGGTTTTTTTGTTTGTTTGTTGTTGTTGTGGGGTTTTTTTTGTGTGTGCTTGTTTGGTGGCTTTGTTTGTTTTTGTTTTTTGTTTTTTATTTTTTGAGACAGGGTTTCTCTGTGTAGTCCTGGCTGTCCTGGACTCACTCTGTAGACCAGGCTGGCCTTGAACTCACAGAGATCCGCCTGCCTCTGCCTCCCGAGAACCAGGATTAAAGGTGTGCACCATCACGCCCAGCTTGCTTGCTTTGTTTTGAAATGGTCTCACTGTATAATCCGGGCCTCGAGTGCAAGATCCTCAGCCTCAGTGTCTCCTGATGGCACCATTTGTTTGTTTAAAGCCTTCCATCACAAGCTGTCATCCGAGTTGGCTCTGGAGTGGGCCAAGGGTCCACTTCAGCCTTAAGTGATGGACAGGGAGGAGGTGAGGATTCTATTCTAACTGAACTTCTTCATAAGGCTTCTTTGCAGCCTTGCTGGTAGCTTTCACCTTTACACAGAGTAGGGAAGATGCCAGGACCAGAAATCAAATTTGATTTTTGGCTTTGGTAGTGTAGTACATAACTCAATATCAATTTGAAGCAACAGCTTTCCCAATGAATTCTGAAGAGCAGGCTGGGTTGGATCTGCCTTTGATCTGTTATACTGTATTACTGGCTTTCAGCTACTCTTCCTGGAACTGCTGCAGGGGCTGAAGAGGCTCTATCTTACTGTAAACTGTAAGGGGAATTAGATTAATATATATCAGATTTAGTGACTATCTAGGGGCTCCTGATGCAGTCTCTTAAAAGGGGGGCATGAAGATCAGCCTGGCACCTGTGGATACTTGGCATGGCAGCATATGGACTGAAAACAAGGTTTATGGCCTGGCATTGTTTTCAGCTGCTAATAGCCTTACAAAGTGGGCAGAGCCCAGATTAGACTGAAGCCAGGTGAAACAAGGAGAGACCTTATTTAAGGATGAAGTGGGTGGAGCCCCAGAGTTCCCATGCTAGAGAGTTCCCACGTTACAAAGGATGAGATGCAAAACAGCTTGTATCTTGTGATGGAGAAAATGAAGGCGGACTGAAAAGCTGATCTCAAACAGAGCTGAAAAATTACGGCCAGCTCTCCCTGAGGCAGAAAGAAGCTGGTGAGCAGAGAAGGCCTCAGAAAAGCAGCAAAAGGCCAAGGACTAAACCCTGTGGCTCAGCTTTTGCCTAGAGGGGTTCGTCCAGTTCTAACAGTGGCCTTAATGGAACTGTGGCACAGACTGAGACAGAGCGGCTGAGTGGCTAATGCAAACTGAGTAAGTTGGCTTACGGACAACTGAAGCATTCCACAGAAAAGAAAGCCTCAAGCCTCATTTAAAATGAAGCTGCTATAGCCAATTTACCCTAAAGGAGCTATGTCTGAGATATTCCTGAGGAAAGACTTGACCAAGTGCCATAAAATATCTACTCCTGAGGACTGAGGACCTGCCCCAGAGACTATCCTTCTAAAAGGCTAGGGTTAGTTGTTAGATAAAAGGGGTTTATAGTTATTTTCAGGGTTAGCAGTTAGATAATAGGGGGTTTACAGTTATTCTCAGGGTTAGCAGTTAGATAATAGGGGTTTACAGTCATTCTTAGGGTTAGTTGTTAGATAATAGGGGTTTACAGTTATTCTCAGGGTTAGCACTTAGATAATAGGGGTTTACAGTTATTCTTAGGTTTAGCAGTTAGATAATAGGGTTTTACAGTTATTCTTAGGGTTAGTTGTTAGATAATAGGAGTTTACAGTTATTCTTAGGGTTAGTTGTTAGATAATAGGGGTTTACA
>CAJQZJ010003646.1:101999-134800 GCA_907164525.1 Lophiomys imhausi | reverse complement strand
AGAGAGATTACATGTGTGTGTGTGTGTGAGAGAGAGAGAGAGAGAGAGAGATTACATGTGTGTGTGTACGTGTAGCTGTGTGTGTGTGGAGGCCAGAAGAGGGCATCAGATCCCTTGCAGCTGTAGTTACAAGTAGTTGTGAGCCTCCTGGCTTGTTGGAGATCTGAATTCTGGTCCTCATGATTGTGCAGCAACGGCTTTAACCACTAAGCCATCTCAGCCCAGAACTGAACTATTAATGTTACTTTATTTCAATTACATGTGTTTGTAAGTAGCCTCATGTGTCTGTCAACCTCTGTGGACAACACAGACATAAATTAGTCTATATGATGGCTAATTTTTACTTCCTTTAATGAGGAATTCATCTCCTTGCTGGAAAACCTTTGCAGTTTTACCCATCAAGAAACATTTGTAGTGAAATCTTAGCTAATGGCCAACTACTTTTTTAGACTTTGTTATCTTATTCCTATTTCTAGAACAGGGGATGGTGTTGCTTAAAGCCTTGTTTCACTTTCAGATTAAATGGCCGGCCTCTGCTTGGCACACTCAATGCTACCCCTGTCACTGATCCACACGGATTTTTATCGACCTAAGAACTCGGAAAGCAAATGTGAAATATTCATTCACTGTGTGAACAGGAAATGTTTTGGGATGGCTTTCCTGTCCACTTATCAGTCAGTATCTATAAGCTGTGTGGTAATGGAAGAACTAAGAACTTTGACTTGTACTCCCCAACTCAGGGAAGCCATTATTTGTTGCACAGCTAGTTCATACCTCCAGCTGTATCCGACTAGGGCGAGTCCTCTTATAGAAACTTTTTTTTTTTCCTTTTAAGACAGGGTCTCATCTAGCCCCAGCTGACGTTAATGAGAGTGGCCTTGAACTCCTGATCTTCCCATCTCTAAGTGCTTGGATTACAGGAATAAGAATTAAAACACGAGTGAAGCGTGTTCACCATGCTGTATTCTCTGTCCTCTGTTATCTGTGTTAGCAGTTGCAGCTTCTTGGTGACATGCCTCTAAGGATGAGGGGCTGTGAGAAGTGGAACACAGGCGTGTCTCACTGCCTAGAAGAACAGAATGGGGAAGAGATTTCACTGGCAATACTGAGAAATCCAGCATCTTTCCTTCAATGGAATGAAGTGTGTGTTCTCTCAAATTCTATGTCGCACCCCTAATCCCAGTGTGATGGTGTTTCAAGGTAGGATGTTGGGGAGATGGAGCCCTTAGATGAGAATTGAGAGATAGGTAGTTCTCCTGGCACCACATGAGCACAAAGCAAGAAGACAGCCATCAACAAAGTAGGGAGGGTCCTTACTGGGAGCCCAACCCTCCCACCCCCAACACTGGGGAAAATGTCCCTGGCAAAGGCTGCTTGAAAAAGTAGATCGGGTACATTTTGTGTGACAATATAGATGACCTTATGGTCTCAGGATCCATCAAGTACTTGGAATACACTGTCAACCATTAAAGTGACTTTAATTAAATTCATGTGTAGATAGCCACACATGGCAGTAACTACTCCTCCCCCATGTTGCAAGATTAAAGAAATAATCCATGCTACCTAACACCCCTGCCAGTTTGGGGCTCTCATTGGGATGAATTGCCTCAGTGTCTGTCTGTCTGTCTGTCTGTCTGTCTGTCTGTCTGTCTGACACACACACACACACACACACACACACACACACACACACGGCTAAAGAGGTTTATCGGGAGTTAAGAGTACTCAGTGCTCTTCCTGAGAATCTGAGTTCAGTCCTAGCACCCATGCTAGGCAGCTCACAACTGTCTGCACCTCTAGCTCCAGGGATCTAATATCTAATATCCTTTAGCCTCCCTGGGCACATGGCACTCGCACGCGCACACGCGACCACACACACACACACACACACACACACACACACACACACACACACCTGTAGACAAAAATTTAAAAAATAAAAAAAAATCTTAAATTAAAACATTAAAAAGAAAGCCGGGCGGTGGTGGCGCACACCTTTAATCCCAGCACTTGGGAGGCAGAGGCAGGCGGATCTTTGTTAGTTCGAGGCCAGCCTGGTCTACAAAGTGAGTCCAGGACAGCCAAGGATACACAGAGAAACCCTGTCTCGAAAAAAAAAAACAAAAAAAAAAAAACATTAAAAAGACTATACAAAGGCTCCAGACAAACCTTGAAACATGAAGGACGATTGACAGGTGATATTTTGTCTTTTCTCACTCAGACAAAATAAAGCAAATAAATGTGAAGGCTTTATACAGTCTCTAACCTGAAGTGAGGACTGAAGTTCAAGTTCTTTGGTGCAGACCCATTCCCAGCCTCTTGGCTCTCTGGGGTGTTTAACATATAAACTGAGAATATGGAAAAATCAAATGTATCCTCAGAGCTCCTCCCTGGGCACAAGACGTCTCAGCTCAGGTCTGACAGCAAGAACAGTTGTCTAGCCAGCTAATGATTTTTAAGATATCAGCACTTAATATTCAAGGCCATCCAAGGCTACAAAGTGAGTTCAGGACCAAACTGGGCTACGTGGCAAGACTTGTCTTAAAAAAAGAAGTCACAGCAATGCCTGTTTGTTGTTAAGCATTTGGTGAGCTATAGAAAAGAAGAAACCAAGCCTGCCTCCATTCTACAGGTGCTTGTTCATGTTCACTCATGTGCACCATCACCCAGGGATTGTCTTTTTTTTTTTTTGGTTTTTGAGACAGGGTTTCTCTGTGTAACCCTGACTGTCCTGGACTCACTCTGTAGACCAGGCTGGCCTCGAACTCACAGTGATCCGCCTGCCTCTGCCTCATGAGTGCTGGGATTAAAGGTGTGCGCTACCACACCCAGCCAGGATTGTCTTCTTTACGTGGTTAGAACATTTAAATCTTACTCTTTTTTTAAACTTTATAATATCATGTGTTTTAAAATTAACATAACCTTTGAAATTAAATATGTTTTTTTTTGTTATACATAACTGTAAAAAACAAAACAAAAAATGTACAAAGGGAATGACAAGGTGGGAAGTAGCTTTCCCTGTTCCATTCCCACAGTACTGACCACTGTTCCCTTCTCCCCGCTTTGTATCCGTGGGGTGTGTGATATTTACCAAAGTGGAATTACGCTGTAAACACACATGTCAGCTGGCTTCCTTCACTTACTAATGCGTTCGGACCCTCTTTTTATAGCATAAGCATTTTCTGGTACCATTAAAACACTATTGTGGTATTTTACAAGGCTTTATATAACAGTTCATCAGTTAGATGTACTCTGTTTTATGTAATCATTTCTTTGAGTAAATATTTATCGACATTTTTTTTTTTTTTATCCCAAAGCCAAGTCAGCCTCATGGAGTCAAGATAAACATTTTAAAGTGACCTTTCCAGGAAGAGTTTGTCATTTTACACTTACTCAGTAGCTTAGGAAAATATGCAGTGACAGAGATCATGAACATGTCACAGTCCTTGGTGATGTTACAAGTGAACAACCCCATATGTGTTTGTTTGCACGATAGGAGATTTAATTCTTTTGCACATTAATTGCCGTTATAAGTTTTGTGTACAGCTATTCTTTCTTCTTCTTCTTCTTCTTCTTCTTCTTCTTCTTCTTCTTCTTCTTTTTTGTTTTTTTGAGACAGGGTTTCTCTGTATAACAGCTCTGGCTGTCCTAGACTCGCTTTATAGACCAGGCTGGCCTCGAACTCACACAGATCCGCCTGCCTCTGCCTCCCAAGTGCTGGGATTAAAGCCGTGCGCCACCACCGCCCGGCTTCTTTCTTCTATTAAGAAAATTTTTTTCGGGGCTGGAGAGATGGCTCAGCGGTTAAGAGCACTGCCTAGTGCTCTTCCAAAGATTCTCAGTTCAATTCCCAGCAACCACATGGTGGCTCACAACCATCCACAATGTGATCTGGTGCCCTCTTCTGGAATGCAGGTGTACTTGCAGATAGAGCACACATATGCATAAAATAAATAAAATAAATCTAAAAAAAAAAAAAAAAAAGAAAATTTTTTTCAATGTCTGTGGGTGTCCTGCCAAATGCTCCATGTGTACCACCTTCATGCATGGTGCACTTGAGGCCAGAAGAGGGTGTTAGATTCGCTGGAACTGGAGTTGCTGCTCTCTGTGAAACACCGTGTAAGTCCTGGGAATGGACCATGGATCCTCTCCAAGAGTGTCAGGTTCTCTCAGCTGCTGAGCCATCTCCCCAGTTCCTGTTAAAACCAAGCGTTGTTTTCTGGCTCAGGCTTCTTATCACTTCTTAGACCCCACGGCTGGACATGGAGCTGGTGTTTGGTGTTTTCTACAGATGAGATGAAGCCCTGATTCCTGGTGGCACCCTTGCTCCCTCTAGTGTTCCACCTGTAACCACAGCCCCTATGATCTCTGGTGCCATCTTTAGCTGGTTCAACCTCTGGGCTGCCTAAGGACAAATCAAGAAACATGGGTGCTCGTAGACTGCATTGCACCAGGGCTCACCAGTCAGCGTGTGACTTGGTGGAAGGACAGGTGTCAAACTCTGGACACTGAATATTTAATTGATGATCTGGGAAGATCCAGTGCTTTAGGGTTGGTCATTGTTTAGTGTCATACCTGTTGAATGTAGTTCTAGGTTCTTCTACCTCCAGGGCATTGAAGATGCTTCTGTTTGTACCTGTAGACCATGTTGTATCCTTTTGCACATGGATTTCAGTGCTGTGGCTCCTGACAGATGAGTCCCAAGGTAGTTACTTCCTTGAATACTCCTCCAATAATCACCTGATTTAGTAAAAGTTTTTTGTTGTTGTTGTTGTTGCTAGGTATGTTGGCCCACACCTTTAATCCCAGCACTCAGAGGAGAGAGACTGGAGGATCTCTGTGAGTTGGAGACCAACCTAGTCTACAAACTAAATTCCAGGCTAGCCAGGTCTATATGGTGATACCTTGTGTCAAAAAAAAACTTTCCTTCTTTTGTTGTGATTTTGTATTTTAAGATTTTGCTGGGTAGCTCAGGCTGAATTTGAACTCCTGATCCTCCTCCCTCTGCCTCCCAAGTGCTGGGATTATAGGTTTGCTTTACCATACCCAGCTAGATTTACTACCTTGCCAATTTATGAGATTAATATAGAATTTTATTGTGGTTCTAATTTACATCCTCTCAATTACAGATGGAATTGATATCTTTATATTATATGGTAGCTATTAGGTTGCTATTAATAACCAAGATTTGTGAGGATGATGTAACAGGCTTCTGTTCCTCCTTCAAACTCACAATTTTCCTCCTTCCTTAGCCTTCTATGAGCCAGGATGGTAGGCCTGTGCCACCATGCTTTGTGACATTGGTGATTTTGCTGTCAGGTTAGGTCCTTGACCCCAGCATCTTGATTCCATCCAGTGCCAAGAATTCATTAGGTTTTTGGGACTTCCAGGGGCCTGTGGGCTGCCTGCAGTTGGACACCAGGAGCACATGGAGTCCTCAGCACTGTAGAGCTTCATCTGCATGCCCCATGGAGGTGCTGTGTTTGAACTTGCCCAAGCATATGTCCTGGCTCTTCACTCATTTGTGACAAAAGATGCTGATTGAGGATGTTTTCTTTTCCTTTCTTTCTTTTTTTTTGGTTTGTTTTTTGTTTACAAGATAGGATTTCTCTGTGTGTAGCCCTGGCTGTCCTGGACTCACTTTGGAGACCAAGGCTGGCCTCAAAGTCATAGGGATCCCCCTGCCTCTGCTCCTGAGTGCTGGGATTAAAGGCATGCACCACCACACTGAGCATGTTTTCTAGTCAGTGTTTCAGCCTTATAGAATCAGAAGTCTAATCTAAGAGTTCTGGCTTTGAAGTCCCATACTCCAGACCACACCATTTACATCAAGAGAAGACACAGCACCTCCTTTCCTTGAGGCTTTGTTTAGCCCTCTGGCAGGTTGCATGGGTAGCTAAGGATACCGCTGCCCTGTGCTGGCATGTGTGACTCCAGCCTGTTACCGAGGTTCACTGACATTTTTCTAAGCAGTGAGGACTCCTGGAAGGACATGACTGGTGACTCCCAAGTGAGGACTCCTAGAAGGACATGACTGTTGACTCCCAAGTGAGGACTCCTGGAAGGACATGACTGGTTACTCCCAAGTGAGGACTCCTGGAAGGACATGACTGGTGACTCCCAAGTCGGCTTCAGTGCTATCTGTTGGACAGCACCAACCAGGGACCTTCTTCCTGGACTTGGTCTGTTCTTTGCTGAGGGCCACACTGTCACTATGTAGCCTAAGCTGACCACAAATTTGTGGTGATTCCTGCCTTTGTCTCTCAAATGGTAGAATTACAGGTAGCCAGCACCACACCAACTAATATTATCCTTTAACTAAAAAACTGTCATTAACAGTTGGCCATTCCTATGTGTGGTTAGAGTTAGGGGCCCTTTCTTTAATACTGTATTATATTTATTTTATATATATTATATATGTATTTATTTTCCTTTTACCCCATCTTCCTGTTTTTATTTCAGGCAGGAAGTTAAGAGGAAAAGCCTTCTATTTTGTCAATGGCAAAGTATTCTGTGAGGAAGATTTTTTGGTAAGTATATCATGAAGACATCATAGGGAGGGTGGCTTAGGGCAGGAGATTGTTTCTCTGCACTCCTGGTACTACTGGGAGAGAACCATTCTCTCCTCGTGGATGCTTAGGGAACCTGATTCCTGAAGCAGATGACAAGCCACAAGATTTATGCATGTATGCATGTCTCTCCCCCAATGTGTGTGTGTGTGTGCATGCGTGTGCGTGTGTGTGTGCGTGTGTGCTTGTTAGAACACAGATGCCAGGCCCCAGCCCTGTCTCCAGCTCAGTAAATCTAATGTGGACCCATAAGCTTACATTTGTTCCAAGTGTCCAAGTGATTCTAAGGATCATGCCGTTGGGAATATTTGAGGTGAGAGGTTAAAGCCTCTCAGTGTTAATTTGTCATATAGAGCTTGACACACTGAGGGGCCCACAAACAGCTGCTAGGATGGGTGGTCCAGGACTGGCCCTGACTTAGCACCCAGCTGCTCACCCTCGGGAACCACAGGTTTTACAGGAACCCATCATTCTCCTTGCTGGAGAGGAGGTGGCTGACTCATCTTTCTTTTCTCTACAGTACTCTGGCTTTCAGCAGTCTGCAGACAGGTGTTTCCTTTGTGGACATTTGATCATGGACATGGTAAGCATTGTTCAGCAAGATCATAGCACCTTGGAAGGAGGCTAAAAAGAAGTTAATAATTGAACACAATATTTTCTTTCTGGTTGTGGTCATTGCTGGTTTTATTTAAAGAAATCCTTGCGCAGTGCAGCCACTTTGTCTCTAGTAGAAGCTATTGTTGGCTTGGACCGATGCAGTTTTAACATGAACAGTGCTATGACTCTGCTCACACTGGCCTAGCTGGTGTCTCGGTGACCCGTGCCTTTTCCGATGACGTGCTATAGGACCAAACCCATTTTGCTTGCAGACGCCTCAGCTGCCTGGGATCAGGTGCAGGCAGATGAATGCAGCTGGGTTTTCTCCCAGCACAAGCCATTCCTAAGAGGCTCTTGGCATTCATACAGCTGGGGCTCTGACTTTCATATCCCACTCTGTGCTCAGTCACTGGCTCTTCTAGGTTGTCTGGGTCTCCGTCTTTGTTTTATTCCACAACGTTTCTGTGAAATCAGGTACAAGTCAATGAGTTGTTTGTCACTGGAAACTCGCCTTTAAGAAATTAAGAGCTGGGGGGGGGGGCTGTAGAGATGGCTCAGAGGTTAAGAGCACTGGCTGCTCTTCCAGAGATCCTGAGTTCATTTCCCAGCAACCACATGGTGGCTCATAACCATTTATAATGAGATCTGGTGCCCTCTTCTGGCCTATAGGCATATATGCAGACAGAACACTGTATACATAATAAATAGATCTTAAAAAAAAAGAATTTAAGAGCTAATCTGTAAACTTGGCATTATTAGCACCATGCTCTAACCAACTGAGCTCATCAGCCAGGATCCCAGCACTCAGGAGGCAGAGGCAGGCTGGGTCTGTGAGTTCAGGGCTACCCTGGTCTACAGAGTGAGTCCAGGCTATACAGAGAAACCTTGTCTCAACCCCCCCCCCCCCAAAAAAAAAGGATCTAAGCCAGGGGGTGGTGCCACACACCTTTAATCCCAGCACTCAGGAGGCAGAAGCAGGCGAATCTCTGAGTTCAGGGCCAGCCTGGTCTACAGAGTGAGTTCCAGGATGGCCAGAGCTACACAGAGAAACCTGTTTCAAAAAGGAGGAGGAGGAGGAGGAGGAAGAGGAAGAAGAAGAAGAAGAAGAAAAGAAAGAAAAATGTCATTATGAGATTCATACACATTGTTCCCTGTATGAGTAGTTCCTTTCTAAATATATTTCATTGTGTGGCATATGAATTTGAGTGTTTGCCATTTTTGAACTACCTGTACACAAAGCTTCTGCCATTTCAGAGCACTCTTATGTATGTAGTTTTTGTGTTTCCCTTTGTTTTGTTTTGAGACGGTCTCATGTAGCCCAGGGTGATCTCAAACTTGCTAAATGACATATGGTTTTCTGCCTTTGCCCCTGACTGGGAGGGTTAAAGGTACAGATCACCACTGGTTATATGTGGTGCTAGTTTTTTGTTTGTTTTAATTTTTTGAAACGGGGTCTCACCATGTAACCTTGGTTTTGCTGTACAAACCAGGCTGGTCTCAAACTCATAGAGATACACCTGCCTCTGCCTCCTAAGTGTTGGGATTAAATTAATGTTCCAGAATGCCTGGCCTGGTGCTGGAGATTGAATCTTGGGCCTCATGCATGCTAGGCAAGCACTGTACCAACTGAGCTACATTCTCAGCCCTTATGCATATCTTTGATGGATGTGCTTTCTTTCTGGTTATGTACTAACATTTACAAAGCAGCAATGAGCAGAACTCTCCCTGGTCACAAGGAGTACCTGCTGCCATCTAGGCCTGGAGCACAGCAGAACTTGGCCCTGGGGCTGCTGTGATCTCACTACTAGCCAAAGTCTCCCTGAGCATCTCAATGACTTTTCTGTTGTTGTGAAAGATGCCATGACTAAGCCAACTTATAGAAGAAACAGTTTACTTGGTCCTTACAATTCTAAATTGTGAGTTCATGACTCTTTTGGCAAAGAGTATGGCAGGCAGGCATGGTACTGGAACAGTAACTAAGATTACTCATCATCTCAAATGATCAGGGCTCCAGCCAGGCCCCTAGGTCGTTACACTGCAGAATTAAAGCTGCGTGGAAGGCGTTCTAGGATGTGAGGAGGTTTTGTTCACATTCTCCTAGCTCCATCTAGAATTTTCTTTCATTCTTCTGTACACTTGCTGCTTTCTATATCAGGGGTAGATTCTTTTGTGACCATCTTTAACTGGTTTGTAGATTTTTCCTAAGGTTCTGGTCCCAGAACAGGCCTAGCCTTACCTAGCGTTGCTTTTTAGAAAAGAATAATTTTACTACTATAGAAGGGGGCTCAGGCAGGAGCCTGTTTCTTCCTAGTCAGTAACGGAGAGCTTGCATAGGTCCCGGCTTAAGCCTCCCCTGTTGGTGAATCTCAGCAGACCGGCCCTCTCTTGACCTTGGAGCTCAGGGCCACTGTGCCCCTCCTTCTCCATTTCCTTCCTTCATCTCCATGAACTGCTTTCTTTGCGTCTTCAGATCCTGCAGGCCCTCGGGAAGTCCTATCATCCTGGCTGTTTTCGCTGTGTCGTCTGTAATGAGTGTCTGGATGGGGTGCCTTTCACCGTGGACTCAGAGAACAAGATCTACTGTGTCCGAGATTATCACAAGTAAGGAGAGAGAAAGGGAGGAGATGGCAACCTGTGCACAGGCCCCACTGAGCTCACCAGAATGGAAAGTACATAGAAACTGTGTAAAACTTTGTTTGATGATAAAGCAGAACACAAAATGGTAATCGGAGGAATCCGAGAAGCCTATGGCTCCAGCTTTACCTAATTTCACCAGGCACCAAGACAGGCATAACACCTATCACTCTACTTGTTGGACCAGCCCAGCTAGCTGTGCAGGGAGCAACCAACCAGTTTCATCTTTATTCCTAGGGGAGCAAGAGACAGCTACATGTGCCTTTAGCAGGTACAAATAATGCTCATATTCCAAAGAGTGAGCTCAGCTCCACATAACCCTGAGTGCTGGCCATAGAGGGGCTCCTGGTTACAACAAAGTGTGCACTGTGTTCCCTTTGTTCCTCCCCCAGAGTGCTGGCCCCCAAGTGTGCAGCCTGTGGACTTCCCATCCTTCCACCAGAGGTAAGATGCTTTTCTAGATCTACTCCTAAGTCTTCTAAAGACTGGACTGTTTTCCTTGAGTCACTTTGAAGATCTGTAACCTGTTCTTGTACCATTCAACATACCCCTGGAATGCCCAATACTGTGTCTTTCTCCTGCGCTGGCTTCCTAGCCCCACGTCCTTCTTGTGCCTGTTTGTCCTAATAGCCAGACCATATTGTCTTAGATTAACAAAGGGACAAAAAGCTTGTCTTTTATTGATCTTATTAAAATAAATATCCTGCAACACTGCCTCAGGAAATAAAACAGAGAATGGAGGAGGAAGACACCAAAATAAACTCCTGGCTTTCATATGCATGTGCATACGTATACATGCAAAAAATTAAGATAGATTCTCCCGTTGGTCTTCTTGTCAGTGTTGTCTCTGACATCCCAGAAGGTCACCCTGCCCCCACCTACTCTCACATCCACGGAATATGGTCTTTTTCTTACCCCACAGTCTCTTCCCACCATGCCCCATTGTTGGCAGTATTCCATGGACTTCTAACTGTCCTCTTTGCATATCTTACTTTTCCTTTATCCTAGGGCTCAGATGAGACCATCCGGGTTGTGTCCATGGACAGAGACTACCATGTGGAGTGCTACCACTGTGAGGTAGGCCCCTCCATGGCCAGCCCTAAAGCCTACCTTTAAAAAGGCCTCCTGGGTCATGGGACTGAGGTGCTCACCAAGTTTTCTCTGAGGTCTGTCCTCAAGAACTGATTGGATGGGTGATAACAGATGCTTGGTATGAGTTCTGTGCCATTTTTTACAAATTCAAAATAAGAAAGTTCTGAAGCTCAGAGGATTGTGTGTAGTGTGGATCTCAGAGTCACTGTCACTTAGGTGTCTGATGAGGGTGAGGAGGGGTGTCCTTCCTTCCTGTTTGTCAGAAACTTCTGTCTGGACTGAGCCCTGGAAATCAAGGAGAAACACTTTTTGGAGACAGGTACATCAAATAGTGTGGATAAGGGGCGGGGTGCTTCCCTTCTCTGACCTGTATGATATCCTACATTGAAGGAACCATAAGTGCCTCATGACTGCCAGAAAAGCCAGAGATCACTCTGTACCAATCTTCAAGCCATAGTGAGTGGATCCAACCATATAGACTAGATTCACTTGTGATTGTGTAGGAAGGGAGAGGAAATAGTGTGGATGGCCTGAGGAAGGGTCTTACTGCCAGCACTGAAGAAGAGGGAGGCTTGTGGCTGGTGGGACATCATGAATCTGGAGAGGAGAATGAAGGCTTAATAATCTCTGTACATTCATGACCCTGGTTGGTCACTAAAAATATGAATGCCTTGCCAAGTGGTGGTGGGGCATGCTTTTAGTCCCAGCACTTGGGAAGCAGAGGCAGGCGGATCTCTGAGTTCAAGACCAGACTGGTCTACAAAGTGAGTCCAGGACAGCTAGAGCCACACAGAGAAACCTTGTCTCAAAAAAATCAAACAACAACAACAAAATACAAGTACCACAGTTGAAATTATGTGTGTTCCTTCTCCTTTTCTAATATCCACATTCCAACAGTTCGAAGAAACAGGTTGGGGATTCTGGTGATGTGGTTCAGATGGTAGAGCGCTTGCCTACCTGCACGAAGTCCTGGGTTCAGTGTGAAGCATCACAAAAACTAGGAGCAGCAGTGCATTCTTGTAATCCCAGCTCTTAGCATGCTGAGGCAGGAGGATCAAAACTTCACGGTCATCCCTGACTACCGAGCATGTCTAGCCTGGGCCACATGACACTATCTTAAAAGAGGGGGATGTGTGGGATTAATTAACCAACCCAAAAGCCGCACAATGTTATCATTTCAATTTGTATCCATGTAAAAACTACCCATAAGATATTCTCCTATCTTCTTTGGGTCTTCTGTCTTAGAAGCCGGGTGTGTATTTGTTCTGAAGCTACATCTTAGTTCCAACCAATCCCATTTGAAGAGCTCCATGGCAGCATGCAGCCACTGGTTCTCTCACCGGATAGGAGCTGCCCACAACCACGCAGCACCCTTTGCTGATTGGGTAGACTGTGGTTTCATGGTACTCTTGCAGTCTGTTTTGTTTTTATGGAACACTCTTGCCTCCTTGCAGGACTGTGGTCTGGAGCTCAGCGATGAGGACGGCCAGCGCTGCTACCCTCTGGAGGACCACCTGTTCTGTCACTCCTGCCACATCAAGAGACTGGGAAAAGGACTGTTACCTGCAGCCCTCCACCAGCACCACTTCTAGCCAGAGATGTGGCAGGATGCAGGCCCGGGAGGTATCTGTGCAGCACTGCTGGGCACCCCAGAGCTGGGGCACAGGAAGAGGAGGGACAGGAAGTCAAGCTCCCATGTGTGTCAAGGATATCTTTCTTTTAACCACAGCAGTGTGCACTCCCCATCCAGTCCAAGTGCTTCCCCTATTGCCATACCCTCGCCATATCACTCAGGAGGATGCTCTAGCTTGCACGTGGCACATGGCACAAGATTAGCCCTGTGTAAGTGGGCACATCCTACTCCCTGAAAGCAGTCCATGTGTCATGAGGACAGAGATTGTGTTGAGCAAATTCCACAGTGTCCCTAAGGAGAAACAGTGATGGAGCTGAGCAGCACTTCCCTCCTCTAGGAAAACGCCTGCACCCAAATGACGCTCACACATCCTATGGCGTGATTTACCAGTTTCCATCTCAGAGCTTTTGTTCTTCTGAGAATGCTGCCAAGTCTTAACTGAGTTACAGCAAGAAAGAAGCATTGCATATGCTTTGTACCCTGAGAGATTGCTTGGTAAACCAGAGCCATGTTTAGACATCTGGGAGACTGGGTCTCCCTGTTGTGCCTCTGTCTTTTCTCCTGCCCCTAAGGCAGCAGAGCTCTGGCAGAGGCCTGCCCTGTCCTACATCGCCAGCCCTGGGAGAACTGGTACAGGCACCAGGCATCTTGTCCACTGCTTGATGCTGTGTTTTCGTTACTTTCTCATATGTGACATTGGAGTTGCTTCCTCAAGGGGAGTCTGAGGATCTCATGCCCTCACATCCCTGATGCATTTTTCAGCTTATTTGTGCATGACCTTTGGGAATCCCAGCCCATATCCTGGGAGAGAGCTCCCTTTGAAAGTAAAGTTTTTGTGTGTGAGATCTTGAAGCTAGCACCAGTGAGAGTGTCTGAGGATGTTTCCAAGCTTGTTTCAGAGGTCTCTCTCTAGCCCAGCTCTCAGCACATTCATTCATTCGGTTTGAAGAAACCAGTATAAGGTACACTGCTTCTGTCTGGTTTTTTTTCCCTCCACACATTATTTCTCTCTACATTTTTCCACACACAAAACTTACCTCACAGATAATTTTTACCAAATCACAGACTGAAGAGGAATTCATTCACCCATCATATTGTAGACTTTGGGTGTATTAGCAGTGGCCATTCTCCCACTCTTGACTGGAGCTAAGCAGTACAGTCACAAAGCAAGATCATCTGAGACTAGAAGCAGCTGAAACCAGCACTCTGACCCCATGTGCTTCTGCATGCTGGCACCTGCGGTAGCCAGGCTAAGAGGGAGACCACATGCTGACAAAACGCTAAGACCACTTCTGAGCTGGGTATGTGGGCACACCTGTCCTCCCAACATCTAAGAGGTTGAAGTGTGTGAACTCCTGTTTAAGGGCATCAACTGCATGAGGCCCTGACCCCACTCAAAAAAATTTAAAAGATGAAGAAATTAACTCTGCCTGTCACATCCTGAGGCCAAAGGTTGGTGTCTCCTTGGTAGTTCAAATGGGTAAAACTGGAAAAACAAAACAAAAGTGGATTTCCATCTGCCCTCCTCCTATCTTCAGGGAGTGCCCCATGACTTGTGGCAGGAAGTCTGCAGTGTTTCACTTCTGCAGTCAGGCTGGAAACCCAGCAGCTGGGTTGGGCGATGAAGCATGGTCAGTAGAGTCCCTGCCACATGTGAATGTGAACTCTTGGCTGGCCCCCAGCTAAAGGCTCTTTCAATCCTGCTGGTCTCCATTGCCTGTGAGAAGTTCAGAACTATCACTGTGGACCCAGGAACATCTTTTTCATTTTTATAAGGTTCATTCTGTTGGGATCCTTTGGCCAAATGTAACTTCTTTGTTTTTTGTTCTAGACAGAACCCCCTTTAAAAACCTTTGAATATACAGGGTCACAGAGATAGACCCTGAGGCCAGTCCTGTTTCTTCCCTTCAAGTTATTTACCTTGGCTTTGGCAAGGCTGGCAGGGAAGGGAAACGAGCCAATATGTCTTTGCCATCCTTGAGGTTCTGTCTAATCTAATTTTGAGTCAAGATCATAGAAGAAAATAGCATTGGAATCAATGTTAGAAGTAGAGGAGATTTGTTTGCAGATTGAATAATTTAAAACTCTGTGATTGAATTTTTTAAATGAAATTCCTGCTTGAGATTCAGATGTGTTTGCAAATACTACATTTTATATTGTTGAAAAAGAACAATAAAGGAATTTGCAGACTTCCCAGAACCCCTGGGACTGTTTTACCTGACTGTTTTCTGGAGGAGGCACCACTAGGGGGTCTCCTATTCCTAGTTTCTCTCCATGTCAGGCGCATGCACTGAAAACATGAAGATATGTTCACTCATCTGGGATTTTAAATGTGCTATAAATTTTTGGCCAGATAGAGATGTAAGATTATATTTAGGCATGTATATGCCTCTCTGGACCTCTGGAAGAAAACACAGAAGCTTGAGAGGGAGACTATGTCTTGAAAGTTAGAGCACATAGTTTTTTCAAGATTCCTGGACAGCTCTTGTACCTTGGATAGAACTCAGGAGATGGAGGCTGGGCCTAGACCCAAGACCCCTACCTTCACCGCCCTCATTCTTCCCCACAGGTTTCAGAAGAGTTTCAACCTTAACAGAGTCATTGGCTCCATGTAAGCATGACAGGACCTTCCATTCCCCTAAGTGGACCCCCTTTATGCTGAGTCCTGTGAGGGTCCAGTGTTGAATCCCAGGTGGCTGACAGCAGAATCCAAACATTCTGAATACCTTCAAGTAATGCTGTGTCTTTGTTTTCATGGCCTTCAATCACACAAAATACAAAACAGGATTGTTAAGATTCAGAATCCAAAGTCCTTTGCAGGCATTAAATACTGTTCTGTAGTACCCTTTTCTCACCCAGTGAAAGTGTTATCTCCCAGTTAGATCCCTTCCAAAGAATAGTGTGAGACTTGACTCCAAACTGTGGTTGCACGATACACTTGTAAAAACCCTCAGGAAGAGAGAGAACTCAGTAAAGTGCTTGCATGAGGACTTGAGTTCAGTTCTCATAATCCGTGTAAGAATGCCAGATGCAGTGCTGTGCTCTTATAACCCAGTTCTGGGGAGATGAGGACAGATGGACCCCTGGGACTTGACAGCCAGCTAGTTTAGACCAGTTAGTGAGCTCTAGGCTGAGGGACCTTGTTTCAAAGGAGGTGGATATCCACATGCATACGTAGTGCACACACATTAAAAAACACTGCCAGGAAACTTTTTTTTTTTTTTTTTTGGTACTTTTCTTTGTCAAGATTCAGTCCTGTTTTCAGGTATCCTCTTAACTAACTTTAACAGCAAAGAATGAGTGAAATGTACTAAGTGATATTTTGTTTTGTTTACAAACAGGACAGATGTGAACAATCTCTCCAGGGTATATGTAGGAAAATCTCACATCTCTTACTATATAAAATTATTCAAAATTTCGCTTTAAAAATTTTATTTAACACATATGAGAGCTCTATCTGCATGTACTCATGCATGCCAGAAGAAGGCATCAGATTCCAGTATAGATGGTTGTGAGCCACCATGTGGTTCCTGGGAATTGAACTCCGGACCTCTAGAAGAGCAGACAGTGCTCTTAACCGCTGAGCCATCTCTCCAGCCCCCAAACTTTCACTCTTCCATAAAATTATTCCAGGTGTTGTGACAATAAAACTTTATAAGTTTGTAGGCTATTAAAGTCTCTCTTCATGATGATCAGTGAGTATTTTGTGTGTACAGTAAACAGTACTTTAGCTACTATATAGCTGAGGCTGGCCTTGAACTCATGATTCACCTGCTTCTACTTCATATGCCAAGATTGCAGGTGTGCACCCTCATGGAGCTCTAAAAGCCATGGCATTAGTTTCTTTTACATTGCTGTGACCAAATTGGTGACAGAAACAAGGGAGGGAATTTTATTTTGGCTCCTGGTTTCAGGAGACTTAAGTCTGTTGTAGGAGGGAGGCACAAGGGAGCAAGCGTGAGATAGCGGTTTTCAGTGTCAGGGTAGACCAGGGAGCAGAGCAACCAGACCAGAACCAGGTGCCATCCCATAACCTTTTTAAAAGCTCACCTTTAGTGCCCTCTACTCCCACAAGTCCCCACCTTTAAAGGCTCCACAGCCTTCCAAAACAGCGCCAGCAGCTGGGGAACAAGCAATCAAAACATGAGCCTATGGAGTTTTGGATTCAAACCATGGCAGGCTTTAAGCTTGGGAGATACCTTAGATTTTGCTGTTGGTTGCTAGCTTGTAAATTAGCATAATAACAGCAGCAGCCAGATTATCAGCATTCCCTTTGGTTCTCTGAAGAGAGCCAGTCAGTACCAGTACCAGTGGGCTGCACTGGGGTGTTGGCGCACGCCTTTAATCCCATCACTCAGGACGCAGAGGCAAGAGGATCACTGAGTTCGAGAACAGCTGGTCTATAAAGTGAATTCCAGGTCAGCCAGGGCTACACAGAGAAACCATCTCAAAAAAAGGAAAAAAAAAAAAAACCAACAAAGCAACCCACTACCATCCACTATTATTCACTGCATTGACATCCCTGAAGACTGTCACAGGCGTGTCCAACCCTGCCATCCATGAGTATTGGTAAAAACTATGAATGCAGCCAAACATAGAAACTAAACTTAAAACAGTAAGAGCCTTGTCTCACAATTTCTTTATTTGTCACTCAATTGCTCAGTTCTTGATCTTGAACCTCGTAGTGAACAAGGGTGTGTTATAATGTTAAAAGGTTGGACAAGCCTGGCTCTGGGATGAAAGTAGCCAATGCCTATGTTCACAAGGAAGAAATACAGGGGCCCTCAGACAATCTTTTTTTTTTAAATTGTATTATTTTGTGAATTTCACATCATGCACCCTGTTTCCCTGTCATCTCCCACTTCCTCTCAAACCCACCTTTCACCCTTGAAACCTTCCTAACAATAAAAAAAAATGTCATTGTAGAAGCTGTAGTGTGTCTCATCATAGTCCATGTTGTCCACACTTTTTTGCTTGCAAATGTTCATTACAATGACTCTTTGGTCTGGTACGAGGCCTCTGGATTCTGCTACTTTGTCAATACTGGAACCTCACTGGGACTTCTCTCAGGTATCCTGTTGTCCTGTGTCATGGAGATCCCATAGTTTTGGGTCTGTGGAACTGGCCTCTTCATGCACTCCAGCAGTTCATCCATGGGGTATATGTTGGTGTGGGCCAACTCAAAGCCCTGGTTCTAGACCTACAACCCCCACATCCAGGGTCAGTCCTACTGTGCTACCCAGGTACGGTGCAGGTCCTGCTATAGCAGGTAAGGGGCTGGACCAGTTCTCATGTGCCCATCAGGGCTAACTCTCCCACCTGCTATCTGTGTCAAAGGCATCAGAGAGTGAAGGGGATCTCTCTCTGACAACACCACTGAAAAGCTGTCTCTCTCAAACTCACACACTCAGGAATGGCTCACCCACACCCCCAAATCCAGGGCCAGGCAGGCTTCTAGTCTCTGACTTGCTTCCTGTCCTGGGAGCCAATTTGGTGCTTGCCTGGTGCTGGGACTGATGATTGCCACAGGCTAGTTCCCTTTCTGGGCCTCCTGGCGCTGAACTGGTGTTGGTCTCTGGTTTAATTTTTTTCAGGAATATTAGGCTAGTATTTATTTAGATGTTCATACATTAGAACACTAAATGTAGACACAGCCTGTCTCCTCTCTGCCACCTACTGTACACATGTGACACAGCAGTCACATCTGCACTGCCTCTAGGGGCAGGGCCTCATTGAATCTTATTCCAAGAACTGAAGCTTCCATAACTAGGTGTTCCAAATGCCTGCCATCATGGTAGTCATTTTTTGGTTGGGTCTGTTCCTGCTAAGGTTATAGTCAAAGGGTCCTAGAGGTAAGTGACCCTTTGGTTTGAAGCAGTCACATCTTGGGAGGGGTGCACAGGTGGCATAGATTGTCACTTGTCATTCAGTGTTCTCTGGGCTGCTTCTAAGGACATTGGACAGCTGAGAGTGAGGTGCTGAGTGTAGTGCAGTGATGAGAGCAGCTAGTCAGATTTTACAGGCATGGGTTCTTGATGGTGAGGATGATCTGGGAAGGTGGGGACATGTGCTTTACTTGCAAACTAGCTTTCTGGGGAGAAAAAACAAAAGCTTCGATATGAAGTATGTGCTGGTTTCCATTTCATAAATGCTGCTGCCACTGTCAGTTTCACACTTACCAGCGTGACACCCTGGAACTTGGAGTGATCATGTCCTGATCAGTTACCAGCCACACTCAGGCACTTGAACACCTTGGAGCCAAGATAGTAGGAGAAGCCAGTTCAGCTCCGTGATTGAAACAGTAGCAACAGTGACTGTATATTTCCACCAGACAGACCAGACATTATTCTACACCCTCTATGTTCTTTATCATTCCTTATCTTGTAGACAATTGAGATGTGAAAGGAGAAGTAGCCTTCTAAAATGAGGGATCAGTAAACAGCAAACACAAGATCAGATCCATTCAAGGCAGCCATCTAGAGATCTGTCTTGACCACTCTGGCTGCTGGGGACTAAATCATCTTTAATGGTGTTTTTCATTAAAACTTGTCCGGAAACCTCATTGTGAGGCGGTGAGGAGGACCTATTCACTGCTATCTGTTGGGGTTTTTGTTAGTTTCCCATTATATTCTAATAAATTACTTCAAATCTAATGGCTTGGAACACAAATGTAGTATAGTTCTGGAGAAATGGCTACTACAGGTTACACATAAATTTTTTCAGAGATGCCAGGGAAGACTCATTCTGTCTCCTGCATGCTTGGCAGAAGGAACTTAAGGGAGGAAGATTTATTTGGGCTCATGGCTTTAAGAGATACAAGAAGGGCATGACTGGTGACTCAGTAGCAGTGAAAGCATGAGGTGGAAGCTCTTTCCACCCTGGCAGACCAGAAAGCAGAGTGTTAGGGAGGAGCCAGAAGTAGATTACTTTCAAGGCCTGCCCCAAGGACCCTCTTCCATAAGCCAGATCACAGACCATGGATTCCACAACTTCCCCAAACAGTACCACCTACTTGGGACCAAGTGTTCAAACAATTGAGTTTTTTGGCTCCGGATGCTTTCTTTTTTCATGGTTGAGGCTGTATCACTCTGAACCTGTGTCTGTTGCCATACCTCCTTTCTGGCCTCCTGACTTAGGATCACATTGGACTCATCCAGATAATCTAGAGTAATCTCCCTATCTTAGGATCCTTAATCTGAAATCCCCGTTTTCTTTGCACAATAATATATTCCTGCCTCCTGGATGATATTAGTACATAGATATTTTAGAAAAGACCATTGTTCAGCCTACTTTGGATTAAAACAAGTTTTTTTTGGGGGGGGGCAGGACTGGGGTGGAAATGAAGTAATATATATGGGGAGTGAGATGTCTTTTCTTTAGGCAGTGCTAAAAATGAATTTCCTTAAGTTGAATGGATATGTACTACTGCCATTCAGGCTCTGCCTTCTGCCCGATGTGATCTCCATCTGTGGTTCCTGAGAGGGCAATGGGGCAGGAACAGCTGGGATCTCAATGAGAACAGAGTTTCAAGAGAGAACTTCAGTGAGACAACTTGTTTGGGGGGAAGTAGGGCTATTTAAACCTTTGGGGAGTGGGTAGGGGCTTTTGAGGTGACTGTACATCATTGGCTGGGGCCAGGGCACTGGGGATGCCTCATTTGGATGAGGAGGAATTCTAGGTGCTGCCAGACATGACCTTATAAGGGGAGAGGAAGTTTAACCAGGCTACTGGGGGATGGGCAAAGGTTGGGGTGCAGGGCTACATGCGCAGGAACACACAGGCCTGGAGTAGGGGAAGAGTGATCCTACTCCTGCTGATCCAGGATGAGATTTCTAGGGTTTGGACACTCCTCAATCTCATTTTTGCTCTAGGCTGGCTTACCCTAGACCTACAACTCCCCAGCCCCACATACTACACATCAAAGTGATTGGAATCTGGGTGTAAAAAAAGATCAGGGACACTGCTTGCTGGAAGGTCTGGTCCAGGAGGGCTCAGGTATGTGATACTTCCTAGAGAAGTCCTAGTAATGAGATTTCCTCGAGTGTGCCAGATAGCCTCAGGCTGTTACTGCTGAATTATGTACATGTATCACCTGTTGGCAAAGTTCAAAGACAAATGTCTAGGGCATAGCATGTCATGTGGAGTGGAAGATGAGGAAGTCTAGGGACTCAATAGGCAGATATTGCAGCAAAAAATGGGTGACAGTAATTCTAGTAATCTGTAAATTAGACTGTCTACCTGGGAAGGAAGTTTTCTGAAGAGTTATACGTACATGAGTTGCACAGTTCACTACTGGGAAATCTGACTAAAGATGTCAATTTATATTTACTCAACTTTAAGGATTTCCTATCTGAACGTGCTTGTTTCAGAACCTTATTTTGTCTTTAAAAATCTCAAAGAAGGGAGAAGAGACGGCTCAATTGGTGAAATGCTTTGATACAAAAAGACCTGAGTCTGATCCCCAGAGCTCAAATCTAAACACTAGGAGGAGTGGTGCTCGCCTATAGTAAGCATACTCCTAGAAAAACAAGGTAGACAGCAACTGAGAAAATCACCTGATCTCTGACCTTTACATGAATATATGTACATGTATGCAAGTGCCTAACTCTGAGTTACTCTCCAACTTTCAGTCTCATTGGGTGTTCACAGAAAGGCCTGAATGAGGCCGGGCGGTGGTGGCGCACGCCTTTAATCCCAGCACTTGGGAGGCAGAGGCAGGTGGATCTTTGTGAGTTCGAGGCCAGCCTGGTCTACAAAGTGAGTCCAGGACAGCCAGAGATATTCAGAGAAACCCTGCCTCGAAAAACCAAAAAAAAAAAAAAAAAAAAGAAAGGCCTGAATGAGTCTTTACCTGCTTAGAGAGCCTGAGCAGGTGTTCTCTGCAGGCCAGTGGCTAGTCAACTGCAAGATTTCTCTTACTAAAGGCTTAGGAAGCAGGCTACAACTAAAATCCCATTTTACTAAAGGAGAAGATCTGCCCAGTGAGCAGAGAGCTGCTGAGTTGAAGGATGATCTGGGATAGAAATGAGGTGGCATATTGAAAAGCATGTCACCACCTACCTGCCCACTGTGGGGGTCCTCTGTGAGGTCTCTCAGTTTCTGTCTGGCCTGCTTTGGAAGCAAGAGCTCATGACCTTAAGCAAGATTGGTTTCCTTTTCTGGAAAAATGGTGTAACAACTGAATTTACCTTATGAAGTTGTGTGGGTGGATTTTGTCTAAATAAAATGCTTAGAGAAGCATTAAGTAATTGATCAGTTTGACAAATTTTAAGAATTGATAATTACATCAAGACAACAAGATAAAATATAAGCATATTAAGGTAAAAAAATACAAGGACAAAACAAAATTTTTTTTTTGCATAACAAGTTCTTTATTCCGCTTCTAGGCACTTTAAACATTCTAAGGAAGTGGTTCTTGATTTACTTTTTTTAAATGTTTATTTATTACTTTAAGTTGCTTCTCCATCACAGTCCCCTCCCTCCAACTCTCCCAGTCCCACCCTCCCACTTTTCCCCTTCTTCCACCTATCCTACTCCTCTGGTGTGGGGTGCCCCTACATATCAGCCCCCTTCAGTTCAGCAGTCATATGAGGGCTAAGAGCTTCCTCTTGCACTGAGGGCCTACATGGCAGCTGCTCCACTAGGGCAAGTATCTCACTAACAGGTAACAAAGTCCGTGTTCCTGTTCCTTTCTGTCTGTTGGTTGTAGGATAGTTATCCTGTCCTTTATGGTTAAAATCCAGTTATAAGTGAATAGATGCCATGTGCATCTTTCTGGGTCTGGGACGGCTCACTCAGGATGAGCTTTTCTAGTTCCATCCATTTGGCAGCAAATTGCTTGATTTCCTTGTTTCTGATGGCTGAGTAGTTTCCATTGTGTAAATGCACCACAGTTTCGTTTTGTTTGTCTTTTTAAATCCATTCTTCGGTTGAGGGACATCTGGGTTGTTTCCACTTTCTAGCTATACAAATAAGGCTACTATGAACATAAATGAGGAGATGTCCTTATGGTTTGGTGAGGAATCATTTGGATGTATACCCAGGAGTGGTATGGTTGGGTCTTGAGGTAGAGCTATTCCAAGTTTTCTAAGATATTGCCACCCTGATTTCCACAGTGGTTGTACAAGTTTGCACTCCCACCAACAATGGAGGAGGGTTCCCATTTCTTCACATCCTCACCAGCATGTGCTGTCACTTGAGTTTTTGATCTTAGCCATTCTGATAGGTGTGAGATGGAATCTCAGAGTCATCTTGAGTTGCATTTCTCTGATGATTAAGGATGTTGAACATTTCTTCATGTGTCTCTCAGCCATTACAGAGTCCTCCATTGTGAATTCTTAGTTTAGCTTTGTTCTTCATTTTTTGATTGGATTATTTGGTTTCATGGCATTTAATTCCTTGAGTTCTTTGTAAATTATGGATATTAGTCCTCTGTTGGATGTGGGGTTGGTAAAGATCTTTCCCCAATCTGTAGGTTGCTGTTTTGCTCTAGTGATAGTGTCCTTTGCCTTATAGAAGCTTTTCAGCTTCATAAGGTCCCATTTATTGATTGGTCTTAGAGCCTGAGCTATTGGTGTTCTGTTCAGGAAGTTGTCTGTCACCTGTGCCAATGAGTTCGAGGCTTTTCCCCACTTTATTAGATTTAGTGTGTCCAGCTTTATGTTAAGATCTTTGATCCACTTAGACTTGTTTTGGCAAGGTGATAAGTATGGGTCTACTTGCATTCTTTTACATGTTGACATTCAGTTAGACCAGCACCATTTGTTGAAGATGCTTTCCTTTTTCCATTTTATGGTTTTGGCTTTGTCAAAGTTAAGTGACCATAGGTGTGTGTGGGTTTATTTCTTGGTCTTCAATTCGATTCCATTGATCAACTGGTCCGTTTCTATACCAGTGCCATGCTGTTTTTATTACTATTGCTCTGTAGTAGAGCTTGAAATCTGGGATGGTGATACCTCCAGATTTTTTTTTTATTGTATTGATATAGTTATGGGTTTTTTTTGTTATTCCATATGAAGTTGATAATTGTTCTTTAAAAGGTCTGTAAAAATTGTGTTGGTATTTTGATAGGAATTGTATTGAATCTGTATATTGCTTTTGGTAGGATGGCTATTTTTATTATGCTGATCCCACCTATCCATGAGCATGGGAGATCTTTCCATCTTCTGATGTCCTCTTCCATTTCTTTCTTCAAGGACTTGAAGTTCTTGTTGTACAGGTCTTTTACTTGCTTGGTTAGAGTTACCCACAGGTATTTTATATTTTTTTGTGGCTATTGTGAAGGGTGTTGTTTCCCTAATTTCTTTCTCAGCCCATTTATCTTTTGTATAATGGAGGGTTAGCAAGGAGTTCTCTGGTGGAATTTTGGGGTCACTTATGTATACTATCATATCATCGGGACATGAATAAGGATATTTACTTTGACTTCTTCCTTTCCAATTTGTATCTCCTTGTCTTTTAGTTGTCTTATTTCTCTAGCTTGAACTTCAAGTACTTTATTGGTGAGATTTGGGGAGAGTGGACATCCTTGGCTTGTTCCTGATTTTAGAGGAAATGCTTTAAGTTTCTTTCCGTTTATTTTGATATTGGCTACCATCTTGCTGTATATTGCCTTTATTATTTCTAGGTATGGTCCTTGTATGCCAGCTCTCTCCAGGACTTTTAGCATGAATGGGTGTCTGATTTTGTCAAATGCTTTTTCAGCATCTAGCAAGATGATCATGTGGCTTTTTTCTTTCAGCTTGTTTATATGGTGGATTGATAACATTGATGGATTTTTGTATGTTGAACCACCCTTGCATTCCTGGGATGAAGCCTATTTGATTATGGTACATGATACTTTTTTTTTTTAATAATTTATTTTTTATTTCTTCAAGTTACATGGTACATGATACTTTTAATGTGTTCTTGGATTCAGTTTGCAAGTATTTTATTGAGTATATTTTCATGTCTATGTTCATGAGGGAATTGGTCTGAAATTCTCTTTCTTTGGTGGGTCTTTGTGTGGTTTAGGTATCAGAGTAACTGTGGCCTCATAGAATGGGTTTGGCAGTGTTCCTTCTGTTTCTATTTTGTGGAAGAGTCTGAAGAGTATTGGTATTCATTCTTCTTTGAAGGTCTGGTAGAATTCTGTGCTGAAACCATCTGGCTCTGGGCTTTTTTTTTTGTTTGGAGATTTTTTAATGACTGTTTCTATTTTCTTAGGTGTTATAGAACTGTTTAATTTGTTAACCTGATCTTGATTTAGTTTTGGTAGGTGGAATCTATCAAGAAAATTGTCCATTTCACTTAGGTTTGCAAATTTTGTGGAGTCCAGGTTTTTGAAGTAAGACCTCAAGATTCTCTGGATTTCCTCAATGTCTGTTATTTCTCCCTTTTCGTTTCTGATTTTGTTGACTTGGGATTTTTCCTCTGCCTTTTGGTTAGTTTGGCTAAGGGTTTGTCTATTTTGTTGATTTTCCCAAAGAACCAACTCTTACGATTCTTTGTATTGTTCTGTTTGTTTCTAAGTTGTTGATTTCAGCCCTGAGTTTGATGATTTCCTGCTGTCTGCTTCTCTTGGGAGTGTTTGCTTCTCTTTTTCCTAGTGCTTCCAGTTCTGCTGTTACGTTGTTAATATGAGCTGTCACCATTTTCTTTTTGAAGGCACTTAGTGCTATGAACTTTCCTCGTAGCACTGCTTTCATTGTGTCCCATAGGTTTGCACATGTGGTTTCTTCGTTTTTGTTGGATTTTTGGAAGTCTTTGATTTCCTACTTTATTTGTTCCCTGACCCAGTGGTCATTGAGTAGAGAGTTGGTCAGTTTTATATATTTGTATATGGAAGTCCTATTTACTTATTTATAGACAGAGTCCCTAAATTAATGCCTCTCTGTCTTAATTCTAGGATTATAGGTATATGCCACTACATTAGACTTGGATATGTAATTTATATGTATACATAAATGTCTAATGTTGGTTAGCATATGTGGAAACATGCTGGTGACTGAAGGCATATTGTTTTAATTCTTCCACAAAGCAATTTAAAAATATGTACCAAAAATCTTTTAAATGCCCATAAAATGGACCTTTGAAATGTCCATCTAGCTCACCCAAATAGAACATCTTAAAACAAGAACATTTGAGCTATGTGTGCTGGTGCATGCCTGTAATCTCAACACCTTGGGAGTTTAGAGAGTCAAGAGCTCCAAGTCCAGCCGGACGTGGTGGTGCAGGCCTTTAATCCCAGCACTCAGGAGGCCAGCTTGGTTTACAAAGTGAGTTCCAAGACAGCCAGGGCTGTTACACAGAGAAACCCTGTCTCGAAAAACCCTCCAAAAAAAACAAAAACAAACAAAAAACTGGCAACAACTCATATTTCCAAGATAAAAATTATGCTCAAAATACCTAGTTTTCTTATGTAATATCTTCAAGGATTTTCTTTTCTTTTTTTCCTTTTTTGGGGTTTTTTTTTTTTTTGTTTTTAGAGACAGAGTTTCTCTGTGTATCCCTGGCTGTCCTGGACTCACTCTGTGGACCAGGCTGGCCTTGAGCTCACAGAGATCTGTCTGCTTCTGCCTCCCTAGTGCTGGGATTAAAGGCATGCGCCACTACACCTAGCTTCAAGTAATATTTTATTTAATGACCTTAAATCTCAGACGAAAATTAAAGGGCAAGCAAAAAAAAAAACAAAAAAACAAAAAACAACTGTAACTTAATCAGATGGTAGTGGCACATGTCTTTGATCCCAGCACTCTGGAGGCAGAGGAGCCTGGTCTACTGAGCAAGTTCGAGTTTCTGTGTAGCCAAGGCTACACAGAAAAACCCTGGGTCAAACAACCAAAACCAAGCAAAATACCATAACTGTTAGCATTTGACCTGCATGGATGGGAAGGTATCCTAGAACTTGTGAACCCAGGAACCACACAGCCCTGAGGGGAGAAGGTATCCCCAATGAAAGTGTTACAGCTCTGAGGAAGGTATCCTAGGACTCATGAGCGTAGGAACCACCCAGCTCTTTTAGGTGGGACAGTGTCCCAGTGGAAGGGCATCCCACGGGAGCCCAGGAACCACACAGCTCCAAGAGGAGGCTTCCTCAGCATGTGTTGCAACTCACAGGAGAGAGTTTCCTCAACTCCAGCTGAGCTGAGGAGCCTTGGAGCCTGAGCCCGGCTCCTCCAGCTGTTGCAGTTTGCGGGGGTGTGTTTTCCACAAACCCTAGTTGAGCTGTGGAGCATTGGGGCCTGATTCTCACTCCTCTTTTCTTCATTGCTCCTTGGCTTCTTTGGTTCTTCTGATGAAAGTCTCAGCAGGCAGCACATCTCATAAAAGACTTATTGGAGGGTCCAGAGTGAGGAGGGACAGATCCAGGGTGTGGCTACCCGTGCTCCAGGGAGAGGACAGCAGGGAATTGAACAAAGTGCGTGGCTTATACAGGGTTTCTTGGGGACGGAGCTTTCTAGGGCAGGGATTTCCAGAGTGAGGATTGGTAGATTTTCAAGCCCTGGGCTTGGAGAGCTCAGGGATTGGTGGGTCTTTTGTTCAGACTTTTCATATTAAATTAGCATAATCTGGAACAAGTCCTATTGAGGGGCAGAGGACCTTTGTGACAGTTACAGAGGCTGGAAATGTTAGGACAGAGAGGTCTGAGAGCTGCTGGAGCTCCTCAGGTGGGGGTCTGACCACTTTCTGCCTTGAGGTTTTACAAAGTTGCCAAGATTACAAAGGGAGTCCATGACAGGGAAGTCTTTCCCCATAGCATGAGCCTTTGTGGACAGCTTTCTTGACTGCTAGGTTGAGGCAAGATGTCTGCACAGTGGATAGCTCCATAGTCGGGCAGCAGGCTGACGCAGGACAGCTCCCGAGTGGGCCTCATGCTACTCTGACAGGACCTACAGGAGCCCCCATTTTGACTTCTCCAAGCTCGGGGAGGAAAGGGGCGCTGACAGCTCTGGCTGCACTCTGCTAAAGCTTTTGCAAAGTGCTGCTCAGGGACTGCACTGACGGTTGGGGGGGCGGCTGCACTGGGAGTACAGTAACTTCATTAAAACAAACAAAAACCTCTTAAGTGTAGAAGCCGGGAATGGCGTCTTGCACCTTAAATTCCAGCACTCTGGTAGCAGAGGCAGACAGATCTCTTTGAGTCCCAGACCAGACTGGTCTACATGCAGCAGTGAGGACTGCAAAAGTGAGCCACATCCCTTGCCCCCAGCTCTAACCCTGCCCCCAATAATTTTCCGTATTTGACACATTTTTAATAAACTCTTGGGGGGTGACATGTGTTACCTAGGGCAATTCAATCATCCCGCGACCAGTTAATGAATAGCCTGAGTCCCCCTTTTGCCACATCTGTTTCTGACCTTCTCAGGTCATGCACTCGCTTCCCTGGGCTTCGAAATCCCTGAAGTTTCTAAGATTTCCTTGCTCAATGGAGGACAGGTTGGCTTTGCGCGCCGAGCTAGCCAAGGCCGCCTGTAGCGTTCCGGTCGGGGGGGCGGCAACTGCCCTGCAGAGCTCGCGTCAGGGTCGCCTGTCTTCGACCTGCGAGGTACCTTGGGTAAAGGGTTTCTGTCATCGGTGGGAAGACACTGGCCACGCACGTCCCTGATTGCAGACCTCCATTCTTAGGAGTGTTTTTCTAAGTGTTCAGACTCATGCGTAGCTTTGAGAACAGGAGCACTAGGAAAATTGAAAACCGTCTTAGACGCCGCCGCCGCCGCCGGGTTTCAGAGACAGCTAAAAAGATATTTTGCGCCAAGCAACATTAAAACTTGAGGTGTTTGGCCTTGACATTGTAGCTATGATCCTTCTCAGTAAGGCCTTTCAACGTTCAACTCGGAATTCGTAGAAAAGGAAGAAAAAGAGAACCGCACATATCGAGCCAGCCAGGAGTCGAACCTAGAATCTTCTGATCCGTAGTCAGACACGTTATCCATTGCGCCACTGGCCCCGTGCTGCCAGAAGCTTTTCCGCAACTACTGATCTCCAATTACGCAGTTTCAACAGACTTCCTGCCCCGGGTTCGACATTCTCGTCGGTTCGTTGGGCGTCCCAACTGAGCGCACCGCTGCCGCGACCCCGCCCGTCTCCGCGGCGCGTCCTGCCAATCCCCGCAGGCCACGTCACGGCATTCCTCGGCTGCGCCAATCCGCGGGCGCACCGGTTTGTCCGCCGCCGGCTCCCGTGCTCTCCTGAGAGGCGGTCCGTCAGGGGGCGGGACCAGGCCGAGCAGCTAGGCTACCGCACCCCGAGAGCGGCCGCGCCGGAGCTGAGGCGGCGTCGTGCTTCGCTGCGGGAAGAGCGGCGAGGAAGAGGGTTCTGGGGCGCGATGGCGGCCGCGGTCTACGAGCACCTGAAGCTGTGAGTCCCGCGGGCTGCGGGCGGGCGCCGAGGCCGCGGCGTGTGAAGCCCGCGCTGGCCACCCTAGCGCGCTGGGCTTTCCCCGCCCGGCCCGGCCTCGGCGTAGGCCGGTGTCCCTCAGCCTCTCGCCCGCCGCTGGGCCTCACGCGATGAGCCGAGCCGAAGCCCGCAGTACCAGGGGAGGCCGCGGCCAGCTCTCCCGGTGTGGCCTCTCGGACAGGCCTTTTGGACCTTCCTCTTGGTTTCTGGCTTGCTGGGCCTGGGAGGCCGCCCTGACGAGCCCTTCTTAGTGCAGCAGGAGTTTAGTCATTCGCCCGAAGGGCCGGTCGAATTTACCTTGCTTATTTCAACCGACTGCGTTGACAGCTGGAGGGAGGCTCGCCTCTAGTTTTGGCATAGCAAAATCGACTTTTTAGCAAAGCCAGGTGCTTGAGGATTTGGGACCCAGCCTCTGGTTGTTTAGCATAAAATAGACTTCTATAAGCTCTTCGGCTGGTCGTGTGTGTTTTAAAGGGGGTGGGGTGGAGTATTTCTCTTGTTGTTAACCCTCAGCACCTGCACTCTTTCTTGTCTGTGGATAACTTCGTTCTAGTCTAATCGCTTTAATAATTTACATTAAGATTGTTTGAAAGTCACGGACCATGGTCTAGGAATGCCTTTAGTAGCCGAAGCAAATACAGCTTTTGAAAAGCTAAGTTAAAACATAGTCTATACTTAGTCATAGGCATCCTAATTCGTTTGCAGGGAAACAAATGTAGTTTGGGTGCTCCTTATGAATAACTGAAAATCAGAGTACAGAATTAGGAGGGAGACACTTTGCCTAACATTCTGTGTTTTTCTTCAGTTCACCCTTTGTGCCTCTTCCACTTGCCACGGTTCCCTTTGAAAACCCCAGCAACACACTTCTCTCTCCATTTCTTCTTTTAACTAATTCTCCTTTGCCAAGTGTGCAGTCACTCCATTGGTGACAGTCGAGGCAGAGTGTATTGGTCTGTGTTGGGCCAGAGTCAATGCACTTTACTGGCAAATTAGGTTACTGTCTACCTGATAGTTGTAGAAGGGCTGAATATGATCCTATACTAGGTCTCAGGTGTGTTTAAGCAATTTGGAGCCTTGGCATGAAGCAGCTCGGCTTTAGGTTACAGGATGTCATTGAGTTTTCCTGCAACAAAGAGCGACCGAGACTTAGAAAGATTGTTTAATAAGAAAGACTTAGCTGCCCAGGCACTGAGTCTCACTCTCCAGTCCAGACCTCAATACAGGCGGATACCCTTTTATGTGTACAGAAAAGAGAAGAGAAGTTTATCCTTTAGTGGAAGGAACACAATGGTTTTGTGCTGAAACTATGAACCTGCGATTATATGGGAATCACTATCAGTCTTTAGGTTTTGGATGTTTCTGTAAATGTGAAGGTCGAACTCCATTACAAGTTTTTCTTTAGCAAGAGGTTTGTGAGTTAGAATCTGTTTTCACCCCCTTTTAGCCCTCCTCTTTACACTTTTAAATAGAACACTTTTAAATAGAACCCTTGAGCAAAGAATATTCTGTTTTAGAGGTATTTGTAGGTTGAATTAAGTTGACCTATCTAAGAATGGAGGGATATAGCAGCCACTTTTTTTTTTTTTTTTTTTTTTTTGGTTTTTCGAGACAGGGTTTCTCTGTGTAGCCCTGGCTGTCCTGGACTCAATTTGTAGACCAGGCTGGCCTTGAACTTGCAAAGATCCGCCTGCCTCTGCCTCCCAAGTGCTGGGACTAAAGGCGTGCGCCACCACTGCCCGGCTACACTTTTTTTTTTTTTAAAGATTTATTTATTATGTATACAGTGTTCTGTCTGCAGGTACATCTGGAGGCCAGAAGAGGGCACCAGATTTCACTATGGATGGTTGTGAGCTACCATGTGGTTGCTGGGAATTGAACTCATGACCTCTGGAAGAGCAGCCAGTGCTCTTAACCGCTGAGCCATCTCTCCAGCCCATAGCAGCCACTTTTTAAAAATGCCTAGAAAGAGCCATATGAAAAGTTTACTTTACCAGGTGTGGTGGTGCACACACCTTTGATCCCAGCACTCTCAGGAGGGAGAGGCAGATAGATCTCTGAGTTGGAGGCCAGCCTGGTCTACAGAGTGAATTCCAGGACAGCCAGGACTACACAGAGAAACCCTGTCTGGAAGAAAAGAAAAGATAAAGTTACTTTATTGGTGTATTGGCATATAACTCATCGGAATGTTGAAGTGCTTGGATATTAAATACTTTTTGTACATTGTGTCATACGTTTTCTTCAGTTCATCTCTGCATTTTTACAGTTCACCTTGTGGACATGCTCCCTTCCTCCTCTGATTCCCAGCTTACAGTCTCTACTTGCACTTTAGTGCCCTACAAGATGAAACCCACATTTATTAGCTGCCTGAATTCTAATTTCTTCATAATCTTCTAGCTTTATTTCCTGTAAGCCATGTTAAAGTTTCCTGCTCCTCTTCTAGCTTCAATCTTGGGTTTATTTTTATCCTTCTGCTAGCATTCTTTCTTCATCTCTCTTATCTGCATCCTGGTCACATCTGTAGTAAAGAAGAGAGATCTCAGGTGCTTTCCTCAGAACAGACATGGATTAACTTCTTAAACTTTCTATTAGCTTTGTGTCCTTTAGGTTTTGGATGTTTCTGTAAATGAGGATAGAACTTCATTGCAAGGTTTTCTTTAACAAGAGGTTTGTGAGTTAGAATCTGTTTTCACTCCAGATTATTAACCCAGGCAGATTATTCAGTCTCTGATTTTTTTATTTTGAAAATATGAATGTTTATACTTAATAAGGTTGAGAAGTTTGTAGATAAAGTACTCAAGGTACCTCGTAGATACCCTCTCTGAGAATCTTGTTTCCCTTCATTGAGCTCCCCTTTGTAGACCAGGCTGGCCTTGAACTCACTGAGATCCACCTGCCTCTGCCTCCTGAGTGTTGGGATTAAAGGTGTGTGTCACCATGCCTGGCTCCTATATGATTTTTGAAACCAAAAGTGAGGATTTATTGTCACAGGGTTTGAGCACCAAATATCCATATGATTTATATATTTGTTTATTCTCTCATAGACAAGGACTGAAAGCTAGAATGACCAATCCAAAGTACTGTTTGAACCACTCATTTTGTCATGTACAATATAATAGTTACATATACTTTGTTTGGCTAAATATTTCTAAAATGTGATCTTTAACAGTAAATTTTTATTTTATATATTTATTAATACTTAACAATTACCTATAAAATTCCTAAATCCTAAAACCCAAACCCGAATCCAAAAACTACAACCTAACTAAGAATACCTTAATACCTAAAATACTCTAATGTCTATAAAAAACACTTAACACTGCCTTAAGTTTCTTAAAAGGATATTTTCTTAGGTTAATCCTCTGAGTGTGGATCTGTATGGGTGGCTGGTCTCCAGGAACCTTTCAGTTTTAAAGTCTATGAGTCTTGATCTTAAAGCAGTTTATAAAGCAGTTTATAAATTTAATCTGTTTGGACCATTGAAGTGGGGCAGCCTTTAAATCAGGCAAGAATTACCTCTGCGGTCCTAGGGCCTAATTATTTATAAGATGAAAAGTTTCTTGGGCTCCCTGTTTCAATGCTTTCAGAGATAATTCTCCAGTTACATGTTCTGGAACACCAGGGAGGGTCTGCCTTTACCTTCTCCACTAGCGTGGATTTGAGGCAGGTCAGAGCATGGTAAAGCTTCCCGGCAAGAGGAGGAGGAAGAAGGCGGTGAGGCCACGTGCACTCTTGATTTAAATCCTCTGTGTGGTAATGAAGTCTTGGCATCGATTCTGGCCTCTCGTTGCCATGGTTCCTGGCGAACTTTCTAAGGCATGCCCCTGTCCACAATCCCTTGATCAAAAAATGTCATCTGTGTAACCGAACTTTTAAATTATTATTTAACACTTATTTATTAC
>CAJQZJ010003646.1:34060-90190 GCA_907164525.1 Lophiomys imhausi | reverse complement strand
TATATATATATATATATATATATATATATATATATATATATATATATTAGTGAAAAGTGACTGTTTAGGTAATTTATTTTAAACAATTTAATGCTTTTAGCTAATGCTAATCTGAAGGCATACCTTTAAACTATTTATTTTTATTTTTTATTTTATTTTTTTGGTTTTTCGAGACAGGGTTTCTCTGAATATCTCTGGCTGTCCTGGACTCGCTTTGTAGACCAGGCTGGCCTTGAACTCACAAAGATCCGCCTGCCTCTGCCTCCCAAGTGCTGGGATTAAAGGCATGCGCCACCACCGCCCGGCTAAACTATTAATAACTCTAATCTTCCAACCCACCAACTCGAGGCACATGACAAAGGATACCAAGATGAAGACATCTTCAGGTGCAAGTCCTAGGGGCAATTAGTCAGCAGTCCATCCAAATCGGCACATACAGGAGCAGTTACAGTCCATCAGCAGGAACACTGCGGGGTTATCCAGCTGTAGTGTCATCATGGCAGGTCTCCCCCCCCTCCATTAGTCTGAGCTTGCGGAACACCCAGGGGGCAGGTGCTGTACTTGCATGGCCTCAGAGCTGGCTATTGCCATCCCCTCACTTGGGGCGGTGGTCTCTGGACAGGCCCTGCACACACATGGCCTTTGTGCAGTGGCTTTTATGGTTCTACACAAGGCTTCATTTCACCTGGGCCCCGGCCAACCTAGGCCCATTCTTCAGCATGTCTCGGCAGCAGCAACCTCAGGCAATTGGTTTTCTAGAGTCTTTCGAAGTTAAGCAGTGATGAACAGCAGGCCAAGCAAAAAAAGTACCCCCCTCCCTCCGAGTTTCCTGGTCTTCCTTTTTATACTCCCTCTAATTATGCACCACGATGATTTCTCATTGGCCAACCTCTGTCCTCCTCCGGAGGTACTTCCTGTTGACCAAGATCATGAGCTCTCCCAGGTGTCTGTCCATCAAAGGATCTAAATATGTTCCCCACAGGTGACAGTCATCAGGATGATTTGCCCCTTTTATGAGTCTGTTTTTCAGCGGTAGACAAAGCACTCCCACTACCCTTACTTGAGACCAAAACAAAAACACATTCCTCAACACAACTATGTTTCCAAAGAAATCTAAACCTTGACCACACTAATCTGTTTTAGTTATGTATTTTAAAAATTTAGTCCTGGCCAGGTGGTGGTGGCGGCAGACAATCTCAGCACTCAGGAGGCAGAGACAGGCAGATATCCGTGAGTTCGAGGCCAGCCCCATCTACTGAGTGAGTTCTAGGACAGCCAGGGCTACACAGAGAAACCCTGTCTCAAAAAACTCCTGGGGATCAAATGCAGGGCCTTGCACTTACAAGGCAAGTACTTGTCCACTGAACTATATCCCTAACCCTTGCTATAACATTTACTGTGTGCTTAATAAGCCCTGAGTACTAAAAACTGCTTTATTTAATTCATGCTGTAACCCGACTTTGGGCTAATTTATTGGGTTCTTTTTCCTACTTCCCTATACCACCCCTATTCCTTTCCAATCCCCCAGCACTCGATAGGAGAGAAAAGGTTAGAGGGGAAAGCCATTGTCGATATTGTTAGGCTACTTCCTGCTGATTAGGGGCATGGAGTTCCTTGGGGCAAGTTTGATTTTCATTGGCAGGATATCTCCATCCAGCAACCAGAATCCAACAAACAGCGACCAGCAGCAGCCACTGCATCTCTTGGCTCTGGCATTTGTAGAGTCCTGAGAATCCCAAACATAAACTATCTGAAGCTGCCAAAATCACGTCCCTGCCAGAGCATAAGACAAATTATAGTTAGGTACTGTGGTCAATCTGAAGCAACTCCATATCCCACACCTGGGATTAAAATTTATAAATAAATAAATATATTTAGCTGTGCTTGTCAACTTTGGAAAAAAGTGTCCCAGTTGAGTTGGCATTGTACAGAAATTAACAGCCATATTGATCTAGAAACATTGAACTTTACTTTTTTTTCCGTTTGTACAGGGGTAACACACTATTAATATGTAAGGTCTTATCTATTTGGGTTTGATTACAAAAACTAATAAAGTATTCTCTAAACAATGAAAACAAAACATTCTGATAACATTTCTGTGTTTTTTAAAGAAACCAAAAATTCTCACTACATATGCTATACTTGTGGTGATTCCCTATTTTAAAGGAATTGAGAAGAACTGAAAAAAATATGAACTACTTGCCTAAGGTCCCACAGTATGTAGTCCCCCTCTATCCATTGTGCTGTTACTATGATGTAGTGTCTTTTCTATGATGCTGAATGTAATACATTAGAGAAGAGTTATTTTCTTAAGTGATTCAAATTGATGGCTTTATAGCAAATTGAAATGTTAACAGCACTAAATACTCAAGTGGAAAGAATTGCAGTAGATTCATAAGGATAATTAGCAATTTCCTACCACCTGTTTAGAAGTAGGAAATTATGCTGCATTAAAACCCTGTTGTAATTTTTTAAGCCCTGGTTTTATTTTACTTATTTATGCCTGCCAATTTCTTCTTAGGCATATTACACCTGAGAAGTTTTATGTGGAAGCTTGTGACGATGGGGCAGAGGATGTCCTCACCATTGACCGAGTGTCCACAGAGGTCACCCTTACAGGTATGTACACTAGTTTCAGAGTATTCCAGAAGGATTTAGTATTGAGACTGCAGTAATTAAGACAGTGGTGCAGCATTATGAGGTTCTTTGAGTGTCTTCTTATTAGAGAACTTAATTCTTGCTTCCTCAATTAATTTAGTGGGAGGTGTTTTTTGAGAAAGGGTTTTGCTGAATCGTCTTGACTGTCCTAGAATTCATTATGTAGCTTAGACTGACCCCGAACCCTGGATCCTCCTACATCTACTTCCCAAGTGCTGAGATTATAGGTGCATGTCTAGGCCAAAATTATTTCTGTTTGATTTCAATGTGTAAATTCATTTCTAGAGCTAACTTTTGAGTGAGTGTGAAGAGTTTTGCCTGAAGTCAGGAGCTTTCACAGCTGCTTTTGTTTTTGTTTTGAAAAGTTTTATAACTTTGAGGGTACTTTTAACATGAAAAATAAAATGTACTGCACTGGCTAAAATTTGTAAGTATTGCAAGCAATGCTTTTTTTTTTCTTAATCCAATTTTATTTTTTGCTTCCCTTGGTGTGAAAAATGTTTTTCTCCAGTTATGTGTATAGAGCAATCTGAGTTCTGAAGAAATTAATGTTAGTTTTGATGACAAAGTAATGTATCAGGTAATAACACATTAGAATCTCTTATTTCATTGGTTTAGTACCAGGGCATTCACATTAGAATGTTATATTTCCCAGATTTTAAATTTCCAGTTCTTCTATGCAATTACATGTTTTTTTTTTAATATTAAGAAAATCTTTGAAGGTGCACTTTTGTTTGTATTTTAAAAGATTTATTTATTATGTATACAGTGTTCTGTCTGCAGAAGAGGACACCAGATTTCATTGTGGATGGTTATGAGCCACCATGTGGTTGCTGGGAATTGAACTTGGGACCTCTGGAAGAGCAGTCAGTGGTCTTAACTGCTGAGCCATCTCTCTAGTCCTGTTTGGTTTTGTTTTTATCTTGTTATTTTATTTTGAGAAAAGGTTTCTCTGTATAACCTTGGTTGTTCTACAACTTGCTCTATAGACCAGGCTGGCATTGAACTCACAAAGATCTGCCTGTCTCTGTCTCCTGAGTGCTGGGATTAAATGTGTGCCCCACCACGGCCTGACTGAAGGTGCACCCTTCACCTAGCACTTGGGAGGCAAGGCATGCAGATCTTTGTGAATTCAAGGTCAGCCTGGTCTACATAACAAGATCCAGCCCAGCCAGGGTTATATATTGAGACTCTATCTCAAGGAAAAGAAAAAAGAAAAGATTTGAATAACTAGAGTAGGTATTTACCTTGAGTAGGTAAAATAAAATATAAAAATATTTTCATTAAATTAATAATGTGTAAGAAAAATATGACTAAACTTCTCATATGTATGGGTAACTGGTTATTTCTGTAAACACCTTAGTTTTTCTTTGACAAATGTCATTAGAGTTCTGTTTTAGGTTGATAATTAACATTGTCTTTCTGTCTCTTGCATGATGGTTTCTCTTCAAGCTAGCTGATTAGCTTTAACTATTATTAATAATACTTTCAGAGATGTATTATATGCCACTCAACACTATTGTTCCTTTATTCATCAGTGATATGAGCTAGTGCTTTATAAGTTTTAGTAAAGCTTATTCTCAGTTATTTTCAGACTAGCAATGACCTTACTTGTATGTAGAGATTACAGCTCCATTTTAGTAGACTGAAATGTTAGTGATCAAGACAGATTTGATGTAAGATGAAGGTACTGACAGTCCTCATGAAGTGAGACATTTTGATACAAAATCAGTGATAATGAGGGGCTAACCTGCTGGCTGTTTCTCTTTACCATTAGGAATGTAAACTGTGGCCATAGTAAATAGATTATTTTTCCTTCCATGAAAAACTAGCATATATTCTGAGAATTTCTACAGTTTTATTGCTACTGTGCTCTGGTCAATACATTTTACTGTTCTACCAGTAGTATATTTGAGTTTGTCAAATAATCTCAGTATATTCAGAACAAAATATTCTCTTGAGCTGTTTATTGCTCAGACCCTCTTCTTTTTTCATCTTTCCTCCTTTGTTTGTGGATACAATGTTGCTATGTAGCCCAGACTATCCTTGAACTTGGCGATAACTCATTCCTAGTTTTCATAGTAGGTATTTATAGAATATTATTTTTAAATTATATTTAAATTATTTTAAATCAATTGAATTATTGAGGACAGACATAAATGGATCTTGATTTTTAAAAAAAATTTTATTTAGAATTAGTTAATTAGAATTAAAAAATTGCTATTATGACTAATTTTAAGGACCAGACTTGAGTTTATAGTAGTGAGATTCAGGTTGATAATCAGTTGAAAGAAAAATGGAAAAAATAAAGCTTAATAAAGCCTTTTAGCAATGTAAGTTTGGAGAACTTTGTGTTAGGGAGTGACTGCTTCCTTTTATTGTCAGTTCTTCTGAGTTTTGTTCTCATGTGACTATGTGAGAGATTAATAATGATATTTGAATTTTAATCAAGCAAAATAATCTTGGTTGTTTTTTTTTGGGGGGGGGAATGTTTCAATACAGGGTTTCTTTGTGTATCTCTGGCTATCCTATAACTTGCTCTGTAGACCAGGCTGGCCTTGAACTCATAGAGATCCAGATGCCTGCCTCTGCCTCCCAAGTGCTGGGATTAAAGCCGTGCACCACCAAGCCTGGCCAAAATAAGCTTGTTTGATCTGGAATTCTCCCACCTGCCTTTGGGGCATTGTTTTCTAAAACAAGAGTGCTACAAAATGTCTTCTGTGAAACATTGGCTGAACAATTTCTGAAATGTATTCTCTAAGATACAATTTTACTGATAATAGACATCATTGGTAAAAAGTCAGAGGTAGTAGGCTGCCCTCTTGCCTATGTGTGCACTGTTGCTGGTCACAGGAGGAACACGCTTGTTCTCCATTTCTTCCCTTGATCTCAGACTTAGATGGGCACTTCTAGTTTTATTTTCTACTGGTGCTGTGATTTAGATGACACTCTTGTCTCAGATCCTTGCTTCTGCTTACTCTTACAGGGACAGATAGTATTTAGTCTCTGGCAACATTAGAAATTACCCACAATTTACCTGGTGAAGAAACTGAAGTATGTTGTTTTTGATACGATCTTTTAATATCACATGGACTTCTTTATGTTCCAGGAAAATAGAGGTCTGACATTAATGAAAAAATACTAGTTTTTTTTTTTAGATAACATTGCAAATTGATTTACTTGAAGTTGCTTAAACTAAATTTCTATTTTGTTGGTGACCTTTTATTTTCTTCTTTTTTAAGTCAAAAAAGATGTCCCCCCTTCAGCTGTTACAAGACCAATATTTGGGATACTGGGCACAATCCATCTGGTGGCAGGTAAGAGAAAATAAGCTAACATGGATAAAGAAGGTAATTAAATTAATAACATTAGACAATGAGAGAAAGTATTTTTCCTGTTACTCTCTAGGTAAACTTCAGGGTTGGGTGTTTATCCTTAGTTTCTAAAAATAATATTCTCTAAACAGTTAAATTTGCCATCCTCAAGTATTCTTTTTTTTTTTTTTCTTTTTTTGAGACAGTGTTTCTCTGTGTAGTCCTGGCTATCCTAGAACTCACTCTTTAGACTAGGCTGGCCTCGAACTCACAGAGAGATCTTCCTGCCTCTGCCTCCCTTAGTGCTGGGATTAAAGGCATGTGCCACCACACCGGGCAATTACAAACAGCTGTGAAGTGCCATATGGGATTTGAACCCGGGTCCTTTGGAAGAGCAGCAGGTGCTCTTAACAGCTGAGCCATTTCTCTAGCCCCCTGAAGTATTTATTTATTTATTTATTTATTTTGGTTTTTCGAGACAGGGTTTCTTTGTGTAACAGTTCTGGCTGTCCTGGACTCACTTTGTGGACCAGGCTGGCCTCAAACTCACAGAGATCCGCCTGCCTCTACCTCCCAAGTGCTGGGATTAAAGGCATGCGCCACCACCGCCCGGCTGAAGTATTCTTTTTAAAAGGAATATTTCATGTCTGATTTTACTTTAGACTTGAACGCTCATACATTTTCATAAATTCTGAGAACATTTAATTTTAGTTTGTTTGTTTGAGACAGGATTTCTCTTGTATAGTCTTGGCTGTCCTGGAAGTTGCTATGTAGATCAGGCTGATCTAGAACTCACAGAGACCCTCCTACCTCTGCTTCCCACATGTGATTAAAAACCTGCCCACTTAAACACTTTTAATGCATTGCTTTATCAGAGTATTCTATACTGTCAACCTTATACTTATAGGACAGCATCTGTTACAGTGTGGTGCTTGGTTTGAGTTATTAAGAAAGTATTTGTTTGAGATAGGTCTTAATCTATAGCTGTAGCTGGGTTTGAACTCTGTATTCAAGGCTGGCCTCCAACTCACTATCCTGCCTCTGCCTCCCAAGTGCTGGGGTTATAGGCATGTGCAAGAAGGTGGATTTTCATTTGAATTTTTATTTTGTTATTTGAGTCGCACGCAATGCTAGATGCTGAGTTATAAAAGATTTCAAATGTTCTTTTTTTTTTTTGCCGTTCACAATCTAGTGATGGAGGGTTACACGTGATAAGATATGTCACACAGTGCGACAGTATCTAGGAAAGGTTTATATACAGTGAACCTCTAGGAAGGGCAGCTGGAGGTAGAACTTTGAACAGATGGATCTTAAAAATTAGTGTCATGGGAGCTGGGATTGTAGGTTGGTGGTAGCGTTTGCCTATCGTGTTCAAGATCCCAGTGTCTGTCTTTAGTTTCACAAAAGAAAGAGTGAGGGAACTATGTTTAACGATCAGGGAAGGGAGTTGTCTAGGGTACAGACTGGAGTATTTTGCAGGGCTGTCATGGTGTTGGTTTCTAACTGCTTCATAGGTCCACAGTATCTAGTTAGGTGTCCCCCCAACACTGCCTCAGCACACTTGCCCAGCATTTGAAGGAATGAGAAGGATGAAGGAGTGGGGTAGAGGGGATTGCCCTGTACTGGTGAGATCTTATGACTTCTGGTGTTTCAAGGCACAAGGTCAGAAAACACTGAGCAGAGCCCTGTGTGCCTTGAGAGTGTCAGGAGAGAGTATTTTCTGTGTCTACTCTCCACCAGCTTAGCTCAGTTCTTTGATTATCAAAAGGCTTGCTTTTATCTTCTTGAGAAAAAAGTTGTCCTTTTGGATTTTTCTAAATACATTACTCCTTATGTAAATGTTAAGAATGCTTTAAATGTGGGCCTTTCTTGGAGTAGCTCAATGCAGTCTCATTTTGCCAGGCTTTAAATTTTACAAGTAAGTGTTGTTATTTTGTGTTTTCTGTCTGTTGTTCCTTGTGTTGTGTTTGCAATAAGCCTGGACTCAGACCCCAGGGCCTCACACATTCTGAGCAATGGCTCTAACCCTAATCTTAATCCCCAGCCCCATCCCATATATTTTTTTTTCTAATTTATGTTTGGCTATTTTTTTCAGGTAATTATCTTGTCGTCATTACCAGAAAGATTAAAGTAGGTGAATTTTTTAATCATGTAATTTGGAAAGCCACAGATTTTGATGTTCTTTCTTACAAGAAGACAATGTTGCACTTAACTGATATTCAGGTAAGACTCTAGAAGCAGTTATTAATTGCTTAACTCAAAAGTGCTATATAGTAGGGGGTTGTAAAATGTAATGGATTTCTTATAAACCTAATTATTAAACAACTTGTAAATGAAGCTTTTCTACTACCTTTCTACCTATCCATAAAAGATTTTTAAGGGTCTGGAGAGATGACTCAATGGTTAAGAGCACTGGCTGCTCTTCCAGAGGTCCTGAGTTCGATTCACATGGTGGCTCACAACTGTCTGTAATTCCAAGTCCAGGGGATCTAACACCTTCACATGGACACACATGTAGGAAATGCACATTTAAAAAAAAATCCCAAAACACATTTAAAAAGTAAATATTCTTTTGTTCTGCTTGGTTCTTGAGACCCCCAAGGACCACCAAGGAGCCGTCTCTCATGCAAGTGCTCAGGGATTGTTTATTCACGCTTCGAGCATAGACTCCCAAGGCTCACTGATGTGGTTCAAGTTGAGAGTCCCCAGTCCAGAAAGGACAAAGTTTATATAGAGGCTTTGACAAAGAAACAGGTTTTCTATTGTTTTTAACTGGGGAAGCCAGCTAAAATTACTATTCCAAAGTAAAGGAGATACTCTTTTTACTGGCTTTCTAATCTTTGTTCTAATAAAAAATGATTCTATTTTATTTCCTATCCAACCCAAACCAGTGACATTTTTTGAAAGTGAGGATAATGCTAATCTCCTGATTTGTGTGTTTTGTTTGCTAATGAGGATAAGGATGGTAAATCCAGCAGGGTAGTAAAGGTAGTAAAGGACAGAGGGAACCTGGGAAGTGCAACACCTTGAAATCTTCTGTGACCTAAGGTGATGGCCCTTTTCTGAAAACCACTCTTCTGCTTTAAACAGTTGATACCAAAGGGAGGAGGCCATACCACACCAAGTGTCTTTAGTAACTAACCTTCATTGCTTATAGAATATTCCCCATCTCTGACCTGTTGCTTATATCAGTGATATTTAGTGGGGCTGGACTTATATGTTTTTAATTTTGCCATCTGCTCATGCTGATAACTTTCTTTTCAACTGTGACCTGTATTGAAGTCTCCCTTTTCTTCTTTACAGTTACAAGATAATAAAACTTTCCTAGCAATGCTAAACCATGTCTTGAGTACGGATGGATTTTACTTTTCAGCAACATATGACTTGACCCATACTTTGCAACGGCTGTCTAACACGAGTCCAGAATTCCAAGAAATGAGTCTCTTGGAAAGGGTAAGCTGGATCTTCAGGTAGTTTAATTTATTTTTAGTTGTATTTAAAAGAGCCATGTCTCTTTCACCTATGAAATTTATGATTTTTTTCCTTGCCGCCTACAAGTCCTAGAGATAAACTCAGGACCTCGTATGTACTAGGCAAGCACTCTCCCATTGAAGCATATCCCCAGCTCTGTTCTGATTTCCCTCAGTCTTCACTATATTAGAGTCGTATGAGGGTCTTTGAAAGTGTACTCTGTTTCAAATGTCTGTCAGGGCTGACTAAGGGCCCTCCTTTGTGTATATACACAGTCAAGATTGAGATAAATTGAGGTAGATACTCAAGAATCTAGTAGAAACACACACAGGTGATTAGATACTTTTCAGAATGTGTGTGTGCATGTACACATAATACAGTGTTGAAGGTTGAACCCAGGACTTTGCACACACTAGGCAAGCACTCTACCACTGAACTGCATCCCAAACCCAGCATTTGTACTTTTGCATAAATATTCCCAGGCTGTTAAATGTAAGCTCAGTGTCAAGCTGGCATGGTGTCATATTCATTTGTGATTCATTGCTCTTAGTTCAGCACTATTGGTAACATAATAAGCTTATAAACATACAATCAGTGCTCTAAGAGATGAGTGCCCATCAACTGTGATTTTTTTTTTTTTTTTAAGTAGAAGAGATGGCAGTTTAATGACTTAGGAGGTGCAGGCCTGCAGTCTTTTCTCTGGGGGTACACTCTCGCCCTCCATCCTGCTCTGGCTCTTAGGCTCTCACAGGATCTCCCCTCGAGTTCCCAGGTTGCCCTTGAACTCAGGTGCAGCCCAAGAAATGCCTTAACCTTTAACTCCTCTTACTCCAGCCTTCTGATGGGACTACAGGCCTGTGGCATAGGTTTCTCTAAAATGAGTGTGCTTTTAGGACTAGACTTTAAATGTCCTCAGCTGAGTTTGCCTCTGCCTCCTGAGTACTGGCGTTAAAGGTGAGCTGCTGTACCCAACCAAAGAATTTTTTTTTAAGCTAAATCAAAATGTCACTTAAAACCATGAAACTGATCATTGAAATTTTTTTTTTAAAAGATTTATTTATTATGTATACAGTGTTCTGTCTGCAGGTATATCTGCAGGTCAGAAGAGGGCACCAGATTTCATTATGGATGGTTGTGAGCCACCATGTGGTTGCTGGGAATTGAACTCATGACCTCTGGAAGAGCAACCAGTGCTGTTAACCGCTGAGCCATCTCTCCACCCCAATCATTGAAATTTTAAGACAAAAAAAAATTTACATTGAATGGTCCATGTTTTTGCATAGAATTAAGGACTTTGTTTTCTTGATTGTATTTTTCCAACTGTTATTTTATCCTTAATGGTTTCCATTTTAGCTTCTTCTCTCTCTCTTTTAAATTGTGGTATGGTTTTTTTTCCCCATTAATTTATTTGTCTATTTTACATTCCAATCACCATCCCCCTCCCTTCTCTCCTCCCAGTCCCCCCTTCCCCCCCACTTCCCCCATTCTTGTTCCCGTCCCCAGTACCAACCCACGCTGGCACATCAAATTGCATCAGGACTAAGTACTTCCTCTTCCACTGAGGCAAGACAAGGCAGCTCTGCTAGGAAAATGGGATCCAGAGGGGAGCAACAGTGTCCAAATCAGAGATAGACCCCACTCCATTTTTTAGGGGATCCACTTGAGGACCAAGCAGCCCGTCAGCTTCATATGTGTAGTGGGACTAGGACTAGTCCATGCAAGTTCTTTGGTGGGTAGTTCAATCTCTGTGAGCCCCCCAACCCCATGCCCAAGTTAATTTACTATGTGGGTCTTCTTGTGGTGTCTTTGGTCCCTCCAGCTCCCTCAAACCTTCACCTAACTCTTCCTCAAGACTCCCTGAGTTTTGCCTAATGTTTGGCTGTGAGTCTCTGCATCTGTTTCCATTTTCTGCTGCTTAAGGCTTCTCAGATGGCAGTAATGTTCGGTTCCTGTCTAGTTCCCTCTCTTCATCCACTTCCAATGTCCATTTTAATTCCCCTACTCAAAGGGATTCAAGCATCATCCCTTGTGCCCTCCTTGATATTTATTTGGATCTGTGGATTGTAGCATGGTTATCTTCCATTTGAGCTTCTTAAAGACTTTGATGCTTCTAAAGCCATGTGGCAGAATCCTGTGACTTTTATTTGCAACTTATACCTGAATTCAGCAGTAATTTTGTTTTAGGAACATGCTTTTTATCAAGTTGGTATTCCAAATAATTCAACTTTTTAAAAACAGCAAGTTATTATTTACATTTCACAAACTTATAAAATATTTAGTTATGTAACCACACTGTTATGCAATGATAATGACTAGGTATGAGTAGCACAAACCAATTGGGAACACACACTAAAAGACATGCTACTGCTCTGTGTAACTGTTCTTTTTAATTATTAAACACTTATTTATTAACAAATACACTTACTTATAACAAATACACTTACTACTATTCCTATAAATTCCTACAACCCTGTGAATGCCTACAACCCCTATAAATGCCTACCACCCCTAAGACCTAATCACTAAACCTATTGATAACTATTACAACTATTTTCAAAAGGATGCAGTCTCTGGGGCAGGTCCTCAGTCATCAGGAACACAGTCTCGGGGGTAGTCCCTTTAATGCACTTAGCAGTCCTTTTTCTGGAATATCTCAGATGCAGGTTCATCAGGGTAAATTGGCTATGGCAGTCTCACCTTAAATAAGGTTTGAGGCTTTCTTCTCAAGCTGGGAGACCTCAGCGTCTGTAGGCCACCTTACTTCCTTCGTATCAGCAACTCTGCCGCTCTACCTCAGTCTTTAAAGCTGGCCACAGTTTTGTTCAGGCCACTGTTCGGACAGGTCAAACCCCTCTAGGCAAGAGCTGAGCCACAGTGTTTAGTCCTTGACCTTTTGCTGTCTTGCTGAGGCTTTATCTGCTCACCAGCTTCCTTCTGTCTCAGGGAGATCTGGCCATCAGTTCACCAGCACTTTCTCCAGCAGTACTCTCTGAGCGCTCTCCTATTGGGGGGGGCCCTTAGCACGCAGCGCTCTGGGCTCATCCACTTGTCCTTAAATAGGATCGCTCCTTGTTCCACCTGCTTCAGCTTAATTTGGGCTCTGCCCCTTTAACGGTTGAAAACAATGCCAGGTCATAAAGTCTTTCCTTGTTTCACCTGGCTTCAACCTTGTTTTTCAGTCCCTAGAGACACTCTCCTCGTTTCATGTGACTTCATCCATAAGCTGATAAGCTAATTGCTCACATTTAAGTTGATTTTCATTCCCCAAATTAAGAGACTGTATCAGAAACCTAGATATTCACTAAATCTAACTTATATTAATCTATCAACCCCTACAGCTCTGGCCATGACCCCACAGGTCATTCCCTATGGCCTTAGGTGTGAGGAGGGAGGGAGGGAGGGAGGCTCAACAAAGTGCTATCTATTTAGTCCATGTGTTGACTAAGTCAACCCAGGTTCCTCTGTATTTGTGATGGATTGTCAGACTGCCAGAGGGGCTCAGACCTTTAAGTAGCAGCTGCCAGATCTCCAGGGTGACCAAGCAAAGATTTGACTCTAATGTGGCTGTCACTGAAGAACTAGCTGAGCAGATAGCAGAAAGGACATGTGTAGCATTCCCTTTACCTCTGAGAAGGCCAGGCGGGAATGGGGGCAAGATGGAGGCCAAGTAGCTGTGCTGGGTCAGGTGTTGTCCTTGGGTGGTAGTAGTGGAGATGGAGAAATGAGTGGAGGCTCTGAATGAGATTCAATTCTTGGCCAGTGATTGCCTACAAAGGTGGGAGAGGTACCTGGAGTTTGTGTGTGTGATGAGGCAGACAGGAACAGGTTGAGGAGGGACAGATTTGAAGTGAGATGTATTCTGTTGGGACATGTCAGAGAAACTCACATTAACCCCTGGGTGGAGGCATTGATGGGTGTAATTTTCCATCTGAGGACACTTACTGTGGCTGGAGATGTTTCATTAAATCTCAAAACTTCTCTCAGGCAGATCAGCGGTTTGTATGGAACGGGCATCTACTCAGAGAACTGTCTGCTCAGCCAGAGGTGATGTACTCCAATTCAGACCTGCTTCCTTGTCATGATACATGTTTGAATGTGTACCGTAAAGTCATTTACCCCTCAATAAGGAGGGGTAAATAATTTTAATCTAACTGTAAAATACTCACTTGACCATGCCTTGCCTCTCTTACTATTCTATGTAGAAGTCCAATCTATTGTGATAGCTTCCTGACAGGCTGTCTGAGACAGCCTAGAAGAAAGTGTTTAGGGGTTCAGAACATTGGGTCCATTGTCTGATGACTCCTTTCCTTTGGGCCTTAGTTGGGAGAACATGCCAGGGAGCACATTAAAGGAGCAGATTGCTCGCTCACCTTATGGTAGCCAGTTGGCAAAGGGGAATAGGCTAGGGTACCAGTGCCTTCCTAAAGGCTGGCTTTTACCGATTGTCCTCCCTTCCACTAAGTTCTACCTTCTAAATTTCAAGAGCTTCTCTGGCCAGTTGCCAAGCTTTTTTTTTTTTAAACATTTATTTATTTATTATGTATACAGTATTTGCTCTACATATATGCCCAGGCAGATCTCAATGTAGATGGCTGTGAGCCACCATGTGGTTTCTGGAAATTGAACTCAGGACCTTGGGAAGAACAGCCAGTGCTCTTAACCTCTGAGCCACCTCTCCAGCCCAGTTGCCAAGCTTTTAAAACATGACCTTTTAGGGACACTGAAGATACAAACCATAATACTTATGAATGGAAATCTTAAATGAAAAACATTGCTTTCTCTAAGACAACTAGAATGAATTGGGATGAATAATGAAGAAGTGAGGGGTCAGGGCTAAGTTTAGTCAGTGCAAAAACCACAGCTCTCACTTAAAGCGAGAAAGATTTATTCTGGAGCCGTTCGAATGACCATGGCCTGAAAACACAGATTTAGGTCACTTCAAATTCCATTTTTTAATGTGGAAGCAGTTCATGAAGTTTTTATAATTTTACAGAACAATGAAAGTCATAAATCAAGGCAAGTTTAAAATATATTGGTGAGTACATCAAAGAGGCAGTTACAGCAAAATGGGAAGGAAGCTTTTCTATAGGCCCAAGATGCTGTCTGATGACATTCTTTGCTTTTCGTTAGTGGACGATAATGATCTGCTAGATTCCAATCTTTTTTAAAGCTGTTAGTCCCAAAATGTCATTCTGTCACAGAGGTGGGCAAGGGTGGCGAGGTGGGTGAGGGTGGCAGTCCCAGAGGCAGGACTAGCCCAAGACAAGGTGGCTGGCTTCTGAGTCTGCACCGTCCCAGTCTCTCCACAGGACTGCAGTTGTGATCAGTCAGCCAGACACAGCTTCTGTTCAGGGTACCTAGGCCAGGTGAAAATTCCCCCACTCACTGCCAACCTTCACCCTGTGTTACACAAATGAGGTGTGAGGCAGGGCATTTAAATTTATAGAATTGATTTGTTTTCTGCCATTTGCTATGTTTTTTTTTTCAGTAGTTGGGATTGAAAACGATCAGTATGGCTGCTGTTTTCTTTTTTTTTTTTTTTTGGTTTTTCGAGACAGGGTTTCTCTGTGTATCCTTGGCTGTCCTGGACTCACTTTGTAGACCAGGCTGGCCTTGAACTCACAAAGATTCACCTGCCTCTGCCTCCCAAGTGCTGGGATTAAAGGCGTGCGCCACCACCGCCCGGCTATGGCTGCTGTTTTCTAGAAGTGAAAAGTTATAGACAAAGGCTTAGAAGGAATCTGCAGCTTCATGTAGCTTTATTGGTGTTTATCTGTGACCATTTAAACGATTACACTGCCTTCCTACCTGCAATATTACAGTCATTTCCCTAACGTTAGAAGTTGCATGTATTCTCACTTCTTGGTTATGTTTGCGTATTATTGCCTGTATGTAAACACATCTTACATGATGCTGCTGGTTTATTATTTAAGGTGTGCTGATTTTTGTTTGTTTGTTTTTGATTTTTCGAGACAGGGTTTCTTTATGTAGCCCTGCCTGTCCTGGAGCTAGCTCTGTAGACCAGGCTGGCCTCAAACTCACAGAGATATATTTGCCTCTGCCTCCCTGGTTGGTTGGTTGATTCTAAATACGTTGTATATTTTCTTTTTAGGTTCATCGGTTTGCTCTTCCAGTGTTACATGGCTGTATCCTTATCTGAAATTTTGCACCCTAGTTGCTACAGTCTTTTTTGAATTTCATTTTATATGTCTAAATATTAAAAATGTTTAAATATAAGACAGATGCAGTCTCAAATCTGATGTGAGATGAGTATTTCAGTATTATTCAAAATTGCTGTTAATATATAAATGTAAAATCTTAGCACAGACTGTAATCAACCCCCTCTCCTTTTTAGATTTTGTCCTCTACAGAGTAAATTACCATTTTTGCTCAAGAGTTTGGGGACTGATGACTTTAAAAGAAAGGTGTATACTAACTACATCTTGCCCTTTTGGAGTTATCTTGTAGCAATGATTACACAAGAAAAGAGTGACCTTATTTAAACGATGCCTTCCTTACTGTCAAAAGAAATCAGATGAAGAATCACAGTCATCACCAACTTGAAAAGAGATAAATTTAAATTATCATTTGAACAATGATAGAAATATGAGAATACAATATAAAGAACAATGCTTGGGGAAAATCTTTTTAAAGTGTAATACAAAACAAGTGTTGGTTAGATAATTGTAGATTCACTTCAAGAACACATTCTAATGGTGGTATCATAATAAAATAAGAACTCACAGTGAATGGGCCCCTGAAGGAAGGTGCAGCAGGCATATATGAATTAGCGTGATCTTTGTGTCAAGTACAGCAATGAAATTTATTGACCTAGCATTAGGTCTATTTGTTTACTATGCTACTATAACATTTTTATTCATTCATCTATCTATCATCTATCTATCCTGTCTGTCTGTATTTCTGTCTTTCTTTCCCTCCTTTTTGGTGAGGGGGTGGTTTCAAGACAGGGTTTCACTGTGTAGCCCTAGCTATCCTGGAACTCTGTAGATAAGGCTGGCCTTGAACTCACAAAGATCCTCCTCCTCCTGCCTTCCGAGTGCTGGGATTAAAGGCATGCATGACCACTGCCTAGCAAAATTTTATATTATTAAGAAAAGTAACGGGAAGATATTTTTCATAGTCACGGAAAAAAAATCAGAAAGACCACAGTGTAGAAACTCTTGTTTATTCTATTGTCTTCATTGCCTATTAAGCCGTTCCCCCTCCCCGACATCTCCCCTTTCCTTTCCTTCTCTTATATAGGTCTCAAGAATCCCTTACTGGTCCCAAACTCACTCTGTAGCCAAGTGTGACCTTGAACTTCTGACCCTTGTGGCGCTACCTCCCAAGTGCTGAGATCACAAGCCTTCTGCATGCTAGACAAATGCGTTCTCCATCTTCAGCCTTATTTCTACCCTACCCTCCACTGAGTTTTTAAAAGTTCTCCCAAGAATAATAGATGTATTTTAACTAGGTTTTCAAGGGTTTGGGCTAATTGTTTCTACTTTGTTTTGTTTTTAAGATGATTTTATGAATGGACAAATAATAATCAAAAAGATCTTAAGCTTGTTTTCTAGGCTGCTTTATAAATAGGTTACCTATTTAGTGTTGAGTTTAAAGTTTAAAATGAACTTTTGTTAATGTAGTTTGTATATTTGGTTGTGAGCCTAGCCTTTAACGGCTGAGCCATCTCTCCAGCCCAATTAATGTAGTTTGTTAAGTAGGAATGTATGGGCAAGTACATCTGAGTGAAGTGTAGACAAGGAGAGATGTGTTCCTGAGGTACTTAATCCAGATTACTCAGGGCTTTATAGACCATGGAAGGACCGTAACTTTTACTTCATGTGTGATGAAAAGCTTGTTTGGGTGAGTAGAGCATGGCGCGATAAGTCGGCAGCACCCTGTTACAGGTGGCCAGATGTGAGCAAGGCAGGAGACAAGGTCACACCAGTGGACCAGGGAGCCACCAGTGTTGTCAGACAGGTAACTTTGGAAAATTGAGCTAACTTGATTTTCTAATTATACATGGAATAGGAAAGATATGGGTGTAACTGTGAGGTTCTTGTCATCCTACGTGGAAGGAAGCCATCCATTGAGATGGTGGAGTCTGAAGGCAGGAAAGGAGAAGAGTGCCATCTGGTTGTTAAGCTCAGGGTTACTGTAGATGGACAAATGAAGATGTCAGGGAGGAGCCCAGTGAATAGAGATGGAGCTGAGGGAAGAGTTCACACTAGAGGCATGATTTCTTTTTGTTTATTACTGGATGTGTTCATGTGAGGGGCGTATTCACCATGGTGCATGCATAGAGTTCAAAGGACAACGTTAGGGACCAGGCTCTTTCTTCCCACTGTGTGGGTTCTGGGAATGGAACTCGCATTATTTAGCTTCGTAGAAAGTACCTAAATCCATTTGAGTCATCTTTCTGGCCTTACAGATATAAACTTGTGGATGGCCTTCCTTCCAACATGTATTTAGTTTGTGTGCGCATGTGCACACTTGTGGAAGTCAGAGGACAACTTTCAGGGGTCTGTTCTCTCCTCTCACTTTGTGGGTTCCAGAGACTGGTTGAACTCAGGTCCTCAGGCTCAGCAGCTGGTGCCCTTGTCTGCTGAGCCACCTCATCAGCCTTCAGGTGTCATTTCAGTTCCCAAAAGGAGAAATGGAGATAGAAAAGCAGTCTGGAGAAGACCGTGTACTATCAGAAAGAGTTTCTATTTCTACATAGGAGAAAATGCTTGATCCATGTACTGTAGGCCTCAGCATAAAGACCTTCTTAAAATGAACTATCGTGAGTGAACTGACAGGGCTGATTGTAGGATCACTCCACGCTTTGTGCAGATTCAGCACAGACCAGTGCGGGAAATGAAAAGCAAGTGATAGTAATGTCCTGGAAGCAAGCGAAGACAGTGTTTCCACCAAGAGGATGACAGCTGCTGAGACACGCTAGTGGTTAAATGTGGCTCTTCAGGGAGGAGGCTGTGTTCCTGTTCCTGTTCCTGCCCTCCCTTTCCAAATGAAGAAATTAACAAATTCTGCTAAGACAGGTTTTAGAGAAGTTGGGGATGGTAAGGGTGCATACCACAGTAAGGCTTTGAGTGTGGGAACAAAAAGAGTTCTGGCCTAAATACGGTTCCGTGGCTAAGAAGTCATGAGAGCACATAGGACTTTTGTTTTCAGTGAGATATGAAGCACCATTAGCTGTGCAGTGGGCCTGGATCTAACTCTTGATAGAGACTAGTGAATTCATTTTTCAAAAGTTGTCTCATTTTGATAGTTGGTGTGTTTGTACATGCGGACATACATACTCATTTTGTAATCAGGAAAGTGAGCCATAAAGTCAGTCATATTTTCTGCCAGTTTTAGCTCTAACAACTTTATTTACTTTATCTTTGTGCTCTGTTTCAAAATAGTTTGAGTAAGCACGTGAAATAACACTGCCTTGGAGTCTTCCTTCTCTGGTGCTGTGACTTCTGAAGGAGAGGAACTCGGGAGCTCGAGGAGCCGGCAGTGAGTGGTGGTGACAGACAGCTCCAATGAATCATTAGCCATTCCTATTGATCTTAGAATTTGCAAAAACCTTCTTGTATGAATTCCTAATGCATTCACCGCAGCATGTTGTAGCAAAGTAGTGATCCCCACAGAATAGAAGAATTGGGTTTTGTGGTCTGGTACTTTTCAGATCCCATACAACGCTGAAGAGGAATAACTTGCTCGGGATGACTCTGAAGAGTTATGGGGAGTGATTTAGAAGGTTATGGTGTAGTGTCATCTTCATAAAGCTGAAAAGCAAGTTTTGTTTGTTTGTTTGTTTGTTTGTTTTTTTTTTTTTTTTTTTTTTTTTGGTTTTTCGAGACAGGGTTTCTCTGTGTAGCCCTGGCTGTCCTGGACTCAATTTGTAGACCAGGCTGGCCTCGAACTCGCAAAGATCCGCCTGCCTCTGCCTCCCAAGTGCTGGGATTAAAGGCGTGCGCCACCACTGCCCGGCTTTGTTTGTTTGTTTTTAAGTAATGGTTATATGTACAGAAACTAGAAAGATGAGAAAATGGTTTCCACAAACTTGGTAAAAGTTACTTCTAGACATAAATTTAGCTAACAAATGGTTAAATTGAGACTTGGTTGTATTCTGAAGTTGCTGGATGGCAGGCTCACAGATTCTTATTATGCTTTATGATGAGTGAATCAAGAAAAAAATTTTACATAGAGCACACAACAGTAGGGCAAACCTAAACAAATGAGTAAAGATAAATGATATGGCCAGTGAAAGAATAAAACTTGTTTTCCCCTTTTATTTAAACTTTTTTTATTAGTTTATTTTACATTCTAATTGCCATCTCCCTCCCTCCTCCCTCCTCCCTTCCCACTTTCCCACCCACTTCCCCCATCACCCCCCCCCAACACAGTACCGACCCACTCTGACACATCAAATCGCATCAGAACTCTTCATCCTCTTCCACTGAGACAAGACAAAACAAAGCTGCTAGGAAAATGGGATCCTGAGGGAGGCAACAGCATCCAAGTCAGAGATAGATTCCAGTTGTTAGGGGATCCACTTGGGGACCAAGCAGCCCGTCAGCTTCATATGTGTAGTGGTCCTAGGACCAGTCAATGAATATTCTTTGGTTGGTGGTTCAGTCTCTATGAGCCCCCTTATGTCCCAGTTAATTGGCTATGTGGGTCTTCTTGTGTCTTTGAACCATCCAACTCCCTCAAACCTTCCCCTAACTCTTCCTCAAGACTCTGATTTTCACCTAATGTTTGGCTGTGGGTCTCTGCATCTGTTTCCATTATCTGTGGATAAGCTTCTCGGATGGCAGTAATGTTGGGTTCCTGTCTAGTTCCCTCTCTCCATCAACTTCCGATGTCTATTTTATCTCCACTACTTAGAGGGATTCAAGTATCATCCCTTGGGCCCTCCTTGTAGTTTCTTTGTGGTCTGTGTCTACAGCTTGGTTATCCTGTGCACATTGGCTCATACCCGCTTCTGAGTGAGTAAATACTATGGGTGTCTTTGGGTCTGTGTTACCTCAGGATGATCTTTTCTGGTTCCATCCATTTGCCTGTAAATTTCATGATTTCCTTGTTTCTGATGGAGTAGTAGTCCATTGTGTAGATGTACCACAATTTCTTTATCCATTCTTCTGTTGAGGGACATCTGGGTTGTTTCCAGTTTCTGGCTTTTACAAAAAAGCTGCTATGAACATAATTGAGGAGATGTCCTTGTGATTTGGTGACAGATATTTGGGGTATATGCCTTGGAGTGGTATAGCTGGGTCTTGAGGTAGAACTATTCCCAGTTTTCTTAGAAAGCGCCAGATTGATTTCCAAAGTCACTCCCAACAGCAGTGGAGGAGTGTTCCTCTTTGTCCACATCCTCGACAGCATGTGCAGTCACTTGAATTTTTGATCTTAGGCATTCTGACAGGTGTAAGATGGAATCTCAGAGTCGTTTTGATTTGCATTTCTCTTATGACTAAAGATGTTCAACATTTCTTTAAGTGCTTCTCAGCCACTAGAGAGTCCTTTGTAGTGAATTCTTGGCTTAGCTCTGTATCCCATTTTTAAATTGGATTACTTGGTTTGTTGGAATTTTAATTTCTTGAGTTCTTTATATATTTTGGATGTTAGTCCTCTGTCAGATGTGGGTTTAGTGAAGATCTTTTCCCAGTCTGTGATTAGCTGCTGTTTTGTTCTGTTGACAATGTCCTTGGCCTTACAGAAGCTTTTCAGTTTCATGAGGTCCCATTTACTAATTGTTGATCTTAATGCTTGAGCTATTGGTGTTCTGTTCAGGAAGTTGTCTCCTGTGCCTGTGAGTTCCAGGCTTTCCCCACGTTCTCTCCTGTTAGATTCAGTGTGTCCAGTTTATGCTGAGGGCTTTGACTTGACTTTTGTGCAGGTGACAGATATGGATCTGTTTGCATTCTTCTACTTATAGACATCCAGTGACACCAGCACCATTTGTTGAATATATTTTTTTTCCACTGTATGGTTTTTGGCATCTTTGTCAAAAATCAAGTGTCCGAAGGTGTTTGGGTTTATTTCTGGGTCTTTGATTCAATTCCATTGGTCAATCTGTCTGTTTTTATGCCAATATCATGTGGTTTTTGTTGCTATTGCTTTGCAGCACAGCTTGAGGTCAGGGATGGTGATACCTCCAGAGGCTCTTTTATTGTACAGGACTGTTTTTGCTATCCTGGGTTTTTTTATTTTTCCATATAAAGTTGAGAATTGTTCTTTCAATGTCTGTAAAGAATTGTGTTGGGATTTTGATAGAAATTGCATTGAATCTGTACATTCTTTTGGTAAGAGGGTCATTTTTACTAGGCTAATCCTACCAATCCCTGAGCATGGGAGATCTTTCCATTTTCTGATATTTTCTTCAATTTCTTTCTTCAGGGACTTCAAGTTCTTGTCAGACAGGTCTTTCACATGCTTAGTTAGTGTTACACGAAAGTATTTTATATTGTTTGTGGCTATTGTGAAAGGAGTTGTTTCCCTAATTTATTTCTTGGCCTGTTTACTGTTTGTATAAAGGAAGGCTACTGGGCTGGAGAGATGGCTCCTCTTGGTCGTGTTTGCTTCTTTTTGTTCTAGAGCATTCAGATGTGCTTTTAAATCACTAGTATGAGATCTTTCCAATTTCTTTATGAGACACTTAGTGCTATGAACTTTCCTCTCAGCACTGCTTTCATCATGTTCCATAAGTTTGGGTATGTTGTACCTTCTAGAAAATTTTTTATTTCTTTTTTATTTCTTCCCTGACCCAGTGGTCATTCAATAGAGAGATGTTCACTTTCAGTGAGTTTGTAGGCTTTCTGTTGTTTCTGTTGTTGTTGAAGTCCAGCTTTAATCTATGGTGATCTGATAAGATGCAAGGGGTTATTTCAACTTGTATCTGTTGAGGCTTGCTTTGTGACCGACTATATGGTCGATTTTGGAGAAGGTTCCGTGAGGTGCCGAGAAGAAAGTGTATTCTTTTGTTTTGGGGTGAAATGTTCTGTAGATATCAGTTAGATCCATTTGATTCATGACGTCTGTGAGGTTCATTATTTCTCTGTTTGGTTTCTGCATCATTGATCTGTCCAGTGGTGAGAGTGGTGTGTTGAAGTCTCCCACTATTAATGTGTGGGGATCGATGTGGGATTTGAGCCTCAGTCGTGGTTTTTTTTTGTTTTTGTTTTTGTTTTTTATGTTTTACAAATGAGGATTCCCTTGCACTTGGGGCATAGATGTTCAGAATTGAGTCGTCATCTTGGTGGATTTTTCCTTTAATAAATATAAAGTTTTCTTTCCCATCTCTTTTGATTAATTTTAGTTGAAAGTATTTTATTGGATACAAGAATGGCCACTCTTGCTTACTTCTTTGTAGAAAAAAAATGACTAATTAAATTATTTAACCAGTATTTATATTATCATTAATTAGTTGGAGGTGTTAATCCTTAACCCACCATTATAAATGAATACACACAGACACTGGATGGATTTTAACAAGCCTTGGCCTGAATTGTGCAATCCTAGCCCATCTAAGCTTGCTCATAATTCTATTACCCAAATATGACCCCATATATACATATGTCCCTTTGGACTATTATTCTCCACGTTATGCCAGTGTTCCAGGCCACGTGGAATGACCTTCTTTTTTTTTTTTTTTTTTTTTGGTTTTTCGAGACAGGGTTTCTCTGAATATCTCTGGCTGTCCTGGACTCGCTTTGTAGACCAGGCTGGCCTCGAACTCACAAAGATCCGCCTGCCTCTGCCTCCCAAGTGCTGGGATTAAAGGCGTGCGCCACCACCGCCCGGCTTGAAATGACCTTCTTTAATCTACCCCATGGCGTGTGTTTCTCCTCTTCCTGCTCCTGGCTTCTACTCCCCAAGATGCTGTCTCAGAAACCCGCTTACTCCCCAAGATGCTGTCTCAGGAGCCTGCGCATCTTAGTCCCACCTATCTCTGTCTTTGTCCAATCTCAGGCCTCAGCATTTTATTCAACCAGTCAGACAATGTAAGTAACAGACAGCAAGCAGGACAAATTAATTAACATTTAAAATGCTTAACACCACCCCATCACTTCTTGGGTCTGTTTGCTTGGAAAACCCTTTTCTAGCCCCTTACCTTGAGATAATATCTACCGTTGTTGCTGAGGTATGTTTCTTGTATGCAGCAGAATGATGGGTCCTGTTTTTTAATCCATTCTGTTAGCCTGTGTCTTTTTATTGAGTAATTGAGTCCATTGATGTTGAGAGATGTTAGTGACCAATGATTGTAAATTCCTGTTATTTTGATGTTAGTGGCTGTAGAGTGTGTGCCTGTGTGTTTACCTTCTTTTGGTTTTGGGGTTATTTATTTCCTGTGATTTCCTGGGTGTAGGTAGCCTCTTTGGGTTGGAGTTTTTCTTCCAGCACTTTCTTTAGGGGTGGATTTGTAGATAGGTATTGTTTAAATTTGGTTTTGTCATGGAGTATCTTGTTTTCTCCATCTATGGTGATTAAAAGTTTTGCTGGGTATAGTAGTCTGGACTGACATTTGTGGTCTCTTGGGGTCTGTAAGATGTCTGCTCAGGCCCTTCTGGCTTTAAGAGTCTCTGTTGAGAAGTTGACTGTAATTCAGATAGGTCTGCCTTTATATATTACTTGGCCTTTTTCCCTTGCAGCTCTCTTTGCTCTGTACATTCATTGTCTTGATTTATTGATTTATGTTTTGGTTTCTCAAGACAGGGTTTGTCTATGTCTACCCTTGGCTGTCCTGGACTCACTTTGTAGACCAGGCTGGCCTTGAACTCACAGAGATCCACCTGCCTCTGCCTCCTGAGTGCTGGGATTAAAGGCGTGCATCACCACGCCCGGCAATTACAGACAGCTGTGAACTGCCATGTGGGTGCTGGGATTTGAACCCCGGTCCTGTGGAAGAACAGCCAGTGCTCTTAACTGCCAAGCCATCTCTTCAGCCCAAAAGTCTTTTTTTGTTTGTTTGTTTGTTTGTTTTTTGAGACAGGGTTTCTCTATGTAACAGCCTGACTGTCCTGGACTCACTTTGTAGATCAGGCTGGCCTTGAACTCACAGAGATGCGCCTGTCTCTACCTCCCAAGTGCTGGAATTAAAGGCAAAGGTGTGTGCCACCATGCCCTATTATTGTTAGGTTTGGTTTTTTCATGGTGTCCCAGGCTTCTTGAATGTTTTGTGATTTTTAGATTGAACATTTTCTTTGACCAATGTATCTATTTATTTAATTGTATCTTCTAGTTCTGAGATTCTCTCTTTCATCTCTTGTATTCTGTTGATGGTATTTGTGTCTGTAGTTCCTGTTCTCTTTACCAGGTTTTCCAACTCCAGGGTTGCCTCAGTTTGTGTTTTCTTTATTGCTTCTATTTCCATTTTCAGGTCTTGGATATTCTTTTCCTGTTTGTTTTTTTCCTGTATTTCTCTGAGGGATTTAATTTCCTCTTTTAAAGCCTCTATCATCTTCATAACATCAGATTTAAGGTCATATTCTTGGACTTCAGGTGCGTTAGGATATCCAGGGCTCGCAGTAGTAGAATAGCTGGGCTCTAGTGGTTCCCTATGGATCTGGGCTTTTTTGCTTCTGTTCCTTTAGCCATCTGGCTGTTCTTGGTATTTGTAGGCCTAGTGGTCCCTGATGGTAGTAGGCCTCTGGGATTGCAGGTAGAGCTGGTAACCCTGGATGACAGCAGGCTTCTGGTTTTCCTGGGTGGCAGCAGGCCTCAGGGAATACAGGGAGAACTAGTAGTCCCTGATGTTTTCCAGCCTCTGGTGGGATATCAGTTGGCTTCTGGTGGTTCCTGATGGCCACCTGGCTCTGTTTGTCATCCTCTCAGTGCCTCCATGAGTTGGATAAACTCAACAATAGAGATGGCACCCAGGAGATGGGGCAGGCAGCACTGCTGTAGGGTTTGGCTCTGTGGCCAGGCAGGCAAGGGGTTGGGAGAGGAGCCTCACCTGGTGGTTCCTGATAGCTGCCTGGCTCTGTTTGTCATCCTCTCAATGCCTCCAAAAGTTGGATAAAGTCAACAATATCAAGAGTTTGTAAAGAGGATGAGCTAAAATAATTCTCAAGTCCATTTACATTTTCTGATAGTATCAGATGATGGATATGATCTGATCCACTCTCACACAAAGAGACAGTTGTTGGAAATCTGGGCCAGAGTCAACTTGCATGCCTGTCACAGTAGAACAGACAAACTAGTATATCCTTTCAGTTGTGGTGTTTGCTTGTAATCTCAGCCTGTGTAGACTGAGGCAGGAAGGTTAACAGTTTGAAGCCAGGCTGGGTTACATAACAAGATTTGATCACAAATAGATACCCTTACCCCATAAACAAAACAAAAGCAACCAGTCATATGTTTATGCAGAGGATAATTAAATAGTACGGTAGAAACATACAGAGCATGCAAGGCCACAGGAATACCTACACGGTAATGCCTTTCTTGCAAAAAAAGTAAAAAGCTGCTCAGACTAAACACATTTTTTAGTGGCAAAACTTGAAGGCCAAGCAAGGGAATGAAGTGAGTGGTCTCTTCCTCAATGACAATAATAAAAGTCAGAGCTCATCGTGTCAGAGATGCCCTTGAATACAAAGGTTTTATTTTTCAAATAGATTTGCTTTAAAAGCCAACATTTTTATCAGTTTTAATTGTACAGTTCAGTGACTAGTATTAAAAGGAAGGTTTGGAGAAATCCCAGGCAGACCCTGAGTGTGATCTTGAACCTCCTACCTCTAAGTGCTGAAATCACATGTGTGCATCATTACATCTGGCTTTATATCATGCTGGGGATCACACCTGGGTCTTAGTGTGTGCTTGAAAGCACTCTGCCATTTTATATATTTATTTCCATTAATTTTTTTTCCATTTTTAGGTTTCCTTTTTTACATTCCAAGGAAAAAGTTAAAATTTGTTTCTGGATTAATATTTTGACCTGTAAATTTTATATACCAACTACTACAGCTAATTTACATGAATAGTTATACATATGATATATTTTGTATTTTTCTTTAACTCCATATCTGTCATTGTTTAATGCTTGTCTTAAATGTGGCTAGTGTTTCTATTTTTTTTTTCATTTAATTTTTAAGTTTTACTTTTTGCAGTGTATGGGTTCAAACCTAGGACTGAGCTATGTTCCTAGCTCTTACTCTGTTTTCCATTTCTTATTTAAAGATTAATTCGTTTCAGATTCATGGTTTTCATTCAGAATAAGGTTTTGGTGTTATTGACAGTTTTATACTTTTAGAAAGTAGTTGAAGATTTCAGGGAAAGGGAAGGTTAAGTAGAAACACTAGCAAAGCTCTTCAGTGTTCTGTTTACATGTCACTGTAGGAGAGTTGACTTGACAAACTTGGAATTGAGGGCACTCAGGGTCTGGACGTAGTCATGAAGAACCAGAAAGACTTGCATATTCTGTCTTTTTTTTTTTTGAAGACAGTTCATTCCTATTACAGTAAATAGATTTGTATTCTAGAAATATTTCTATGTTACATTTTTCTTAATATAGTTAAGTTATTACTATGCACTCATGTTCTATTAATGGAAAATGCTTTGATTGGATTCTCATCTCCCGGAGGAGTTGTTTCAGAGCTGGCGTGCGTTATTATGTAAGAGGTAAGAATTATTTCATATTGCTGGGCATGGTGGTGCACACCTTTAATCCCAGCACTCGGAAGGCAGAGGCAGGTGGATCTCTGAGTTTGAGGACAGCCTGGTCTACAGAGTGAGTTGTAGGACAGCCTGTACTGTTATACAGAGAAAAACAAACAAAATAAAATAAAAATCATATGTCAGCATGATTGGGCCATATCTGTCATTGTTTAATACTTGTCTTAAATGTGGCTAGTGTTTCTACTTAACCTTTCCCTTTCCCTGAAATCTTCAACTACTTTCTAAAAGTACAAAACTGTCAATAACACCAAAACCCGTGACCTTTTATATATTGTGTTATTTGGTAGCCCTGCTAGTGTCTTCTCATTATAATAAGTAGATCTGTGCTTTTTCTCCAGCTCTACTATAATTACTTTGCAAATGTTAACATGGCACTATGAGCCATGAACTGGTTAAGAACAGCTGCATGTTTTTTGGATCTCTGAAAGTATGCTGAACTCACTGTGATATTCAGTAACATACACTCATACCAGATAGTATTTCTGTTACTACTCTTGGTTTCTTTGCAATGAAGGTAGCTATTTTTCTTCATGACTTCAGTTTATAAAATTTATTCACATTTTAAGCATTCTGTAGGCTCTGCACTAATTTATTTAAACCAAACTATTAAGATGTATATTAGAGTTACTGTGATTGTGAAGATTTCCCAACATTTGTTTTGCTTTCAACCATAATATATCAGAATAAAATTCTATTAGACAAATAACTGTAATGTAAGCTCAGAGTATTATATAGGGAATATCTGATTAATCTTATTATAGATGCTATAGCAGTGGGAAAAAGCCACTAAGAATGGTCTCAACCAAATTAGTTAACATCTCCTTAATTACATTTTCTTGGATTGTTAAGCATTGAGAACATTTTAAAAATGATATAAAATTTCAGTTTAACTTGCTTGGTTTTTTTTCCTTTTTCTCTGAGACAGGGTTTCTCTGTGTAGACCAGGTTGTCCTGGAACTCACAGAGATCCACCTGCCTCTGCCTCCCAAGTGCTGGGATTAAAGGCGTGCACCACCATGCCTGGCTTTCTGTTTGGTTCTTATTTTTCTGCCAGAAAACCAACTATTAGCTTCTTATTTACCCTACTCTAACTTTTATATTAATATGTTTTCTTCCTTTTATAGACAGTGGTTATATTTTATACATGTTTTCTTACATCTCGGTTTCTTTTAAAAAACTAATATATTGTGGAAGTCTTTTCATGATATCTTCCTCTTTTTAACCTAACCAATAATAAGATGCTTGTTCCTTAATGGGAATTATGGAAAGTGTCTTAGTCAGTGTTCTATTGCGGTGAAGAGACACCGTGACCACAGCAACTCTTATAAAAAGAAAGCACTTATTGGAGCTTCCTTATTGTTTTAACGGTTTAGTCCATTGTGTCATGGTGGTATGCAGGCAGACATGATACTGGAGAAGTAATTGAGGGTTCTATATCCAAATCTGCAGGTAGCAGAAAGAAGAGAGACACTGGGACTGGCCTGGACTTTTGAAACCCCAAAACCTCTCCTCCCTCCCACCCCCAAGTGATGCACTTCCTCCAGCAAGGTCACACTTAATCCCTCTCAAGTAGTGGCACTCCCTAATATGAGCCTGTGGGGAGCCATTCTCATTCAAACCACCACAGAAAGAAATGTAGCCCGTGCTTCTGAAAATAATTTAGCATTGAGAAGTGATACCATTGCCAGTGTAGCTCAGTAAATTTGCTTCCTTCTTAATATCTGATGTATAGTTACAGATATACAGATAATAACTCAAAATGGTTTATTTGAGAAGTCAGAGAAAAGGGATGCTTTAAATATTGGGGAGTTAAAATCTATTGATTTCTTTTTGATAATCTGGATCAGAGCTACCATGAAAATTCTTTAACTTAGTAGACTTTTCTTAGTAACAATAAATTCTGTAGATGATATAGAACTTTAAACTCATGGAGATGTTTAGATAGTAGAATGTTAAAGTCAGGTACCAAATACATGGACTGGTCATTGGGAATGTACGTTAAGCCATATAACCCTCATAACTGTGGCCTAATTACCTCTGTTGTACTGTATTGTATTTATTATTATAAGAGAAGGAGCCATTTGTTGGACTGAAAGGGGAAACTGTAGGGGGAAATAAGATATACCTTAAACTTAAAAGAAAAAAAAAGGGAAGAGGATGGGGGGTTGAGGGTGGGAGGGTGGGACTGGAGGGGGAATAGGGAAGGGACTGCGATTGAGATGTAACTTGAAGAAATAAAAAATAAAGGAAAAAAAACCTTAAAAAAATAAATTCTGTAGACAAGCTAGTAAGGAAATACTAAAGATATCAGAAATGCCTAACCAATGTACAGACCCTGGTAATTACATTAAACTGCGTTCAAACTAGGTTTCATGGATGGTCGTGGATCATGTAGAGTTTTTTAGTTTGATATTTAAGTATCTTTTAGAGACTCTGCCTGACAGCTGCTGATTCAGCACTCGTCATGACTGAGCTACCTTTTCATTTAGTGTCATGTTATTACCAAGAATAATCACCAAAGATGACTGTTTGAACTGTCAAAATATGATTTGCAGGCATGCTTGACTTCTTTTTTTCAAACGGGACTGTTTTGAGGATATTTATAGTATGAAAAATATCAACTAGCTTTATGTTTATATAAATCTTGACTATTCTTTATATTTAAAGCAAGCTTCTTTTAGTTTAATTTTATAAGTACTTGTCCATTAATGTGAACTTAGTTGATAATTCTTATCTTGAGTTAATGATCTTTTTATATATATTTCTTTTGTACTAAATGTTAGGAATTGATTCTGAAGGCCACGCAGCTAACTTTATAGAAACAGAACAGATTGTGCACTACAATGGGAGCCAGGCTTCCTTTGTACAGGTAAGTGCATGAGTCTGATGGCCATTCATTTGGCCTTTTCTCCTTGGTTTTCATTTTCTGTCATGTTGAAATTTTCTTCTTCCCCTTCCTGTTTTCTTTTTTCTTTCTTTTTAAAATTCCTATTCCTCTTCAAGGTTTTTGAAACAGGGTCTCATGTAGCATTGGCTGACCTTAAACTTATTATATTATTAGTTAGAAGATTTTGAACTTCTGATCCTTCCTTCTGGCTCCACATCCCCAATGCTAAAATCACATGTGTTTACTGCCAGGCCATCTTCCCTTCTTTCTTAATACTATTTTTGTGTACAATGTGGGAAAAGTTCAGCTAATAAAAGGTTGGTTATTAATCTGGCACCGTCTTATGGATGCTTCCTGCCTTTAAATTAACCCCCCCCCCCCGCACAAAAAAGAACAAACAAGAGAGAAAGTGTTTATGGCTGTTTAGCAGTTGATCAGGGTAAGCCCTCAGATCTGCCTAGAGTGATGGTGGTGGGGCACGCTGACAGCGTGTTGGCTTTACCTGTTGCCTCTGATGGACTTGTGCAGTGTTTCCTACCCCAGAGTGTCTTGGGGTAAACAAAGTCAAATGCTCATAAATATATTCCTGTGAGAATGAGGAAAGCAATTTTCTATTTTGTCATATTGCCAAACTACATAATGCATATATAACTTGTTAATTTTTACTGGTAGATAAGTCTGTTTGTTTTAGAATTTAAGGAGTCCAGAGAATTTTCTGTTATACAAGTGGCATGTGTGTATTGGGAAGGGAAAGTGCTTTTTAAGCATATTGCCATAAAACTGTATGTATGTGTTGAGGCAGGATCTCTATGTAGTTCTAAACTGTCCTGGGGTTCTCTGTGTAGACCAAGCTAGCCTTGACTTTAGGGAGATCCTCCTGCCTCTGCCTCTCAGTGCTGAGATTAAAGGTGTGTCCCACCACACCCAACAAAGCAGAGAATTTAAGAGGATGTATGTAGACTTTTGTAGCTGGTAAATTGTTTTGTTTTTCTTTGCAAAATTGTTAATATCTGTACTGCTTACAGTAATTATGTTGAGAAAACTAGTTTGTGTATCTTTTCACATATCTCTCTTTTCTTTTAGACTCGAGGATCAATACCCATTTTCTGGTCACAAAGACCAAATTTAAAGTACAAACCACAGCCACAGATCAACAAAGTAGCAAATCATGTATGTATCTTCTTGAGGTTTTTACTAGTTAAAATAGAACCTAAATTGCTTTTTGATTTGCATATAGAACATACAATTGTTCCCCACAAGTCAGATTTCAGCATCTTCAAGGCCCTTTTCCTGTGCTGTAGAACAAACTGCCTCAAATATCATGTTACAAGTACTAGAACGAAGAGAGGGGCACTTGGGAAATCTCGATGAAGTTCATAGACTGTAGTGTGTCTGTCAAAAATTGTATTCAGAATTCAAATACTGACACTGTAGTGCAGTATAACATGGCTGTAACAAACACTTAACTGATGTTCCCAGAGCATCCAGAAAGCATGGTCATCATCCTGACGTTCTCTTGAAAATAGAAATGGGATAGTTAAGGAGGTATTTTTAAAATATGATAAATAATCATATAATATGGTCTAATAAACTATATACCTTTCTTTGTCTCTCTTCTAGATGGATGGTTTCCAAAGGCATTTTGATTCACAAGTAATCATTTATGGAAAGCAAGTCATAATTAATCTGGTAGGTTTGAATGGTTTTGGGGGGCAACAAGACAAAAACTTTTTAATTAACAGGACGTTTTTATGGGTTTTTTGTTTGTTTGTTTTGTTTTTTGTATTTTGAGACAGTTTTTCTGTGTAGCCCTGGCTGTCCTGGACTTGCTTTATGGACCAGGCTGGCCTTGAACTCACACAGTTCCACCTGCCTCTGCCTCTTAAGTACTGGGATTAAAGGCTGTGCCACCACACCTGGCTAGTTTTTGTTTGTTTTTTTGGGTCTCATTTTTAAGTTACTATTTCTACAACTTTTTGTCAGACCGAACAGAAACTCTGATCCTAGGGATTGCTCTTTCTTTCACTGTCTCCCTGTACCCCCTGGTGATTCTGTTTTACTTTACTCTGATTCTTCTGCATTTGTCTGTTTTTATGCTCCTCAGATTTGTAAAATCATACAGTATTTGGCCTCTCTTTTACTTGTTTCATTTAGTATAACATTTTAAAGATTTATCCATGTTTATCAGAATTGCATTACTTTTAAAGACTGACTAGTATCTTATTGTAGGAATATGAGACGTTTTGTTTATTTATTCATGAATTGATACACATTTGTGTTATTTCTACTTTTTGGCTATTATGAATGAGTTAAAAAGCATAATGAAATAATTTAAAGAAAAGTGGTATTAATTCTTAAACTTTTGGCTAAGTTGATTAGTGAAGCCATCTGGTCTGGGGCTTTTCTTTAACACTGATTCAGTCTCCTTCCTACCTATTGGGTCTGTTTAAATTTCATTTTGTGGAGGCGGGAGGTGGTTTCACTATTAGCCCAAGCTACCCTTAAACTCTTAGTGTTCTTTCTGTCTCAAGTGCTAACATTACATGTGTGAGCTACCACATCTATCTTCCTATTCCAGTTTTCTATTTCTTTGCATTTCAGTTTTAGTAGATTATATATTTTTATCTTTTTTTTAGAAATTTGTTTAACTCTGAGCTGCATTTTTTTTTTTTTTTGGTATATGAGTATCTATAGTGTCCCCTTATAATTCTCTTTTCTCTCTCTAAAAGTTATCACCAGTGTCCTCATTGCCATTATTGGTTTTAGTAATTTGAATCTTGCCTCTTTTTTTCTTGTTCATTGTAGCTGAGATTGCCAATTGTATTGATGTTTTTAAGAGCCAATATTTGTTTGTCTCCTGTTAGATTTCTGCCTTAATCTGTATCATTCCTTTTCTTCTGTTACCTTTGAGTTTACTTTGTTTTTCTAGCTCCTTAATGTGTAAAGTTAGGTTATTAATTTGAAACCTTCTATTTCTTCTTTCCTTCCTTTATTTTTAAATATTTATTTTTATTTTCATTTGTATAGTAAGCATGTCACCTGTATTTATTTATGCGCACCATGTATGTGCCTGGTACCCACAGAAGCTAGAAGTTATCAGATCCCCTGGGACTGTAGCTAGAGATGGTTGTGAGCCACTATGTGGGTGCTGGTGATTGAACCTCCATCCTTCTTGAATTCAGAGAAATCCTCCTGTCTCTGCCTCCTGAGTGCTAGAATTAAAACATGTTGTTACACACCCAGCTAGTTGTTTGATTGTTTGTGTCTTTGTTTTTGATATATGCATTTGCAGTGCTGAAATTCCCTCTTATCACTGTTTTTATCTCTTAAATTCCGGTTTATTGGGTAAGCCATTTTTTTCTGTTTCTTTGACCGATTTTCCTTAAAAAATTGTGCCTTTGATTATTATAATGTGGTAACACTGGGGTCAGTTTTTTTTCCCCAGAGGTGGTTGTGTTTTGTTGTTTTGGTTTTTTTGATTGTTAAAGGTTATAGTGATCCATTGTTGTGAGACTTTTCCAGACTCTACTGCAAAGATTCTTCTCATAGCGTGTGCTCACTGAAGACTCTTTTAGCATGTTTAGCTAATGTTTTAACAGATTTAATTAAATTCTAGGAATTGACAAAAGACAAAATAAAAGAAAAACCTGTCTTTCTATTCTTTGCAAACTGGCTCTGTGCCAATACAGTTATTCATTTACCAATTAGCCAGGAATGCTTCAAGGCTAACGAGCAACGGGTGAGGGTGGCCACGATTGCAGTCCTAAGATTTTTCTGGACATGTTTTTTGCCTGCTTATGGAAATAGCTTTCTGAAGTCTTTCGTGTACCCTGTTGTTTTTGAGTGTCCTGTTTTCTAAAGAGCATCACTTGGTTGTCTAGGCTTGTCTAGGCTTTTAGTGGTCTATTTTATGTCTCTATCCAGAAAGAAACTCTTCCTCCAGGAACCCAGTAGTTAATAGTGCACTTGTAGCTTTTACAAGTAAGTGGTCCATGGTTTTTTTATTTCGTTCATAGCACAGAGATAATTTAGTCCTTCGGCTGTGTGCAGTTTTGTGTACATCAGGTCTGGTCTGCTTCTACTGTTTTGACATAGGGAGCTAAAAACAAGATTGCTATTGTTTACCACAAAATTCATTACCCTGTATAGTGGAGGAGAAAGGACAAAATGCTGCAGAGATTTCCTATAGCTTAGAAGGTGGCTTTTTCTTTTTTTTTTTCTTTTTTTTTTTTGGTTTTTCGAGACAGGGTTTCTCTGAATATCTCTGGCTGTCCTGGACTCGCTTTGTAGACCAGGCTGGCCTCGAAATCACAAAGATCCGCCTGCCTCTGCCTCCCAAGTGCTGGGATTAAAGGCGTGCGCCACCACCGCCCGGCATGGTGGCTTTTTCTTGATAGACATTTTATTGATTGCTTTTTCATATGTCCAACAAAGTTGGTTCAGATGACTTGTTCTTTTTAATATTTGTGCCAAAATGAAAGGTCAAGAGTTTCCTTGTATCACTAAGTAGAAAGTCACACTGTTTTAACTCTTTACAGGTGAACCATAAGGGATCAGAGAGACCGCTTGAGCAAACATTTTCAGAAATGGTGTCCTCCTTGGGGAGTGGGATGATCAGGTACCTCACTGGGTGTCTGTTGTGGATCCTTTCAAGTTACATGTGTAATTAACATATATGAACACAAAAAGTGTTCATTTCTATTTATTTTTAATTTTATATTTATCTTTCATATAATATATAAAAATATATAGCATAATAAATATATATGCTATTATTTTTAAAATTTTATTATATTTAAAAATGTGCATGTGGAGTGCCCATGGAGACTGGATGGTGCTGGTTCCTGAACATGGGTCTTCTGAAGGGGCAGCAAGTGCTTGTGGCTGCTGAGCCATCTCTCTAGCCCTCAACTCCCATATTTCCAGTGCCAGATGAAAGCATGATTTTCCTTTTGCTTGGTTTGAGATCGTTCATGTAGTACCCTCATCTGGAGCAATGTCTTTGCCTCCCAATAGCTCACAAGGCAGTGGCTTCAGCGGAGCCCTGTGTGGTGGTCTGCCTGAAGCAGGGCACAGCTGATAGCCCTGGTCAGGGGCTAAAGTAACCTCTTATTTTATTGAAGCTGCGTTTAAGATGCTCTCCTGGCTTCACTTCCTGACATTGGGCTACATGTATTTTTGTACTAGTTTCTGAGGGTTGCCATTCTCTCTTGAGGACCACTGAGGAGGTGGGGTCTCTTACATGCTAGAAGCCGCTCTGTGGATAGAGCTAGGGAGTTACACGCAATGGATGCTTTGTCTGCGTTTTCACTCTTCAGATGGAAGTGCAACGTCCTTCCAGTCCTCTTCCTTGTTGTGGTCCCTGAGGATCACAGGAGGTCAGGGATGTGCCATACTTCACGTATCCACCCTTCTCCACTGACTGTCAGGGCTTGTCTGATGATTTTTTCCCTTTTCCAGGGAAGTGACAAATGGTAGAACACCTTTACATTTAGATACCATCCAACTTTATAGAGTTGTAATTCTTAAATATTAGGTAATTGTAAAGATTGACAAAATTTATTCTGTACATACATATATAATATATAGATGTTGGTAAAGGAAGGTGAGTGTGTGTGTGCGTGCGTGCGCGCACACACACACACACACACACACACACACACACACACGTTAGTAGTAGTTAATCCAGTAGGCAATGAAGGAGGTGCTCTATTCCTAAGCGTTATGCATGTTCTCATATAGAAAATCATCTTACAGGGGAATTAGCAATAGAAGAAAATTGAATGATCTCGTGAGTTTCTGAGTATATTTTTTGGTAGGTACATTGCCTTTGACTTCCATAAGGAGTGTAAAAATATGAGATGGGATCGACTGAGTATTTTATTGGACCAAGTAGCAGAGATACAGGATGAATTAAGGTAAGGCATATTACTTTATATGGTAAGTGGGGGGGGACAGCTGTGTATGTCAGTCTTATTAACTATATGCTATTTAACAGATCTGTGAAGCTGTTTCACTGGGTTGTCAGTGTTTTATTATTTTAAGTTTTTGTATTGGAAGAGTGTTGATTGAAGAGTATTCCTGAATTCTTCTTACAAGTGGACTGATGTCATGAATATTCATAGCATTTTCCAAATTTTTACATAATTGCAGTTGGTTTATTACTATTTTTATTTTAGTGGTTTGTCATTTTATCACAAATTCTGTTAAGAGCCTTTGCAGGGACAGTGGCCAGGGTCCTCTGTGCAGCCTGTTAGATCGCAACATAGCTGTAAGTAGACACTTCCTATCATATGGAATGTCTGGGCCCTTATCTCTGAAAGAGTGTGCTGCAAGTGGTTCTCTTTGGATGAATATGTGTGTATCTTTTTATTGTGTTACAATTTTGCCTAGAAAAATCTTCAGTGTAGGATTAGTGGAGCAAAAGATTTGAGTATCATTGTGGTGCTTTTTGAATGTGTTTGCTACATGTCTTAGTGTATTGCTTCCCAGGGTTATTGTTCCCTGTATATGTGTCAGGCTTACTAATTTTAAAGCCAAAACAGTCTATACACCATTCTATCATTTTGTTTTACCTCTGTGATACTTCTAACCTGGCACTCCACGTGTACTTTTTTATTTAATTTATTACTTGTATACAGTATACTAAATGTACTTTTATATTTCAATTATCTCTCTAAGCATTTGTTCAGTTCTTAAAAATATGTCAATATTCATAGCTTTCAGCTATTGTTACTATCTATAATTTTTTTTCCTGTAACATCCTTCACAGCTAGTGAAGGATGATAGACTTGTACTGTGGTTGGCTGTTAAAGAAGAGACTGGCTGGGCTTGGTTGGCATTGTTGGTGGAGGGAGTGGCTTCTTGGGTTCATCATTAATTGCTGTCATTCAAGAATGGGGGTAGAGAATAGTATGGTGGCCCACACCTTTAATCCCCGCATTTGGAGGCAGAGGCAGGCAGATCTCTGAGTTTGAGGCCAGATTGTTCTATATCAGGAGTTCCAGGACAGCCAGGGCTGTCCCAAAAAAACAAAACAACGAAAAGAATGTACATGGGAAGATTGACTTGAGAACCTCTGTCCTTGTTGCTCAGTGCACTCCTCAGTTAGGCTGGAGCATTGACTAGAGAACTTTAGGTGATCCCTCAAGACAGTATCTCTTTCCAGTGGCTTTTGAGGTAGTGGAAGGAACCTGTCCTCTCATTTGTGACATGTGTCACAGATCATCCCTAATTAGCCATATGATCTAGGGCCTGATGGTTATCCTTAAACTTTTGTCTCTACATTTGTAGAGATAATAGTACTTACCCAGTAGACTTTTCTATGTAGTAATATTTATAGACTACCTGTGACATATCATTTATGTCATATCATTTGTAGTAATATTATAGACTACTAGTGACATCATCATTGTGTGCACTCCCAGTCACGCACACACGTGTTTTCCCAGCTGAACTAGCCCCACTTGTACTGCAGAGACACATGTAAAATGGCTGTTTATCTGAGTACCTTCTTCAGGGCCCTTCTTCCTAGTATGATCATTTTGATTTAGCTTTCATGAAACCATTGTATTTTGGGGGATAATTTTGCTTTCTAGTTTTCAAACTAAGCCATGCAGACTTTGCTAGATATTTGGTTTATATCTTTTCTCTCATTCAAACCTTAGAGCAGCTTTAGTAGTTTACTGTTGCCTCTGTTCTGAGTATGAAAACAGTTCTACATGTGGGAAGTTGATCAAGGTGCTAAGGCTGGCAACAGATTGTTTGTTGCCAGGGTCCATGTTCTTAACCAATTGAATGTTGTCAACTTTTTTAGTTCAAAGTGTTATCTGAGGAGCTTGTTAAAAAATGAAAATGTCACAGAAGCTTGTCACCATGCTTGGCTACTGCACATATATTTGAGTGATCAAGGGGAGAAGAAAATTGGATTTTCAAAATGTACTTTTTCTTTTTTGTCTATTTGCATGGTCATCCATTTTAAAAGGGAAAAAACATTTTAAGTGCATTTTCCGACCTTTGCTTCAGAGGTTCTGGTTCTGTAGATCATCAAGGCTTAAGAATTTTTACGTGTAACTCAGGAGATTCTGATGGGAATTTTGCAGAGACCAGTAAGCCCTGATGTTAAGACATGGCTGAAGTAATCGCATTAAAGGGACTTTAAGAAATATGGTTGGTTTCATATTCCCATTTTGCCTAGAAAAATGAAATATGCCTGGCTGTGCACTCCATCTGACCTTGGAATTTATGTGTTTACTAAAGTCACCTCATGAGACCTGTGTCCTAAGAGCTGTGTCACTGATGTGTTTAGTATACTTTGGTATAGGAGTGCTCACACAAATGTGTTTCAGTTATTTTTCAGTAGACTCTGCCGGCAAGGTGGTGACAAACCAGGAAGGAGTTTTCCGCAGCAACTGCATGGATTGTCTAGACAGAACGAATGTGATACAGAGTTTATTAGCTCGACGCTCCCTTCAGGCCCAGCTGCAGGTGAATATTACTTTATTGAACCTTTTATTGAAAGAAATACACAATAAAAAAAAGTAATTTTATCTTTGAAAACCAGCAACAAAAAGTACTCACGTTGCCTGCACCCTCACTTGACTTTTTCTATTTTTGTGCCTTGCCATTATTGGTATGCAAGTTTTCCATAACTACCATCAGGGCACATATGTGGCATTCAGTTTGCCATTTTCCTTTAGTATTTATGTAATCATAGTTTTAATAGTATATATTAAACTATAAATTATTAAGCCATTTATGACACTATGTTTTGGGGTTTTAGGTAATACATTTGAGAATGTATCTGTTTTTAATATTGTTAACTTGAATTATTTCTTTTGGGTTTTTCCTTTCCAATTTCTTTGATTAAATAAGCTGACAAAACTAATTTAGGGATCACAGGTTTATTGTAGCTCATAATTCTAGGTTGTAGTCCCTTAGTGTGAAGTGTCTTATGAGAGTGTTCCTGGAGAGACATGAACAAGTGCATATTCCTTCCAGATAGGGAAACCACAGCAGACCCAAGCAAGGATAGCCACTGAGGTCCAGCTCAGTGAATCAGTGAGTTTATTGGGTTACTTACAAGAGTGTGAGTGAAGGGTTACTTATGGGAACAAAAACAACTCAAACTCAGTTGTATCACCTAAAACACACCCTCACACAACGACGGCTCATGAAACTGCAAACCTGGAAGTTACTGCATGACTTACAGGCAGCTTGAAAAGTCTCTTTCAGCCATCTTGATGGTTTTGAGGGTATCTTAGCAGTCCTTCCTATTTACATAAGTTGGGGGCCAGTCATTTGTTTCAGGGACATGCTGAGCTTCTGAGTTGTGTACTTCCTTAGTCATAAGGAGCTTTCCTGCAAGATGGAATATTTTATCTTGGAGGACATTGTTATACAATATGGGGAGTAATCAAAGCATCAGGAATCTGAAGCAGCTCAGCACATCCACAGTGAAGGGCAGAGAGAGGAAATGTTTGCATTCTTGCCAGTGCTCAGCTCACTCTCTCCTTTTCTCTTGGTTCAGGACCCACGGGCGTGGTGTCCTCACCTGCAAGCTGGGCATATCAATAGTGTGACCAGGACAGTCTTCCTACAGATGAGCCCACAGGTTATCTGAGTCTGGACAGCCCCTCACTGGGGGTCTTCGCAAGTGACTCTAGATTGTGTCCAGTTGATAAGTAAATTAACCTTACTCCTGTTAATTCCTAGAAGTGGAATTACAGAATTAAAGAGAATAAATATATTACTTTCTAAGAGGCCCGTATCAGTTTATGTTGATGTCAGCAATGAATATGTGGTTCCATTCCATTAAACTCTAACTGCATTGGACATTTTTTGTTTCGTTTTGTTTTGTTTTTTGAGATATGCCTTTTCCTTTGTTTTGTTTGGCTTTTTGTTTCTGAGGCAGGGTCACTCTGTAACACATGTAGTCTTCTAACTCCTGATTCTCCTGCGTCAGCTTCCTGAATTCTGGTCTTACACATCAACTTATTTTTAGTATATCAAGACTGCTTTGGAGGTGGAGCTCAGTTGGTAGAGTCCTTGTTTAGTATGAGTGAAGTTGGGTTTGATCCTGGATTTGATCCCACATAAACTGGGTTGTTTTGTGCTCCACAGCTGTAGTCATACCATCTGGAGGTAGAAGCAGGAGGATCCAGGCTTTCCCTGGGCTACATGAGACTGTGTCAGAAAATGCAATTTTTTGATACTCAGGAAATTTTTTTTTCTGCTTTAGAATGAGTTATTCTTGAGTCATAAAGTGACTGTGGAAAGGAGTAAGCTCTCTCTAGTTTATGCTGTGCTGTGCAATCTGTTGAAGGGAGATACTTCAGCTATCGTTTTCAGGGTTGGGAATGGCTCGGTCCATGGCTGATTAAACAACCTGTTGCCTTAGGTTCTATAATCTATTTCACATGGTGGACGGACACAGTTTGTTGGAACAGAATGAGCCTCAGAGTATCTTTGGGCAGAAGTCTTTGAGGCAGCCTTGTCAGCTGGTCTGGGAACTCTCCCATTGTTTTTCTTTCTTTCTCCAGTCAGGACAGTTTTTGCCCAGCTAAGCCAGCCACTCGGGGCATTCTGACTGAAAGTGAGGTCTCATCTGAGGTGGTTCAGAGGGTTGATGATCTGAAACAAAATCCAAGACAGAGCTTCCCAATGTGTGGTTGGTAGAACCCAAAGAGAAGTCCACAGAAAAGGAGATTCAGGGACTCGGCAGCCCTTGAAGCTTTATAAAAAGGAATGTGTGTGCACATGCCTATAAGCTCATGTGTGAGTGCAGTTTTGGGAGGGTGGGTATGCAGCATTCACCAGATTCTTAGAGGTCCCTGGGTAGAAAGTAAGACTTGAGTGACGTGGATGCGGAAGCCTGGGGTGGGAAGTGAGGAGGAGGCGGAAGGGAAGGAGGCGGTAACAACCTGTCTTGTAGCAGCATTCACTCTCTGTCTCTCCTTCTGAGTACCACCTAGCTATTATCCCTGTTGTTCTGGGGTTTATGAAAGTGTGGGTAGAGCAGCTTCCTGCAGTGCAGTGGGCATGAGCTGAGGCACACCTGTGCTCAGCCTGTGAACCCCCATGGTAGGATTTGGAAGCTGTTACCTTTTCGTCCCAAGTCAGGTCTGCTAGAGTCTTATCATTCATAAATATGGGTGTGATTCTTGTTCTAGAGACTAGGAGTGTTGCATGTGGGACAAAAGCTTGAAGAACAAGATGAATTTGAGAAGATATACAAAAACTGTAAGTAATTTAATAGGAGCAAAGTTGAAATTTTGCAATTAATATTTTGCATTAGAACTTTAATTGGGACCTTTAATCATTATCAGCTTTTTTCCCCCCCCACAAAGCCTGGGCAGATAATGCTAATGCTTGTGCCAAACAGTATGCAGGAACTGGTGCCTTGAAGACCGACTTCACAAGGTAAGCCACACTTTTAACTTGTGTCCTACATCAGCAGTTATAGTTCCAGTGCTTTCTGGAGTTACGTGGTTCTGGGGTCAGCTTCCAGGGAAACAGTTTCACAAGGCAAGCAGCTGGGCCTCACTGGGGCTGTCCTTAGCCTGCTTGGGGCAGTCTGATGACAGAGAGGGCTGAGGGCTCTACATTGCTTCTCAGACATTGTTTTGCACCCAAATCATAGTCTGGTCCCAGAGGTTTGGGGTGCAGCCTGTGAGCTGCAGCTCTGCAGATCCCCTGCTCCTTCCACTTGTTCTAAGTGCCTTTGGATCTTCTCTGTAACACTAGAGAGATTCCCTGGGAGCAAATGTGGTTCCTAGTTGCTGGGCTGCTTTATACCTCCTAACATGGGCTGTACTTTTCATACATGGTTTTTGTTTTTTTTGGAGTTTTTTGTTTTTCTGGTTTCTAAAACTATTTTACTTTCTTGTGTCTATTTTGGTAATGTTTTAGAGAACAAATACAGTTGACCCTCTTATCCATGGGTTGTATCTGTGGATTCAGCTAACCACTAACCAAAGTGTTCATGAAAAAGTATTTATGTCTTTACTCAGCATGTGCAGATTTTTTTCCCCTTATCATTATTTCCTCAGCAATACAGGCTTTTTGCCTCACATGTAAATTGTATCTGGCATCATAAGTGACTTAGACATAGTAAGAGGGTGTGAACAGGGTGTGTGGGAACACTGCACCTTTTTATATGGAGACTTGGACATCTGTCAACCAGTGTCTAGTAGGTTCTTTGTAGATACAAGGTCTTGGGTCTGCTGGTGAATTCTTTGTGAAATGTCTGTATTTTCAGGGATAGTTTTTAATATCCTTGCTGCTCATATATTTCTATAACAGTCGGTGTTCATGAAACTGAGAATTTAGTATGCATGTATATAATTTTAAAATGTTTGACCTTTTTTAACCAGAACTGGAAAAAGAACTCAGTTGGGACTTATAATGGATGGCTGCAACTCATTATTGCGGTATTACAAGAACAACTTTTCTGATGGATTTAGACAAGTAAGTTTGTATTTGATGATTATATGTTTACATTATTGCTCAATGTAGTCAAATCAAGTTTGCCAAGTTCACAATTTCCTTTTTTCTTTTTTAGGATTCCATAGACTTATTTCTTGGAAATTATTCAGTGGATGAATTAGAATCTCATAGTCCTTTAAGTGTTCCAAGGGACTGGAAATTCCTGGCAGTAAGAAAATTTTTATGATTTTCAAGATTGGAAGTATTGTGTCTGAAGGTGTAGAAAACACCTCTGTTGAAAACATTGCATGCTATTTTAAATGGAATATATAAACATATACTTATATTTCCCTCTCAAAGAGAAGACTAGAGTACAGAGAAAATAACTAAGTATTTCCTTTCTTTTCTGACTCTACCATACATCCTTTTTTGAAGAACACATAAGGAACTGCGGAGGAGCCCTTTTTTCAGGAGGACTTTAATCTTGTTGTGATCAGGGAATTGCTAGAGATATTTGTAAATGGAAAGCAGAGTGTGTCTGGATACTTTGCTTCACAGAAAACTCCTGTGTTTACAAGACTGCAGCTTCTCAGGGGCCTTTGCCAGATGACAGAGTGCCCCGGGTGGGAGAGGTCTGTTGTCCTGGATGGTCATTTGGGCAGCTTTGGAGTAGAAGCATCCTTCCTTAGATCCATAAGTTTATCAGTGTGAAGATTTAGGTCACTGCGATTGAGCCCAGATAGTAGTGCTTGATTTAAAAACAAAAACCTAAATCCTTGTGTATATGAGGCTGGAGAAGTGTTATCTTTTCCAAGCTCGGTGGAGGTGGATGATTTTATAACCCTGATGATTCCTAAACAACTGTGTCTCACTGTGTTTCCAGCTGCCCATCATCATGGTCGTCGCCTTCTCCATGTGCATCATCTGTTTGCTTATGGCTGGTAAGTCCACTCTGGCATCATATTCTGTTTCTTTTTATCTTTTTTTGCCTTTTGAGATGGGGTCTTACTGCTTGGCTCCGTCTGGCCTGGTATTCTTTACATAGATCAAGTTGGCCTTGAGCTAAAAGGCCACCTCTACTCCCTGAGTGTTGAGATTAAAGGTGTGTGCCACAGGGCTCACTTCTTACATTTATCTTTTCCATTGTTGAACTTGGTTGTGCATCTTGAGTTTTGAGTCCACTCAGCACTTGATGTTTACTTATTAAGTTTAATGAGTACTTTGATAATTGGGTTTTATTTTATGTGTATGTAGTGTTAGGCATCACTCTGCGCTGGGCAAATCTCTAATTCCTAGTAGTTTTCTGTGGTCAATGTTGTTGTTAGTGGTAGTGGTGATTCTTTGTTTAGAATCTCATTTTCTTTCTTTATTTTGAACTAGCATATAGGCTATCATTATGGTGTTTTCAAACAAAGTGTTTTAGTGATTCTCCCTTATCTTCCACCACCTTCTGCTTTAATAATTATTATCACATGAGGGAGCACATGTAGAAATCAGAGGACAGCTTTGTGAAATTAGTTCTCTTTCCACTTCTACATCCAGGGATCAGACCCAGGTTGCTGGGCTCGCAAAACAAATACCTTTACCTACTAAGCCATCTGGTTTGCCCTGTGTTTTTTTTTTTTTTTTTGGTTTTCGAGACAAGGTTTCTCTGTGTAGCTCTGGCTGTCCTGGACTCACTTTGTAGACCAGGCTGACCTCGAACTCCGCCTGCCTCTGCCTCCCAAGTGCTGGGATTAAAGGTGTGCACCACCACCTCCCGGCTTGCCCTGTTTTTTAACTTAAGGTTTTTATAATGTTTTTCTTGTTACCAAAGTAATAGATAATAATTATAGAGAATATAATTAGGCAAAAATGAAAAAATTTTATTCATTTTTCTATCTTTTAGAAATAAGCTAACCCTTCATAATTGTTAATTAATTGTTATGTGTGTAAATACGAGCATGTCACTCATGTAAGGCAGTGTGTGCTGATGTGCAGGGCAGAGAACAACCTTACGGAGTTGGTCCTCTCCTGGGACTGTGGGTTGTAGGGATCAGACTCAGGTCACCATGCCTCTGTGGTAAGCACCTTTATCCACTGAGCTGTTTTGCTAGCCCCCATTTAAAATATTTCGATGTTTTTTTTGTTTCTTGAGATGGGGTCTCTCTGTTTAGTCCTGACTATCCTGAAACTAATATGTAGACCACCCACCGTCTTGATGGTGTCCTGCAGATGCTCCTCCCTCAGCTCCCATGCCCTTCTGTTCCCCTTTGTAGAACCCTGCTTTCCACAGCAGTCTGTGTACTTGATCTAGCCTGTTCCTCATTGAAGGCATGGATATGCAGAAACTTACTCTGAAGAGGAATATCCTCCTGGGCACCTGGTAGAACCAGCATGCATTTTTTCTGCACAGAATGATTTTCTCACTTGTCTTCAGTCATCAGATTTTTGAGGAGAGACTATTTTGTTCATTGTTTTGTCTGCTGTGTCTGGGCTATAGTAAGCCCTCAGGTGTCTTCTAAGTTAGGGATTGGCATCCCACCACCACCACCACCATCCTAGTTGCTACCACCATCAGTCTGCACTTCTGGTTTTGTTTTTTGGTTGTTGTTTGTTTGTTTGTTTTTAGATAAGGTTTCTCTGTGTAGCCCAGGCTGTCCTGGACTCACTCTGTAGACCAGGCTGGCCTCAAAATTCACAGCCTCTGCCTCCCGAGTGCTAGGGTTAAAGACGGGTGCCACCACTCCCCGCCCAGTGTGGACCCCTTAAGAAGAGGCTCCGTGCTGTGCCTCTGCCCTCATCTGGTTCAGTATGTGACCGTCACCACAGTTTAACGAAATAATAGAGTGCTCAGTAGGTGGGGAAGCCATAGAAACTTGCCATCCTAGTTAGCAGACTTCTGTAAAGAGCCAGACAGTAGATTTGTCTTTATTTCATGTAGTTTCTGTAGTTTATTCTTTGACCTTCTAAAAATGCAGAATCCATTTTTGCAGTAAAAACAGGAAAGCTATAATAAGTGCTAGCAGTATGACTGTGAGTCTGTGTCAGGTTTTATGGCAGGAAGGAAAAAGGACAAATCCAGTCACCACGTGATGGCTGCTCAGAGGCCAACAACTGGTTTCAGTCACTCCCTGGACCTCAGACTTGTGTCTTAAAAACACTACACAGTGGGCCCTCATTTCCTAGGAGCCACTCCCTGTTAGATGGGTTTTGTTTTGTTTCTGTGCTCTCTGTTGTTTTAAAAAATGTCTGTGGAGATAAGGAAAGGTAATCCTTATCTCACCCTGGGTATTAATGGAGGTCCCACTGGAGAGTGTCTTGTAGATTACAGGAAGCTCCTCTCTTGGCCTGTGAGAAGAAGCTCAGTGGCATGGTGCTCGTTGAGCTATACTTCAGGTCCTGGTTCACTCTTTATTTTTCTTCCTCAACTTGACACAAGTCCCTTGTGAAAGGGAACCCTCACTTGAGAGACACTTCCAGATTGGCCAGTGGGCGAGTGTGTGGGCGAGTTCTGGGTTAATGATTGGCATGGGAGGGCTTAGCAAACCTGGGCAGTGCCATCCCTGGGCAGGGGTCCTGGATTATGTAATAGTGCAAACTGATCAAGCCATGGAGAGCAGTCCACCAAGGAGCATTCCTCTGTGTAAAGTGTAGGCCAAAAATGCCTTTCCTCTCCCAAGCTGCTTTTGGTTATGATATTTATCACAGCAACAAAACTCAAACCAGGACAAATCCTGAAGCATAATAACTTGCCTTTTGCACAACAGTTTTTAAAACCCAAAGCTTTGAAAATTGATAATGTTGCAAATGTAGGGATAATTTTGAGAAAAAAAAATACTGAATGCCACAGATAGTATCCTGTCAGGCAGTGCATGGGAGTAGGGCGGCAGATTTCCAGCTCTTGCTGTGGTTTTTGAGAGGGAACATTAATGTAGTATAACCTCTAATGTCTGGCTTCCTTCCCTTGAGTGATCTCACTGGCCATTTGACTCTGCATGTGTTTCTCTACGATTGAGGCCAGCAGATGCAGGAAGAAGTGAGCCAAGGCTTAGCTCTTTAAATTGAAAAACAAAATAGGTCTTTGTTCCATGGGTGCTGCTAACCTTCATAAACTCAGCCAGCAGAGTTGTGTTAAATGCTGTTACAATATGTTACGATTTATACAGTTAACTTTAATAGTGTAATGTTACTAAAACACAAATCCTGTAAAGTGTGTTTGTATAGGGATTTTGATAATATTGCATCCAACATAGAACTGTGATTAGCGGTTAGTCGTAGTTTCCTGTGCTAGTAAAGCAATGATTTAATCTCGATGATGATGTGTGTGGTAGTTTGAAAGACAGTAGTCCAGTTCTCACAATGTGGCCTCAGTCAGTAGCCTCAGTATCGCTGAGAGCTTGTCATGGAGGCCACAAGTGCTTAGGGTCCCCCAGCTGATGGTTTGTTTATTGAGCCTTGCAAAATTGAGACCCCTGGTTTAAACCTTAGCAGGTTCTTGTATTTTCCTGTGGACATGCTAGTAAACTTCAGTGTGAAGTTGTGCTATACAAGTGACCACTGGGTCTGGTATCAATAAATGATGTATTATCTTTGTTTTTAATATCAACAGGTGACACTTGGACAGAAACACTGGCATATGTACTCTTCTGGGGAGTTGCAAGCATTGGAACATTTTTTATTATTCTTTACAATGGCAAAGATTTTGTTGATGCTCCTAGATTGGTCCAGAAAGAAAAGATAGACTGAATTTGTGTTTGTGGGAAGCGGCTTGGCTTGGAAGACTCCGTGATGCAGAACTGGAGTCTCTACTGACCGGCTTTCCACGCCAGCCTCAAGGTTACCTTAAAACTTGTGGTCGGGTCTGTGTGATGTCTTAGAATTGATTTGATGTCACTGCTTGATGATCTCCTTACTGTTAGAATGGTTATATTTATAATTTGAAGCTGTACTGTAATTGAAATGTAGCTTAAATTCAGCTTACAAATCAGAAGAAATCTATTCTCTGTCAAGTTAATCAGAAGTTCACAGATAAGTAATATATTTTAAAATTTTAACTTCTTTCATTATTTAAAACAAAATTATTTTTCTAGCTCTGTTTCATTGTTGTCATTGTAAAGCAGTCACTGTTAACAAGCTTATTTTCAATATCTGTTTGGACTTTTTGTAAATGTTTAATAATCTGCTAATCCTGCTATGTTTACAGAATCTCTCAGCGGTATCAAGTAGTTTGATGACTTGTAATTTCATAGGAAGGGAGAGGACAAATGGGATCTGGAGTTGTTTGAAGTTTCTACTAGCTGCCTCTTGGCTTCAGCCAGCTTTAGCTGCTGTAGTGGCCTAGTAGCTTAAATGTCATGAAAAGTTCAGATATATTTTATCTTTTAAAAAGGTATACATGAAATCAAAGAATGTAAAGTCTGTGTCTTATGCTAAAGGTCCAAAGTCGCCTCTTTTTAAAGAAATGCTCTATTGTGGGAAATACACTAGAGTGGCCAGCTGCTCCCTCCCATATGTTGTAGGACCTTTATCTTATCTTTTCTTTCTTTCTTTTTTTTTTTTTTGGTTACTCATTGAGCCATGCAGGCCTCATAGAGAGTCTTGTGCTAGATTTAATTCACACTTAGGTTAGCAACTGCTTTTCATGCATGGTACTCTTGCTTTATCACTCCGTCAAGGTTTTTGTTGGCTGTCAATAAGTGTCTGAAATTTAGTGCTTCCAAGTAGCCATAGTTATTCAAATCAAGGACCAACTTTAATTTATGCATAAAACAGACAGAAAAATACGCTTCAGAAGCTGTGCATAGTTGCAATTGTGAGACAAGTTATATATTAAAATTGTAATTATGAGGTTTAGATATTAGAACAGTATATGAGGTAGTATCATTGCGCTATCTTAAAACAATTTAGTGAAACACTGCTATGGTACATCAGTGTTTTGCTTGAAAATATGTAGAGTTTTTTCAAATAGTAGTACCTTATGTTGTCCTTAAATATTTCTAAAAGCGCCTTTATTTTAACATTCCTTTTTTTCAACATCATCTTTTATAAACAATAAGAGTTATTGCTTCAGAAACTCTGGGAAAATCCTGTGTAGCTTAAAAATCAGTCACTCAAGCTCCCAGTAGGATAAGTAAACAGACATGTAGATAAGCATCATTTGTTCCCAGGGTGGAATACTGAAGTCCGGCCCATCTCTACAGTAGCTTATTATTAAAGAGCTACTTACTGAGCATTTAGCAGCAAGCACTTCATGTCAGCAGCCGCAGCAAACACCTAGTCTGCACCACCGATGTGGCTGTTTGCAAGGACGGGTGCAGGGTTAGTGTCTCAGAGCCCTGCAGTGATGCTGTTTAATTCATTTACTGTAATAAAATGCTATATTCTTTTCTAACTGCTGTTAGTATTGTTTCTGTGTTTTTTTTTTATTTTTATCATGAGTGGTATTCTTTTATCTTAATGCAGTGATTGATCATTATAGAAATACTAGTTACTTGAAAATCAATAGCTTCTAACCCATTTTCCAGTAATCACCTAAGACATTTTTTATATCTCTGTTTTTTTTAAATAGATAAAGCTAGGGCAATATTTAGTAATGAGTAACATTTAGTGATGTTTAGTGTCCATAAAAGTATCTCAATTGGTTTCAAGGTGATACAGATTGCAGGGTGATAAGGAAGTATGGGTGGGTAAGTGGTACAGATTGCAACTGATAAATGGGAAAACAGTATGTATTGAAAAGCATTTTCAAGGCTGTGGATGTAGCTATGTTGTTAGAATACTTACCTAGCATGCAGAGAACCCTGGGTATGATCCCCAGCACTCTATAACCCTGCCATGGTGGCCCACACCTGTAATCCCAGCACTTGGGAGGTGGAAGCAGGAAAATCAACTCAGCGTCATCCTCAGCTGCATGGTGAGTTTGAAGCCACCTTGTGGCACACGACATTCTGTCTCAAAAAAAAGTGTTTTCATAGAGAACATAGAAAGGTGTCGGTGAGCGTGAGGGGGATAGTGAGTACACACCTTGTTACAGGAAGCTCTTGCCTATGTGGGAAATGAGATGAAATTCCTTAAAAATGGCATCCAAGATATACACACAGTGTCCATGTGTTTACACATCTACATGTGTGTGTATGCTTTGTACAGAAGCACGGTGTTTTCATATTTACTTGTCTCTGTGTATATATGCTTTAGAGATTCATTTCCATATTTCCTTAATTCATTTCCCTGGATTCCTAGTGAAGTAACGAGTAGAATGTGGTGGGTAATTTGAATGTATTGTTTTCACTGTGAGAGACAATAGACCAGCTTGAATGGCTCACTGTGTTCCTTAACCTGTCACTGGAGCAAGTTGTTTCCACAATTAGCAACGTGAGGCAGCCCACTTTGGCTTGTTTTTTTTTTTGTCTCAGTTTCTTTGACTCAGCATTCCACAGTGCCACAGTTAAGATTCTACTGGAAGCAGGCGGGGTCCCCTTTGAAAGGTGACTGTCAGGGTTGGCAAGATTCAGTTCCTCCTTTGCTTGTTGTGCTGACTGGCCATGCTGACTTGGAACTGAAAATCACTCATTCTCTTCAGACAATAGTTTTCCATCACAGCCAGCAGTATTGAGACTGCACTCAAGGTGGAAGCGTAGCCCGTCACTTTGTACCCTTTGCACTGAAAGTCAGTGGCTCTAGCTCATTCAAGGGGAAGAGATTACACAAAAGCATCAGTAGCAGGAGATGGGGATCTTTTGGGAGGTGTAGGAGGCATGTGCCTGTGGCCAGTAGAGAGAAAACACCAGGGAGGTAGAAGGCTAGTATATTGGAAGTAACTGGGGCTTCTTGGAGGGTGTGGAACTGAACCAGAACTAAAGTGAACTTATTTAATGCTACATAGCAGCTGAGTTCAAAAGGGAAAGCGACTGGACAAAGAGGTTTTGCTGGAAGCCGTGCACTGCTGATCTTGATTTGCTGTGGCTTTCTCACTGAGATTCGCACTGGGGCCCAGTCTCCGCTCCCCACCCCCAGGATTTGTTACCTGTATGTATGTATGTATGTATGTACTCTACATGCATGCCCGGTGTCTGCAGAGACCAAAAGAGTGTGTTGGATCACCTGGAGTTGCGGACAGTCTTGAACTGCCATGTGGGTGCTGGGAATTGAATCTGGGTCCATTGCAAGAGAGTAGTAAGTGCCCTTAACCACTGAGTCATCTGCCTAGCTCTTGGGTGCATGTGTGGGTGTGTGTGTGCACACACGCAAGTACCTGATGTGAGCACAGACAAACTTCAAAGGTCAGGGAAGGATGTGAGGAGGCCTGCTGTCACCTCATTCCTCTGAGACAGGCTCTGTCACCGGAGTGACAATCACATGCATGGGCACACCTGGCTTTTTTCTTTTTTCTTTTTTTTTCTTGTGGGCACTGGGATCCGGTCCTTGGTCCTCATGCTTGCACAGTAAGTTCTGTGACTCACTGAGCCTTCTCTCCAGCCTGCGCTCCCATGCTTTTTCTCTTGGAGTTGTTTAGTTGTTCTTGTTTAAGACAGTGTCACACTAAGTAGCCCAGATTGTCTCCAAACCTGTGATCCTTCTGCCTCTGGCCCCTAAATGCTGGGATTATCAGCCTCTTCCGGAAAACCTGACTGTGTTTGTTTTTTTTTTTTTTTCTGCCTTTTTATTGGTGGTGTTTTTGTTTTTGAATTTTCTAAAAATTTTGCTTATATATCTTTATTTATGAATCCTTTGAACTCAGCCTTCATCCATATCAGTGTTTATCCCTGGAATTCATGTCTCTGAACTGTTGTTTGTGTTACAGTATACTTTCTGTTGCTGCAGTATGAAATAGCATCTCATTCTGGTATTTCTCTGAGCATTGAACATCTTTTCATAGTTTTGGTTTTAACTGTGGGTCTCATTTGGAGCCTTTTGTGGTCTTTTACCTGTTTCCTTGTGAATTTGTTGAAATTCTTTGTCTTCTAGAAGGGAATGATTTGTTAGTTGTTTGTAGCTTGTCCTCCTGTTCGGATAAAGTGAATAACCATACTGCTTTCCTACCACCTTCTGTGCTGACTTCCAAGGACAACTTCAGACAGTTGTCACTTTTAGGTCTCATTTTATCCACAGTCGATTTTGGGTTATAGACTGTCGTTGAGAGGCCAGCCTGTTATGTGATGTCAGGTGATCCCTAAAACTTAATGGCTTTTTTTATTATTATTTAAAAGGTTTATTTCTCCTTCCTGTACCCCCTGCAGACTTGGCTGCAGCTTTGCCCCCCAGCAGTTACATGACTTTCACAGGGATGAAGCTAGCTTTTCTTGAGACATTTTCAGTTCTTCCTTCAGAGACAACTTTGCTTGGAAATGACAGTGTCGTGCTCTCATTTCATTGGTCGAAGCTGGTAACATGACCAAACTAGAAGTCCCTGGGGCCAGAGAATGATCTGCCCTTGGGGCAGTGTGGATGTCACTAAGCTTAGCTGCTTACTGAGAATGTTGGAACCCTCCCTGCTGATTTGAATGCCAGGTTTTCCTCAGTTTGTGAGTGTTTAGGGAGTTCTCTTCTGTCCCCTTGTATTGTCATTGCTCAGAGCCCTTCCTGTTGTAGCCACATCTTGGGGCCTCTTCCAACTTCCTCAGTCTGTTCAGCAAAACCCTTTTCAGAATGTACTTTTCCTAAGTGTACTGGATTAATATGAGCTTTCTTACTGCACGTGTTTTAAATCCAGGGATCTATGACAAGAACTGTCGAAAACACTGGTTTAAACAAAGTGTTGTCTAAACTGTAGGATTGGAGAGAGGTTTGAAAAGTGACTCCTAGAGAGAGCACGTATGTACTCAGTGCAGTCTTAATTCATCAAACATCACGTGATTTTCTGGAATTCATTTTGGGCAAGGCTAGGGTAGTGTTTGGGGAGGGTGCCAGCATTCTCAGTAAGCAGCTAAGCTTAATGAAACCCATAGTGCCCCAAGGGCAGGAGATCACCCTCTGGCCCCAGTAACTCAGTAAATCACAAGCTCTAATGTGTTTGTCAGTTGAGACTTGAACTCATGCACGCACATCAGTGTGCACGTGCTAGAGTCACAGTTAGATCCAGGTATGACAAGACACAAAAAGGTTTAATTTCCTCCTGACATTTTCATATATCACCTCATGTACCTAAAAACTTAAACTGATCCAAGAGCAGTCACCCTGTAACATGTGGGTAGCTTGTCAGCAAGAAGCAGACAGCACAAATCTGGTCTCCTAAGAAATGCAGTGATCCTTTCTGCTCTGCGGTTCTCCTGCACAGGAGGCAGCCAATGCAGGGCCTGGTGGGACGAGAGGCAATGCGGCACGCTTCCGCCCACCAGGCCTATGGTGAGGTGCCCTACAGTCAGCGCACCAAGGTCTGAGCTGGCAGGGGCTTCAGCCTGGAAGAACTCTGAGTAGCCAGTGTCCATAAGAAAATGGCTTGCACCATCGGCACATCTGTGAACTCAGGGAAGCGAAACAAATCCACTGAATCATGACAGGCCCATGTGTAGCGCCTGAAGGAGTACGGCTCCAAGCTCATACTTTCCTCAGGAAGCCTTCCGCTCCAAGAAGGGAGAAGGCTCTGCTGAACAACTTAAATTAGCCACCCAGCTAACAGGACCTGCGATGCCCATCTAGAATGTCTTCAAGAAGGAAAAAGCCAAAGTCCTCACAGAAGAAAATAACTTTCAGAGTTTTTCTGGTCTTTGCATGGCCTGGGCGAATGCACAGCTCGTTAGCATCCAAGCAGAAAGGGCAGAGGAAGCTGCAGAGCAAGATGTTGAAAAAGTAATTCATTGTTGGGGTGTTGGAATAAGTTTTCCATAAAGCAGAAACAAAACAAAACCCCAATGAAATTGAAGGTTGTAAAGTGACAGTCTTCTAAGACATAATAAAATCAATTTTTGTCTTCAAAACTGACCTTTAAAGCCAGTTTCCATTGGTGGAAAGAAGCCTGCACGTGACCCTCAGGGCTGGCATAGGGAGGAAGGTACTTATGAAGGATGCATATGTTTCTAAGGGTTTCATCCTCCTCATTCCTAATTTTTAATAAAATTTATTGTATTTGAGATTCACAATAGTATAAGGGGAGCAGATTAATGTACCATCTCACAGTTTTTATTAACAGTAAAATCAGATTTAGTAAAAAAATCTCAGTACAGTTTTATTGTGTTCCACACAATATTCTAGATTTTCACCCTGTTGTTCTATTTTGTGTCATTTGATCTATAATTCATTCTGTTCCCCTTCTCTACCACCAATGAGCAGGACTCAAGTCACATGTAAGGGGATTTCCATTAGATTATAAATAAATGGATTTATCAGTACATTCAAACTGCTAAAAGAAAGAAACCTGCTAGTCCAAGAATATCATATCCAATAAAGTTACACTTCAGTGATGAAGCGAAACACTTTTTTAGACAAGAAAAAGCAGAGGAAGCTAATCATCATTAAAACAGCCTTCAAGAAATACTGGAAGGGCAGATGTGGTGGTCCATGCCTGCAATCCAAACAGTGGATGGGGTGAAGTGAGAGGATTGTGTGTTTGATTTGATTGTGATTGTTGCTAGCCCAGGCTAGCATTGGCTACTACTCCCTCCCTCTCTCACTACCCACCCACCCACCTTTAGGAAAGGAATGGTTCAAACAGAAACAGAAGGATAATTACAATCATAAAAAGTATATGCCTGGTGGCACATGACTTCTTGTGGCAGTATTGGGAGGCTGTGGCTGGAGGGTCACAGATTCCAACCTAACCTAGGATGCAGATAAACCGGGGGCCCATGTATACCAAGACTCTGCTTCAAAAAAAAAAAAAAGCAACGTTAGTGGTAAATTTGTATCATTATATCAGTACTGTAATGGTGGTATGTAAAGAATGAAAACTAAAGGTCAAAATGTTAAAAAAATTAGTATGAGTTGAATATATAAGACAAAAGGGTTTAAATTCTGGCAACAAAGGTGTACGCCTTTAATCCCAGCACTTGGGAGGCAGGCGGATCTCTGAGTTCGAGGCCAGCCTGGTCTACAGAGCAAGTTCCAGGACAGCCAGGCTTACACAGAGAAACCCTGTCTCGAAAAACAAAAGAGTAAACGCCTGGAGTATTTATGGTCAAAGTTAGGTTTCTGTCAGCCTATGATAACAGAGTAGTATGTTTTCTTTGCAGATTCAGGGAGCAGAATATACTCTGGGGCTTTAGAAAGCAGCTGCAGAACTTCCACTGTTGAGTGTGTAGGAAGTAGCTGTGGAACACTTACTGACTGACAGTAGGTCTACGGGACCTCCAGTTGTCAGGCCATAGGAAGTTTTCTCTCCTCTTGAAGTGGCATGTGACAAAAGTCCCCAGGGCTGCCACAGGGATGCACATGGTAGAGGAGGCTACCAGAAGCCCAATGACAGCTAGTGCATATGTGGGGTAATCCTTAGTCACCACATGGCCCTGCAAAGAGAGACAGGAGAAACCTTCACTACTCTTTCTAAGATCACTTCAGCCTTTATTCCAAAAAGGAAGAGAAATGGTGTGAGTTGTTTATATTTGAATATAAAATACTTCATCCCCCTCCCAGACTCAGGAGGTGCCTACTTCTGTAGATGGTGGTTCTATTTTGAAAGGTTCTGGAAGCATTAGGAAGTAAGATCTAGCTGGGGAAGTAGGTGATTGGGGGATATTCCTTGGGTTATCCAGTCTCTGGAGGCTTTCCCTCTGTTTTCTGTCCTATCAGGGAGTGAAGAAAAATGTCTTCCTCACACTCTTGTTGCTGTACACTCCGCCCAAGCCATTAAAGCCAAGATGTCATGGACTGACCCCTCTGAAACCCTGAGCCAAGTCCCTCCTCCCTGCATTTACTATGTCAGGGTTTTGGTCAGTGTGATGATAAAGTAACATAGTTCAGAACGAGACTGCAGCCAGCCCTTCACAGCCTCAGACCACCCCCCCCCCCACTTCACTTTACAGCATAAACCACCATCACCTTTTCTCTTTTGCCAATAGAGAGCTGTTCCATGTAAAGCTCTCCTCATGAAGGAAGAACCAGCACCTCTACAGGGGTGTCCTCACCATCTAGGGAGAGGTCCTCTGGGATGCTGTGGAGATTCTTACTGTTTCTGCACATCATCGTCCAAAACCTCACAGCCCAGCTCTGCTGTATTGGATTGAGCGTCTGTGAAACGTTTTGAAGTTCCCATGCTGTCACCTGTAAGCTTCCCACAACATAGCTCCTTGTGTGAGAAAATTCAAGGTCTGTGTTCTGAAGGGACATTTTGGGTTCTGCTCTATTCTTCAGCCCTACAGAGACATCAGGTACCTGAGTAGCATCCCAGGCTTGGTACTGCTGCTTTCCCGTGAGGATGTAGTCACTCAGGTAGAAGACAAAGAGGCCAATCATGAGCAGTGGACTCACAAATGCCCACATGGCCTTCCAGTACCAGTTGAGGGTGTGGCCCGTCATGGCCTGAAATTCTCTATCAAATCTGTTTGGACAGAAGGAGAGAGCCAGGGTTTACTCATGTTCTGGAGGGAGGGGCTCCAGTTTGCATACCCTCTGCTCTTAGGAAGATGCTACACTGATTAGCAAAGATGTTTGAACGTGACTCAGAAGTGTCTGATCCTTTCCTTTCCCGGGGGAGGTGTTGAGGTGCAGGAAAAGTGCTGAGACCGCCCGAGGAGAGATGACCAATAAGGAAGGGCTCTTGGGGCATCTCCCTGCTGTTAGCCTTCAGAGGAA
>CAJQZJ010003646.1:19004-32110 GCA_907164525.1 Lophiomys imhausi | reverse complement strand
CCCCCTTTGGATCTAAGAATAGAAGACAACAGGAACAGACAGGTAAGACTTACACATGGTCAAACACCCCAGAAAAAGCAGGATTCAAGGCGGAATGACTCCAACAAAAGAAAGCGATGCCATTTCAGCCAACCCGGATCACAGCACCACAACTGAAACACATGAAAGCGATAACAATTCTACATATTATGGAAAGTCATAGAGTCCCTTCAAGAAGAACTTAAATTCATGAAGGAATTCAAAGAAGCCACAATTTCACAGATGAAAACTATGGATAACACCATCAGAGAACTTCTAAACAAGGTGACTCAGCTTGAACAAGAAAAGGACAGGGCAATAGAAGACGTCCAGGCAAAGACAGACAAACTGGAACAGGAAATGTACAAAATGAATAAAACCATTCTAGACATGAAAATGGAAATGGAAACAATAAAGAAAACACAGTCAGAGTTAAAAATGGAAATGGAGAGCCAAGGGAAGAGAACAGGAACTATGGATATCAGTACCAAAAATAGGATTCAAGAGATGGAAGACAGGATCTCAGGCATGGAAGATTCGATGGAAGAAATCAGTACAACATCCAAAGAAAATGAGAAAGCTAAAAAATCTCTCACCCACAACATCCAGGAAATCAAGGACTCAATGAAAAGAAGGAACCTAAGAATCATAGGTGTAGAGGAAAGAGAAGAGTCCAGGGTCCAGGGTCCAGGAAATATCTTCAACAAAATCATAGAAGAAAACTTCCCAAACCTAAAGAAAGAGATGGCAATAAAATTTCAAGAGGCTTACAGAACACCAAACAGATTAGATCAGAAAAGAAACTCCTCTTGCCACATAATAATTGAAACTCCAAATATAGAGAACAAAGAAAGAATATTAAAAGCTGTAAGAGAAAAGGGCCAAGTCACATACAATGGCAGGCCCATCAGAATAACACCGGACTTCTCTTCAGAAACTTTAAAACCCAGAAGGACCTGGACAGATGTCCTACAAGCACTGAGAGAACATAAGTGCCCAGCCAGACTACTATACCCAGCAAAACTCTCTATCAACATAGATGGAGAAAATAAGATATTCCATGACAAAATCAAATTTAAACAATATCTACCCACAAACCCAGCCCTACAGAAGATCCTAGAAAGAAAATTCCAACCCAGAGAAGATAACCACACCCAAGAAAACAGAGGAAATAGAAATCACCACAGCAACTAAACAAAAAGAAGCACAAGATGATCACCTATACCAAAATAATGGCAAATAACAACCCCTGGTCACTAATATCCATCAACATCAATGGACTCAACTCACCAATAAAAAGACACAGACTTACAGAGTGGATCCGTAAACAAGACCCATCTTTTTGTTGCATACAAGAAACACATCTCACTACTGAAGATAGGCACTATCTAAAAGGGCTGGGAAAAGGTCTTCCAAGCAAATGGACCCAGGAAACAAGCTGGAGTAGCCATCCTAATATCGAACAAAATAGACTTCCAATTGAAGTTAATAAAAAAAGACAGAGAAGGGCATTACATACTCGTTAAGGGAAATATCCATCAAGAGGACATCTCAATATTGAACATCTATGCCCTAAATACAAAAGCACCTACATTTGTAAAAGAAACACTTCTAAAACTTAAATCACACATCGATCCCAACACTTTAGTAGTGGGAGATTTCAACACCCCACTCACAACAATTGACAGATCATCAAGACAGAAGCCAAACAGAGAAATAATGAGTCTAAGAGAGATCATGAACCAAATGGACCTAACAGATATCTACAGAACGTTTCACCCAAACACAAAAGAATACACCTTCTTCTCAGCACCGCACGGAACCTTCTCCAAAATTGACCATATAGTTGGACACAAAGATAGCCTCAACAGATACAGGAAAATTGAAATAACCCCTTGTATCCTATCAGACCACCATGGAATAAAGCTGGACCTCAACAGCAAAAGAATCAACAGAAAGGCTGCACGCACATGGAAATTGAACAACTCTTTACTAGATGACTATTGGGTCAGGGAAGAAATAAAGAAGGAAATCAAAGACTTCTTAAAATCCAACGAAAATGAAGACACAACATACCCAAACCTATGGGACACAATGAAAGCGGTGCTACGAGGAAAATTCATAGCACTAAGTGCCTTCTAAAAGAAAATTGTGAAAGCTCATATTAACGAATTAACAGCCAAACTGGGTGAATTGGAAAAAAAAAAAAGCAAATACCCCCAAAAGGAGCAGAAGGCAGGAGATCATCAAACTTAGGGCTGAAATCAACAACTTAGAAACAAAAAGAACTATACAAAGAATCAATGAAGCCAAGAGTTGGTTCTTTGAGAAAATCAACAAAATAGACAGACCCTTAGCCAAATTAACTAAAAGACAGAGGGAAAAAACCCAAATCAACAAAATCAGAAATGAAAAGGGAGAAATAACAACAGACATTGAGGAAATCCAGAAAATATTTAGATCCTACTTTAAAAATCTATACACCAAATTTGAGAACTTAAGCGAAATGGACAATTTTCTCGATAGATTCCACCTACTAAAGCTAAATCAAGATCAGATTAACAGATTAAACAGTCTTATAACTCCTAAAGAAATAGAAACAGTCATTAAAAATCTCCCAACCAAAAAAAGCCCAGGGCCAAATGGCCTTAGCGCGGAATTCTACCAGACCTTCAAAGAGGAGCTAACACCAATACTCTTAAAACTCTTTCACCAAATAGAATCTGAAAGAACATTGCCAAACTCATTCTATGAGGCCACAGTCACCCTGATTCCTAAACCACACAAAGACCCAACAAAGAAAGAGATCTTCAGACCAATCTCCCTCATGAACATAGATGCAAAAATACTTAATAAAATACTAGCAAACTGAATTCAAGAACACATCAAAAGTATCATACACCATGATCAAGTAGGCTTCATCCCAGGAATGCAGGGATGGTTCAACATACAAAAGTCTATCAACGTAATTCACCGTATAAACAAGATGAAGGAAAAAAACCACATGATAATCTCGCTAGATGCAGAAAAGGCATTTGACAAAATCCAACACCCCTTCATGCTAAAAGTTCTGGAGAGAACGGGCATACAAGGACCATACCTAGAAATAATAAAGGCAATATACAGCAAGCCAGTGGCCAACATCAAATTAAATGGAGAGAAGCTTGAAGCATTTCCTCTAAACTCAGGGACAAGACAAGGATGTCCACTTTCACTATATATCTTCAATATAGTACTTGAAGTTCTTGCTAGAGCAATAAGACAACTAAAGGAGATCAAGGGGATAAACATCGGAAACGAAGAAGTCAAATTATCCCAATTTGCAGATGATATGATAGTATACATAAGCGACCCCAAAAATTCCACCAGAGAACTCTTAGAGCTGATAAACACCTTCAGCAAGGTGGCAGGATACAAAATTAATTTAAAAAAAATCAGAAGCCCTTCTCTATATGACAAACAAATGGGCTGAGAAAGAAAGAAGGGAAACAACCTCCTTCACAATAGCCACAAACAATATAAAATACCTGGGGATAACTCTAACCAAGCAAGTAAAGGACCTATTCAACAAGATCTTCAAGCCCTTGAAGAAAGAAATGGAAGAGGCTTTTAGAAGATGGAAAGATCCCTCATGCTCATGGATAGGTAGGATCAACATAATGGCTATCTTACCAAAAACAATATATAGATTTGATGCAATTCCTATCAAAATACCAACACAATTCTTTATAGACTTGGAAAGAGCTATTCTCAACTTCATATGGAATAACAAAAAGCCCAGAATAGCTAAATCAATCCTTTACAATAAAAAAATATCTGGAGGTATCACCATCCCAGATTTCAAGCTGTACTACAGAGCAATAGTAGTAAAAACAGCATGGTATTGGTATAGAAATAGACCAGTAGATCAATGGAATCGAATTGAAGATCCAGAAATAGACCTACACACCTATGGCCACCTAATTTTTGACAAAGAAGCCAAAATGGCACAATGGAAGAAGGACAGCATCTTCAACAAATGGTGCTGGTCCAACTGGATGTCCACTTGCAAAAGAATGAAATTAGACACATACTTATCACCTTGTACAAAACTTAAATCCAAGTGGATTAAAGACCTTAACATAAGGCCCATCACCCTAAATCTACTAGAAGAAAAAGTGGGAAAAACCCTCGAACTCATTGGGACAGGTGACAACTTCCTCAACAGAACACCAACAGCTCAGGACCTGAGACCAACAATCAATAAATGGGACCTCATGAAACGGAAAAGCTTCTGTAAGGCAAAAGACACTGTCATTCGAACAGAACGGCAACCTACAGATTGGGAAAAAATCTTCACCAACCCCACATCTGACAGAGGGCTAATATCCAAAATCTACAAAGAACTCAAGAAATTAAACACCAAGAAACCAGATAATTCAATCAAAAAATGTGGGACGGAGCTAAATAGAGAATTCACAAAGGAGGAATCCCTAATGGCCGAGAGACACCTGAAGAAATGCTCAACATCCTTAATCATCAGAGAAATGCAACTCAAGACGACTCAGATTCCATCTCACACCTGTCAGAATGGCTAAGATCAAAAGCTCAAATGACAGCACATGCTGGCGAGGGTGTGGAGAAAGGGGAACCCTCCTCCATTGCTGGTGGGAGTGCAGGCTTGTGCAACCACTATGGAGGTCAGGCTGGCAATATCTTAGAAAACTTGGAATAGCTTTGCCTCAGGACCCAGCCATACCATTTCTGGGTATACATCCAAATGACTCCTCATCTATGTTCATAGCAGCCTTATTTGTAATAGCTAGAAACTGGAAACAACCCAGATGCCCGTCAACTGAAGAATGGATTAAAAAACTGTGGTCCATCTATACAATGGAATATTACTCAGCTATCAGAAACAATGAAATTATGCAATTTGCAGCCAAATGGATGGAACTAGAGAAGCTCAAACTAAGTGAGCTAACCCAGACTCAGAAGGATGCACATGGCATCTATTCACTTATAGTAGGATTTTAGCTATATAGTACAGGATATCTGTACTACAACCAACACACCAAAGGGGACATGGACATAGACTTCTTTTTCTTTCATTTGTTGTTGTTGTTAGTTTTTGTTGGTTTGTTTGTTGTTTGGTCTGTTTTTTTAGTTTTCTCTCCCTAGCAATGAGACACTTTTCACTGGTGGTACTGCCTTGTAGGCCCCCACTGTATGTAGAGGCTCTTGGCCCTCATATGATGTCTGAACTGGGGCGAGGGACTGTTATGTGGGGTCACTCCACTCCAGAGGAGCAAGATGGAAGGTTTAGGGGGTAGAGGATGGGAGGGTGGGGCTTGGAAGGGGGGAAAGAGGACAATATGATGGAGTTGTAACCTGAAGCAACCAATAAATAAATTTATTAAATAAAAAAGCAGGTAACAGGTTTAAAACACTGTAAATAAATTAAAGGTTACAGCTGTTCAACATGGTTTTATAAACCACCAAGAGTTGAAAAAACTTAGAGCTAAGGTAAAATACATGAAATGTGTGGGGTCAGCCCATACTTTTAACTTCAGCAGAGACAGGAGGAGCACTATAGAGTTAGTTGTCTTATAAATTCTAGAGTTACAAGGAACAGGGTGGTGATGGTACACACCCTTAATCCCATCATTCGAGAAGAATACACCCTTAATCCCAACACACTAGAGACAGAAACAGGCAGATCTCAGAGCTCAAGGTCAGCCTGATACAAAACAAGCTCTATATAGGGAAAAACTTCTATCCAGGGGCGGGGGAGCACATCTTTAATCCCTGCAGTTGGGAACCACAGGTCTTGATCCCAATACTTAGTATGCAGAGACAGGCACGTAGGATCTGGAAGGATTTAAGTTTAAAAGCTACATACAAAAGGCATGCTCAATGTAAACAAATTGTCCTTTGAGATCTCAAAATATATACACTAAAGGTTTGTTTAGCTCCAAAATAACAAAATAATTTCTTCTTTAATCCAGATTGAAAGATAATACTTTATATATTGTCAAAAAACCAAATTTGCTCCAGGAAAAATATTACCTGACCCCCCCCCCCCAAAAAAAAAGGTAATTGCCCCAGAGTTAGGATTAGGGCAGGGTTCTGTTCTTATCTTTCCAGGAGATTTAAAGCATCCATTCTAGGAATCCAGGGACAACTGGACAAGGGAAACCTCAGCAGAAAACAGATCAGACACCGAAGAAGACGAGCGGCTCAGACGATCCAGCCTTGCAGACTCCCTCAATAGCTGTTTCCTCAAAAGTCTACAACCACAACTCAAAATCACTAAGATTGTTCTGCTCCACAGACTGCTCCAGCCAGAACTTCAGTAAGGGCCTGAAGATCAGCTTCTGTCTACAAACTTCTTAGGACATCTAAATAGCTGAGCACAAAAGGACTGAACATCAAATGATTCTATTAACATTTTTAACCATTTTTCCATTCTCATTTGGGCCCCAAACAGGTTTACTACGTCCCAAATCAGCAGGAAGTCATTTATGAGAGCGACACCCCAGGACCAGAAGGTGGGGAGGGTGTTTCCCCCCTTTTGGTTATTCGATGGATAACAGAAAATTATGTCATTTAGGGGAAGAGACTACAAGCTGTTAAATGGTCTTGTTAAATGGGTTTTGGAGGTTAGACCTAGGGACTTCTCTCTTTTTCTTTTCTGTATCCTTCTTTCTCTCTCTTACTCTTATGTAGGAGTGAATAGACTTGAGAAAAAAAGGGACATAGACATAGTATAGAAAAGATCAAGAAAAAAGGACAGATTATTGAATAAGCCCTTATACCTTTGTGTATTGATACAAAATTAATACTATATTAGGCTAAATTGGTATTGATCATTGTATATTAATGCAAAATTAAGATTGTATTGGACTACATCGGTACTGATCTTAGTATATTGGTACAAAATTAAGATTATATTTGGCCACATTGGTATTGATCTTTGTATATTGTTACAAAATTAAGGGTAACACTTCCTAAAGGTATTGTACCTAGTAATGCTTAAAAAGGAAGTATGAAGTTTTGGCCTTTTGCTACCAACCATCATAAACTGTTTAGAATAATTAAGAAATACAAACTAACAGTCATGCAAGCGTGTCATTTTGTTAGTTACTATGACAGTCTATCACAGTTATTTTCTACGCTACTCAGAAATCAAGTTGTTAAGAGACAGCAACATTTGCTTATCTAAACACAAGAGATAGACAGGGTGTCTTCAAAAACCCCAAGAGATCTGCAGAGTATGGCATTCAAAGATGTTTTCTTAAATTAAGGTTTTTTTTTGATATTGAGACATGTCAGCTCATGACAGCATCCCCTATTCCACTCCAAGTAGAAGATGAGCATCAAAGAATCTCCAGTGTGAGATGGTTGAATTAGTGGCAAGCCTATCTCTTGGCAAGAAAAACCCCTTGCTTCAACTGTAGACAGACTGCTGTCCAAAAAGGACAAAACTTGGAAGCAGGTAAGTCGACAGCCTAGCTCTGCCAAGACAGGGTAGGTAAGTCCTTCATAATTCCTGCTCTACAATCAATGTCTGTCAGAGAAATGGGGCCAAACAGCTGAAGATTGATGCTGTAATGTATGGAGAGAAAATGGGAACTGTCGAGGTAGCCACGGGTATGTCATTTCTTAGTTTCGGAAGCTGCAGGCCCTGCACTTCCTATATAATCAGATATATTTATCCCTCTCAGGTCTCTGAGGTGGTTGAAGAATAGATAGCTAGAGTCTCATAGTTAAATTTTGAGTTGTTTAGGAATCAAGAGGGTGTTCTGGATCTAAGAAGATATTTTTAAAATTGTGATGCAACTAGTATGAAAGCTGAGTTAGATAGAGAACTTTAAACTCATGGAAATAGTTAAATAGTAGAATGTTAAAGTCAGGGGCCAAATACATATGGACTGGACATTGAGAATGTATGCTAAGCCATATAACTCTCAGAATTGTGGCCTATTTATTTCAGTTGTTTTGTACTGTATTTATTGTTATAAGAGAAAGAACCATTTGTTGGACTGAAAAAAAAAAGAATTATGCATTCTGGGGGAAGGGTGAGAGGGTAGGAGGGTGGGGCTGGGAGGGGTGGAGGGAGAGGGCTGTGATGGAGATGTAACTTGAAGTAATAAATAAACATTAAAATAAAGAAGGTGGCACTGCACTGTGGAGCCCCCACTGCTCTGCTGCTGGTACACCCTTCCAAAAAATATATATATAGGTCAACTTAATGGCATACCAATGGTGCTGATATACAATTTTAAAGTAAAAAAATCTATTAAAAGTTGATATGTGTGTCATTCTTACCTGTAACAAGGTGGCTTTTATTATTTTTGTTTTATTATTCTAGTTATTTTTACTATACTTAATACCTCTACACCCCTTCCAACCCTTGTTCCTTCCAACCCCTCAATAGTAGGTGGGAGAGAAAGAAGGTTAAAGGCAAAAAGGATGGAGTTCTTTTTGAGCTACTTCCTGCTGATTAGGGTCCTTGAGTTCTCTGGGGGCAATACCAATCTCAGTAGTCACAATATCCAGAAGTCCACCAAACCAGGAAACAGCAGCAGGAAGAACCAGCAGCAGTTTGGGGGAGCACCAACAACAGGGAGAGCAGCAACCTCTTTCTTCTTTGTAGCGCCCCCTCTCTCCTCAGGGCTCTGGCTTTTTATCCCTCTCTCAAGTCCTGGAGTTAAACTTGCTCAGCTGGTAAAGCCACGCCCCTGCCAGCTCACAAGGCACAGTTAATAGTTTACACCTTCTAACTGAAGCAGCCTCACACCTGGGATTAAACAAAAACATTCTCCTAACTGGTTTTTAAGAAACAAAACTCTTACCACGCTCACCACTACTGCTGAAGAGTTTTTGAGAGTGAGGGGAGCTTTTTTTTTTTTTTTTTTTTTTTAACCCAGTTAGGATTTACGCAGGGTCCTAAGATGCTTGACACTCGGAATCATTGGGCTGAAGCAGTGGCTCTGAGTTGATTGTCTCTTGCAAATGACAAAGGTGGAGACCCTTTATTAATTATTTCAGCCAATTTGAGACCCATGCCATGAGAGAGAGCCACCCCTGAGACTGTTAATGGTATTCTGGTATACTTGCAGACAGGAGCCTAGCATAACTGTCCTCTGAGAAGCTTCATCCAGCAGCTGATGGAAACAGAAGCAGAGACCCACAGTCAAACACTAGGAGGAGCTCGAGAAAACTTGTGGAGGGGGGAGGAAGGACTGAAGGAGCCAGAGAGGTCAAGAACACCACAAGAAAACCTACAGAATCAACGAACCTGGACCCATAGGGGCTCACAGAGACTGAACCATCAACCAGATCTGAAGCATGCATGGGAAAGGCCTACACATATGTAACAGATGTGCAGCATGGTCTTTATGTGTTAACCCCTAACACCAGGAGCTGAGTCTGGAGTCTGTCTCTGACTCTGTTGCCTGCCTCTGGATCTCTTTCCCCTAACTGGGCTGTCTTGTCTGGCCAGTTAGGAAAAGATGCACCTAGTCCTATTGCAACTTGACGTGCCAAGGCAGGTTGATATCCATGGGAGGTCTCTGAGGAGAAAGGGAGGAGGGGAGGGAAGAGGGAAGGACTGGTAGGAGAAAGGGGAGGGGAAGCTCCAATCAGGATGCAATGTACGGTTAATTAATTAATGAAAATAATATTTCAAAGGGCCAGGCATGATGGCATATGCCTTTAATACCAGCACTCAAAGAGGGCAGAGACAGGCAGATCTCTGAAATTGAATCCAGTTTGGTCTACAAACCTATTCCAGGACAGCCAGGGCTACACAGAGAAACCCTGTCTCAAAAAGAAACAAATAAAAAACAACAACAAAATATAGGAAAGTGAGGCACTGAGAAAAAGTGAAACTCTCAGGAGTGGGGAAGGTTTTCAAGAGGAAAAAGCAGTTTAATTTCCACTGTCCAGTCTTTTCATAACACATAAGCAGTAGGTGGACAATATCTGATGATGTGGGCCCACACAGTATGTGCATGTCCTCCTGGCCCAACCAGGGAGAAGCTCATGCAGTTTATACACTGCCCACTCAGTTAAGCGGGGCTCAAGACCCTGTGTGTCCATCTCTGGCTCCAGCTTTGTAATTGTCTTCCTGCTACTTCAGTATTAGCTGTCAAGTGCTGTTAATCAGACCCAGCTACATTCTCACATCTGCACGGGAACTTGTAGCTTTACCACGGCAGAGAGTTTAACTATGGCAACCACCTAGATAGACTCTTGTTATGAGAAGCTGTCTGCACTTGTAATTTAGTTATAATGAGCTTCATGAGAAGACTATATGAAAGAACAACAGTGCTTTACCTATGACCTTCAAGGACTGTAGAGGGGCGGTCCACCTGATGTCGCTGGCTCAGAGCCCTGCCCCTTCTATTATCAGCCTAGCTTGGTTATCTCACACCCATTTGCAAGCTCTCTTATTCTTAGTGTTCCAAAATTTGCTCTTAACCCTTGTACTTCATTTTTACCCCACCCTCTGTTTTCACTACAACATATATGGCAAACTTGGGTCCTCTTCTCTTACTGTCTTCAAAGAGCTAGATCCTGCGTCATACGAACCAGTCTTTCTAACAGGGTCAGGGGTAAAACAGTCCCACCATCTTCCACATTTCTTCACAAAACCCAGCGTAGCCAGGCCTGTCACAGCAACAGCATACTCCACAGTATCAACTTTTGTTTTACTTTTCTTTTGTGACAAAACACCATGACTAGGACAACTTATAAAAGAAAGTGTTTCATTTGGAGCTTACAGTTCCAGAGGGTTAGAGTCTATGCCTTCATGGCAGGGAGCATGGCGGCAGGCAAGCATGGAGGTGGAGCAGTAGCTGAGAGATCACATCTTGATCCACAAGCATTTACCAGACAGTTAGCTGGGAATGCCATGGGGTTTTGAGCCCTCAAGGGCTTGCTTGCCCCAGTGACCCAGCTCATGCAACAAGGCATACTTCCTTCTCAGGCAGTTCCACCAACTGAAGCCAAGAATTCAAATACGTGAATTCTCACTCAAACCACCACATTATGTTTGTTTGTTTTTGTATTTTGAGACAAGGTTTCTCTGTATAGACCTGGCTGTCCTGGACTCACTTTGTAGACCAGGTTGGCCTTGATTTCACAGAGATCCACCTTCCTCTGCCTCCCAAGTGCTGGGATTAAAGGCATGCACCACCATGCCTGGCACCACCACATTATTAATATGTTTTGTTGCTTCTATTTTTTTTTTATGGAAACTACTGTGTTGGTTACTTTTCTCATCAGTGTGAACAAAATTACTGACAAAACAATTGAAGGGAGAAAAGGTTTACTTTGCCTTACAGATTGGAAGGGTTCAGTCCATGGTTGCTTGAGTTCCATGCCTTAGGCAGAACATGTCTTTGGAACAGTTACTCTATTTCCTGACATAAGGGGAGGAGAGAAAGGGGAATACAGAATTAATTAGAATGGCCCCTGTAGGCTCATAGGCTTGAATGTTAGGCTCCCAGTTGGTGGAATTGTTTATGAAAAATTGGGAGGTGTGGTCTCATGGGAGGAGGTGTGTCACTGGGGGTTAGGCTTTCAGGTTTCAAAACCCCAGTTAGCTCCCTCTCTGCCTTGTACTGGTGTTTCAAGATGTAAGCTGTCAGCTACTGGCCTTGTGGCGTGCCTGCCTGCCGGCTGGCATGATCATCATGAACTCTTAACTCTCTGGAGCTGTGAGCCTCAGCAAACCTCATTTATAAATTGCTTTGGTTGGTTGTGGTGTCTGTCAGAAAAAAGAGGTTAACTAAGACACATAACAAATATGGGAATTCATTGACATGTCTAATCAGATTCACATAAGAATGTTTCTTTTGCAATAAAAAAAGTGACAGAAATAGAAGGGAAGACACTATTTAAGAGAGATAGAAAATAATTAGACAATCCAAGCTAATAAAATAGCCTGAGATATTCATGTAAAAAATTGGTTGGAGGATATGAAAGGTCTAATGTGATGTGCATAGTTAAAAAAATGCCTCTTAGACATATAAAAATAGTTTAGTCAGGGACTCCACTACACCCAAGGCTGTGCCAGATAAACAGAACCCAGTGACACCAATTAGGATAATCAGACAACACGACTAGAACTCCACAACACCCAGCTGACAGTATATAAGCAGAGACTAAGAGCAGTCAGTGCTCTGATATGCTCTGTAGCTAAAGAATCTCCCCCCAGGACCCTGACCCTTCAGCCAGAGGCTGCTGTGAGAAACTGGACCCGTATCTTCAGCGAAGATACATTGCACAGGTGAGGGGCATTGGGCTTATGACTGTAGTCAGGAGCTTAAGTGTGAACCCTGTATGATGACCCCCAGGATTATAAAATATAACTTTTGTTAGACCAACCACATATACCTATGTTCTTGCTCATGCCATCTAAGTAAATGAGAGAAAGGTCTTGAATCAAAAGCCACAGTCAAATGATATTAAGCCCCCCCCTCCCAGTTACATTAAGGAATTAACACAGTTCTAATAAAAATCTCTTAGGAATTCCTCAAGGAATTTCACTCTCAATGAAACTTGTGAAACTGAGTCTAAATTTAAAATGTAATTAACTAAAAGTAAATAAAGCTCCTAGCATAACAGAGATTAATGTATGAAAAATAAGAGTGATTTGAATGACAAATCTTTTTTTAAAAATAAGATATCACACAGAATGAGTCAGATTTTACCCCCATCATTAAGGAATTTTTTCAAAATTAAACTGTCAACTCAGAAAACTATCTTTTAGCACCACTGCTAAAATAGATACCCATTAGCATATGCATTGTAGTAGGAATCAAGGTTCCTGCCTATGTTTGAGTAGGGAAATGTTGACCAGGTAACACAGGAGACTTTGATTTTCATCTTAAACTCTTCCTTTAAAATCTTGCTATATCTCCCAGGATGGTCTCATATTAAACCCAGTGCAGCTCAATGTGGGTCATTATATACATATATATATATATATATATATATATATATGAACATCCAGATGACAGGTTTGCAGCATTTATTTGATGTGTGTGTGTGTGTGTGTGTGTGTGTGTGTGTGTGTGTGTGTGTGTGTGTGTGTG
>CAJQZJ010003548.1:0-12871 GCA_907164525.1 Lophiomys imhausi | reverse complement strand
TTTTTTTTTTTTGGTTACAATGCTAATAGATTGAAAAAGTTATAAAATGTCAATATAGTTTCCTCAAATATAAACATATACATAGATAAAGAGATTGAATGTAGTTAATAGTATAAAGGTGTAACAATGCCCACAATTATCATAGGCAAATAAATAAAAAAGCTAAGTGGCATTAACATCAAAACATATATTCCTTTGAAGACCACCCTCTTACACAGCACTACAAATTATTGCCATTATGATTAGTCATCCTATAGGACTTGATGATAAAGCCCTACTGTTGAGGACATCACATACTTGACTCCTAGAACATAGAAAATCAAACTGGTATTGACATAGTAGTTTCATCCTTACTGGTTAGCTTTTCTTAGTGCTCAAAGTTTCTATTCATGGTATTGGGGGATAAAAATAATCATCATCAGTCTTAACAAGCTGTGAACCCCAGATAACTGAAATAACAACCAGCCTGACACAATATTCCCACTTATGTAATAGTAGCACAATATTTTTCAAAGATAGAGGACTTCAGACCAATTTCTCTCATGAACATAGACACAAAACTACTTAATAAAATACTGGCAAACCGAATCCAAGAACACATCAAAAGTATCATACACCATGATCAAGTAGGCTTCATCCCAGGAATGCAGGGGTGGTTCAACATATGAAAATCGATCAATGTAATTCACCATATAAACAAGCTGAAAGAAAAAAATGTTCATCTCTTTAGCTGCTGAAAAAGCATTTGACAAAATCCAACACCCCTTCATGCTAAAAGTCCTGGAGAGAATGGGCACACAAGGACCATACCTATAAACAATAAAAAAGACATACAGCAAGCCAGTAGCCAACATCAAATTAAGTGGAAAGAAAGTTAAAGCATTTCCTCTAAACTCAGGGACAAGACAAGGATGTCCACTTTTGCCATATCTCGTCAATATACTACTTGAAGTTCTTGTTAGAGCAATAAGACAGCTAAAGGAGATCAAGAAGACACAAATTGGAAATGAAGAAGTCAAATTATCCCTATTTGCAGACCATATGATAGTATATATAAGAAACCCCAAAAATTCCATCAGAGAACTCCTTTAACTGATAAAAATCTTCAGCAGGTGGCTGGATACAAAATTAATTCAAAAAATTAGAAGCCCTTCTTTATATAAAAGATAAATAGGCTGAGAAATAAATTAGGGAAAGAACACCCTTCACAATAGCCACAAACAATATAAAATACCTGGGGGTAACTCTAACCAAGCAAGTGAAATACCTGTATGACAAGAACTTCAAGTCCTTGATGAAAGAAATTGGACAGGCCATCAGAAGATGGAAAGATCTCCCATGCTCATAACATGATTGTTTAAGGAATAACCAACAATCGAGGCCAGGTATGACATAGGCCCTAGAGCAGCACCCACTACTATCACCTTGCTAAATGTCATAAAAATAAATTGACTCCTAAAGACTTATAATTACAATCATAGGTTAGTGAACCCCCAATCTTCACCAGAGAAACCTCTATTTGTAGTACATAAAAACTAACACGGAGATTCATAGCTGTTAAACATGCAGAGAATAAGAAATAGCTGAGCGCTCAGCCCTAAATGGGGTACGTATATCATATGATCTCCTCCAGGGTCTCAGGCATTATCACAGAAGAGGAAAAAGAGAGACTGTAAGAGCCAAAGCGAGTGAATGACTACAATAAAAACAGGGTATTTTTTTCTTAACACAATTGGGCAGTTGCACATATAAACTAACAGTCGCTATAATCAAGATCAAGCCAGACAAAAATCACACCGCGACTGGGGAGGTCAGTCAGGAAGTCCCATCCCTACTTTTGGAGCTATTGGTAGTTGATGCTTGCTGAGAGATAACTTAGTTTTCTTCAGGAATGTGACCTCTGAAAGGCTACTCATATTCCAATGTATGGTTCTATACTTGTGACCATACAGGTACTACTATTTTGGATTCATTTGGAGATGAGGGGACAAGTGGGTAGGGAAAAGTTGTGGGAGATTGGTGATTTGAGGAGAAAAGAGAGAATAAGAGGGTGGACTTGCTCAAAACATATTATTATACGAGATCATAAATCAATAAAAAGTCCAAAGTTCATATAATAATCATTCTATTTTAATTTTCTATGCAATAGTTAACCAACCATTTATTAAAAGTCCCATTGCATTAGAAGGTTGAAATAAATATAAACAGTTAACTATTGCTGTATGTATATTGGTCCACAATAGGGAAGAGTGTTATGAAGATGTCAAAGAAAGGAATTGTATTTTCTTATACGTGTATGCATGTGCTAAATACACAAATCACATTAATTCATAACATAAGTAAATACATTGTCTTTGAGTATCTTAAAAATACCTTAAACTGTGTTTCAAAAAACTATATGGAATGCAGTTGTTAGAAAGCATTTAAAATTGACTACAACGTTCTCCCTTATTTCTTAAAGCAATATATATATATATATATATATATATATACAAATAGCTGTGTTCATATTAACTCCTCTTTGAATTTCTTCCATCTATTCCTCAACACATTACCCTCCTAACTTCATGAATTTATTTTCAATATCACATTAAGTCAAGCTAGTGTTGCACATGTTTATTGGTATAGAGTCATCAACATTTTGAATGTGTATACGTAAAGTTTTATGGAGAAATAATAGACAATTTTGTTGGATATTTTAATCACACAAAACTAAAAATTAGCTGCAAGACACCTGTCAGATGCATTAATTATATTTTGATCCAAGTAAAAAAGCAGCATATAAAAAAAGCAAAAAAAAAAAAAAGTAAAAGCATTGATCAATAAACTTAACAGGGTTACCTATAACAAAACTACAGTGACTCTATTTAGACACCACAGGATAACAAATAAAAAGCCTGGATCCGGGAATGGGGTTACCTCCTTTGGAATTTATGACAACCAAGATTCCATAATCCATCAAAAATTATAAGCTATTGTCTCAGATACATTCCAGAACTTGACATTAATATCTTATTGAAAACATCATATACCTGAGCAATAAAATATGGAGATATTAAGGTGCTGGTCACCAGTAAGCTTTTTTCCTACTAACTAGCATTCATAGTTCTGGAGTGTCCTAAGCACACTTCTAGAGGATAAAAATTAATCATCAATCTTATCCAACTGTGAATCCTGGAAGCTACAACAATGATTGCCCTGTCCATTGGTTTAACACTAGCGGGAATGTTATGAGAGTAACCAACCACTTTCTTATTGCATTTAAGGTCTGCTCCTGGCACCACTGTTACTTGGGCAAAAAGCAAAACAAAACAAAACTATGGCTAGACAATTCATAGGCCCTAGGGGAGAGCCTACTACACTACTATTCTGCTAATGGATCACAGCATTAAACTGACTCTTTATGTCTGATTATTATAACTATAGATTAGTTCATCAGTCAAGCTCTCATCAAATCAACTTTTTGCAGTAGCAATTAACAGAGGCAATCACAACTGATAAAGATGCAGAAAATAATTGACTCTGGAATGCACAGTCCTAAATAGAACATCTCTATCATACTCAAGGGTCAAGGATCATGACAGAAAAGAAAGTAGAAAGATTGTAAGTGCTATAGATAGTAGAGGGCCTAAAGGAAACAGCGTTTTCTGACACAACAGGACAGGTACACACATAAATTCACAGTAGTTGAAACAGCATGCACAAGACTTTCACAGGCTCAGGCCAGGCAAATTCTATAACTCTGAGTTCTGACTGATACAAAGACCCTCTCGTAGCTAAGAAACTTTTCTCAGTTGATAACTACTGAAAAATGGAGAGTCAGTTTTCTTTACAGTGTGACCTCCAGTAGGCCAAGGATATTCCAATGGATTGCTGAACACTCAAATGTATATGGCCAGCATAAACTTTATTTGATGCATTTTATTTGAAGTTGGGTGGGTAGGAAAGTGCGGTTGATCTTGGAGGAATGTAAAGAGAGAATGAATATGATCAAAATGCATTGTATGAATTTCTCAAGAAATTAATTACAAAAACAGAAAAAAAGAGCAAGTTAACTGAACTATCTTCCAAAGGAATATGAGAGTGAACATTATTCATTGCTTATGTATAGAGCTATAATGTGTTTCACCCAGTTTAGGACCTCATAATCATTCAAAACAATCATAAATTGTTGTAATACTCTTCAGGCTGAGTAATCCTCATTATTATCGTTAACATTATTATTGCTTTCTGTGAAATAAATTAAATGGATTCTTTTCTTATAAAAATAGGAATTGGATATATTTTTCTGACTAACCCTTTAACCTACACAATCTGCCAAGGTAAAAATATTGACCTTAGGTTTGTTGACATTTCTCAAATATTAGTTTGAAGTAACATTTTTAAGATTTCCAAATAACTTAATGTGAAAGCAAAGAATTTTGGAGAGGTTTTAGAGAATTAAGGAGTAATGAATCACAAAGTATAATGTAATGTTTCATTGTGTATGGGACCCCATTGAAAAACTACTCAAAAAGAAATAAACATACTCAGCATTGGCGTTCTAATTTGCTATCAATCAGCTAAGATAAACATTGCTCCTCCACTAATTATAGGGTAACTCTGTGGAAACTCTTTTTTCTTTAACATTTGTATGTATATATTTCCTAGAGTATCCAGTTTCCATTTAGTGGTTTCAGAAGTCTTTTAGTGTTAGGTATCCCTTTTCATATTCCCTCTTCTACATCAACTTCATATTTTCTAACTCAACTAAGTATTCTTTTCCATTGTTTCCCTTTTCCATTTCATATGATCTGTAATCTATTTCTTGCTTTTTAATCTCCCACATTGATCCCTTGTGGGTTTTATGACTTCTGTGGGTACTGCAATTTAAACACACATATGTGAATATTCAAAGTTAAAGAAAACATAAAGTTTCCCTTTCTGGATCTGAGCTATTTCACTGAGAATGATAATTTATAGCTCCATCTGTTTACCTGAGAATTTCATTTTCTTCCTTAACATTTGAATGTTATTCTATTGAATACACCACCACATTTTCATTATCTAATTATTAGTCAATGGATATATAGGCTGTTTCCATTTCCTATTTGTTGTGAATAAAGTAGCAATGAATTGAATGGTCACATAATCTCTGTGGTACCATCTGGACTCCTGTGGATATAAATGCAAGAGTGGTATAGCTTATTTATATGTTATGGCTATTTCTTCTTTTTTTCTTGAAAAACCTGCACACTGATGTCCACAGGGGCTGCATTAGTTTGCACTCCCACCAACAATGGATTACCATTTTGGAATACTCATTTGTTGTCATTTGTTATTTTGATCTTAGCAATTCTGATTATAGTAGAATATTATCTGAAGGTATTTTAAAGCTTATTTCATATAATATTAAAATTTAAGAACATTACAGTCAGGAATCGAAGTAGTTTTGCAATTTAATTATGGCATCATGACTCAAGTAAAAAGATGCCATCAAAATACATAATAAGTGAATATTACAATGAATGGTAATATCCATTGAGCTTTGTGTTGAACTTCTTACTGTTTTTAACTTTATTATTTTATTGCCATTAAGAAATATGTGTAGTAAAATTAACGAGATATAGAAAATTATATTCAAAGTTATAGGTAGACATTCACATTTATAAAACATCATATATGTTCCAGTGCATGGTTTTTTGTATGTCAACATATATACATATAAACATATACGTAGAGTATATGTGGATGCATGAATAAATGGCATATATACAGCATATGGAATACACATTAACATAGGAAAAACAATATAAAATTAGACTGCCTTGTCCCTTAAAGGCAGATGCTATTTTTTAATTATTGACCATAGGAGATGACAAAATCACTAAAAAGGATTTGTTTAAAAATAACTGAAGTATCAAAATAGTTGTTGCTCTATAATGATGAAAATTTCCCTGAAAATATTTTTAAGTGGGAAACTTCTTGAACATATTTTACTGGCTCTTTCAAAGTTTTATCTTTGCATATTTTGTCACCAAATTTAGAAAAAGTGAGCAGCATAACATTATTATGGAATCACAGTTATTCCTGTCATATTATGATTAGCCCTGATTGAAATGACATTTCCAACATGTACCAAAATTGTGAAAATGATATTTACACTCTGCATTTGCATAAGGTTATTCTTTTAGCTTACCAATTTGTTATAAAAGCAGCATAGACATCATCTGTAAAATGAAACAAGCTCTGCCCTCTGACTGGTAACATTATTACCATTTTGTACTAAATCTTTGATATTTGACCACAAATATATATTTGAGGTAGCCACAACTATATTAACAGAAAATAATGAAAATTCAGGAAGAACAGTTTTCCATAATTCCTTTGTTTCTTTCAGAATAATACATAGACTATGTCTTTAAGATGTATAACTCTTGTCTTCGTACTCTATTCTGATATCGCATTGCACTTACTGATAAATTAAGGAAAAGTCTATAAGGCAAAATTCAGTTGACTAATCTCTTCCTGGGAAACATTCAAACACAAGTAAAATTTTGTTCATCATTTCAGAATATGTAATTGTTCATCATTTCAGAAAAAAAACAAAATTCTATCAATTGATTACTCGATAATGAAAATTTGTGATACACACACAACTTATATTCAGTCATAAATAAAAATGAAATTACTACATTTTCAGCTAAATGGATAAACCTGAAAAATATTATACAGAACTTATCCATAGCCAGGGAAGATGAATGCTGTATGTTCTTTCACACAGCTTTAAATATTTAGATACCTTTAGAGGCCTTGAAACTAGAAAGTGACCATTATGTGGAGCAGAAAGGACTTTAAGAGAGGGGAAGGGAATAATAGAACATGAAATGAAAGTAGATGGGAAAATACTGGGAATCAAATGATTTAAATGGCAATGGGGGTAGGAGAATGTGAGAAAAGAGAGGGTTAGGAATTAACCAAAATCCCCCAAACAAAACAAAACAAAACAAAACAAAAAACTATGATCCTTGTGTCCCCCACTTAAGTCCTCCTTGTCATTTAGCCTTTCTGGGTCTGTGGACTGTAGCATGATTGTCTTTTACTTTACAGCTTGTATCCACTTATGAGTGAGCACACACCATGTTTGTCTTTCTGGGACTGGGTTACCTCACTCAGAATAATCTTTTGTAGTTCCATCCATTTGCCTGCAAATTTCATGATGTCTTGTTTTTAACAAATGAGTAATACTCCACTGTGTAAATTTATCATATTTTCTTTACCCATCTTTGGTTGATGGAAATTTAGGTTGTTTCCATTTTCTGACTATTATAAATTAAGCTAGTATGAACATAGTTGAACACGTGTCCTTTTGATAGGATGGGGCATCCTTTGGGTATATGCCAAGGAGTGTCTTAAGGGAAAATAGAATAGATTTTGCCAGTGAACTAGGAGTGCCTGGCATTGGGAACAGGAGGAATCAGGTGCTAAGGGAGGAAGGGAGAAAATAGTGGGAGAAACAACTGGAATTGGTGAACACTTTGGGGCAGCTGAGAATCTAGTGAAATGGAATCTACAAGAGTAACATTAGCAAAGTCTCCTACTTATATTGGACACAGAGCTTGTATCAGGCATCTCCTGTAATCAGACAAGGCCTCAAGTGAAGGGACTGGGACACCAATCCAACCACAAAACCTTCAGTCCTATAGTTTGTCCTACCTGCAGAGTATGCTGGGACTGGAGTATAACAAAGTCATCATCAAAGACACCAGAGAAACTTTATCCAGCAACTGATGGGATCAGATGCAGATTACCACAGCCAAACACTATGGGAGTCCTGCTGAAGATATAGAGGAAGGATTGGAAGAACCAGAAGGGTCAATGACTCACTAGGAGAACACAGCCGATACAATCAACTGACCAGGACTCATGGGAACCGGAGAGATCAGGGAACCTGTAGGAGTCGGACCTAGGTCCTTTACATACATGCTAAGGCTGAATAGCTTGGTGTTCTTCTGAAAATCTTAAAATTGGGAGCAGGGATTGTCTGAATCTATTGCCTACTTTTGGGATCCATTTTCTACTACGGGGTTGCCTTGTTCAGCCTTGATGTGACAGCACTTGCCTGGTCTTACTGTAGATTGTTATGTTGTGTTTGGTTGATGTCACTGGGAGGCCTGCTCTTTTCTGAAGGGAGGCAGGAGAGTAGGGATCTGATGGAGAGAGAAGAAGCTGGTAGGTGGGAAGGGAGAGGAAACTGTGATCTGGATGTAATATATGAGAAAAGAATTTTTTAAGTATTAAAAAGCCACATGGAAACCTATTATTTTGTAAATTAGGTAAAAAAGTTCAAAAGGAGGTGCAGTGTATGGGGTGGATCAGAGATTATTAAATGAAAATCTCAATGCCAAGTATTGGAAGCCCTCTTGTATGCTGCTGCTCAGGGAGGCTCTCAAATTAATATAGACTACTGATTCCTTAGGGAATAAATATAATCATCAATCATGGGGCATGAAACTAGAAGCATATTTCTTGCATAATTTTTGAGGATTCTTAAAATTTTAATTTCTGAATGAATTACTGTCATAACTATACCAATTTTACCCTTCTGCCATGTACAAGTATATGCTACCTTAAACAAGCCGTCATGTCTAAAAGGATTTTATAAGGAAATTCTATTTAGAAACCTTTATTATTTAAAATGAAATCATAAGAAACACCAACAATTGTAAATTTCCTAGGTGAATTAGTGGAAAAGAAGTTACTTAAATTTTGAAGAATGAAAAGTAAATATAAACTTTGTTTCATTTTCAACACTGATAGCTCTGAAAGCCATTTTGTATTTATTTCTGGAAATATTCTTTTAACCTGTGAGAAACTGGCATCCATGTGACCTCTTAAATGTTTAGTTAGACTTTCAGCAATTTTAAAATAAGATACTCAAGTATTTGGGGGATGATTAGAGGACTCATGGAATTATCATTTGATTCCACAGGAAACAATTTTCAGTCAAAATTTTCTGGTTATTTTTACTAATTTATAATTAAATATCAGAAATTAAAGTACATATTTTTATATTTTTAGAGTTTCTTCCAGACTTTAATTTTAAATTTTCAGAACAGGACATTCCAAAATATTTATCTAAAACAATTTGTTCAGAAATATTGGTATTATGTGTGGTTCCGAGACACTCAGTATAGTCCTTTTTTTAGTTCAAAGAGAAGATCTACTCTGGGGGGAAAATAAAACATACTTGGAAGATAAGAGATACTATTTTGGAACTGAAAAAAGAAGTCAAGGAATAGCTTGAGGGTATTGCCTTCACATTCAAAGGAGGAGAGGGAGCAAACCATTAATGAGTTTTAGAGGTTGGGACTTGAGAAACCACAGAGTTGTGCATGGGGAATAGACAAGAAATAATGGTTCATGATGCAATCATGATTTATTCAGATACTCCTTGATGCAATGATTGATCTGTTATGTATTATAAATGTTAATTAATCTGCTTCCAAAAGCCTGCTTGCCATAAGTACAACGAATGAGGCTGTGTTAATTTGCTTGTTAACCATTGTGTCAGATTGGTTAAATAAATGCTGAGGCCAGAGATTGGGCAGAGACAGGTAGGTGGGGCTAAAGTACAGGTTCTTGGAGCAGAGAGGAAGACTAGAAAAGAAGCCTGGAGGAGGAAGAAAGAGAAAGACGGAGTAGGTGGTAGAAGATCATGCCACGTGACCTGGATCACGGGCATAATGTGGAGAATAACAGCCCAAAAGGACATATGCATATATCCGGTTTTATTTGGGGTAGAAGAAGCCAAGTGCAAGGAAGAGACATGCCATAGGTTAGAGATGTAAGAACATCATGTCACCTGGCCTGGAACAATGTCAAAACATGTAGAAAAACAGCCCAGGGGATGTATGTATATGTCACGGGGATTCATTTGAGGAATCGAATTATAAACCGTTTATTGATTGTTGGTCTTAGACTCTGAGCTATTAGTGTTTTTGTTCAGGAAGTTGTTAACTGTGCCAATGAGTTCGAAGATTTTCCCCATTTTCTCTTCTACTAGATTTAGTGTGTCAGACTTTATGTTAAGGTCTTTGATCCACTTGGACTTAAGTTTGTGCAAGGTAATGAGTATGGGTCTAATTTCTTTCATTTACATGTCGACATCCAGTTAGACCAGCACCATTTGCTGAAGATGCTGTCCTTTTTTCATTGTATGGTTTTGGCTTCTTTGTCAAAAATTAAGTGACCATAGGTGTATGGGTTCATTTCTGGGTCTTCAATTCAATTCCATTGATCCAGTGGTCTGCTTCTATACCAGTACCATGCTGTTTTTATTACTATTGCTCTGTAGTATAGCTTGAAATCTGAGATGGTGATATCTCCAGATTTTTTTATTGTACATGATTGATTTAGCTATTCTGGGTTTTTTGTTATTCCATATAAAGTTGAGAATTGTTTTTTCGAGGTCTACAAAGAATTGTGTTGGCATTTTGATAGGAATTGCATTGAATCTGTGTATTGTTTTTGGTAAGATGCCATTTTTATTATGTTGATCCTGCCTATCTATGAGCATGGGAGATCTTTCCATCTTCTGATGGCCTCTTCAATTTCTTTCTTCAAGGGCTTTTAGTTCTTGTCATACAGGTCTTTCACTTGCTTGGTTAGAGTTACCCCCAGATATTTTATATTGCTCATGGCAATTCTGAAGTGTGTTTTTGCCTGGAGCTACTAATACAATAAAATGTGTTCTGAAGCAAGGAAGTCTAGCAATTTGGTTATTGTTTGTAAAACTAGGAAGGTCAGGCATCATGAATTCACTATCACACTCTTTTTAAGAAGACATAATGCTGATCCTCCATTCCACATTGCATCTTCTTAAAAAGAGTGTGATAGTGAATTCATGATGCCTGACCTTCCTAGTTTTACAAACAATAACCAAATTGCTAGACCTCCTTGCTTCAGAACACATTTTATTGCATTAGTACCTTTAGGTGCTCTGTTTTCTCAATTCAGTTATCAACTAGAATTCCATATCTACATATATTCTTCATCTCTAGCTCATTCACTGAACACTTTCATACACTATTTCTGTAACCAGGTATCTACTTTAAATCCTCAGCATCCTGTTTCTTGTTGGTATTGTCTTGGTAAGTTCTGGCTGTACTTGATGATTATTTCCTCCTTGGCATGCTTCTCAGATATACCTATTTTCTTCCTCATAGTATCTGCATTTAATAGGTAGGTGCTGAGAGGCTTTCTTCTTCTTGGAGCTCCCAGAAATGAATTATCCACTTTTTTAGAAAACCTTGCCATTTAGAAGCATACATCAGTTATTTATTTTGTGTTTTCACCTCTAGGTTCTCATTTGTACTTCATTAAAAGATATATAGGAATGATTTATCAGTCAATAACTAACATAAGTATAGGCCAGATTGCAAGTAACTGATGAATATTAGTGACTTCTTTTTCTTTCTTTTTTTTTAGAACAAAAGTACACTTTTTTTCTCAAGCTACAAGTCTTCAATCACCAGGCATCCTCAGTCTGATGACTTTTTGGTGTGGCTGGGGATCAAATCTTGACCTTGTGAATGTTAGGAATGAACAGTTACCCTTTTTTTTCTAAGATAAATTCTTGTGCCAGAACACAACATGTAACTATAGTAAGCTTTTCATAATTTCTTATTTTTAAATTAATCTTATCTCTGTACTTATTATACTACTCTTTACATGTTATAATCACTATTATATCAGAGAATAAAATTATGTAGAATACAGCTCTGAATCTTTGCTACTCTTGCTCAGTAATAATTCTGGTGAATAATTTGTTAAGTGATTATTTGAACTACTATATGAATATCTAACATTTTGTTTAGTTATGTTTTTCTTTTGGGACAGGGTTTCCTTGTCTAGCCCTGGCTGTCCTAGACTCACTCTGTAGACCAGGCTGGCCTCGAACTCACAGAGATCTACCTGCCTCTGCCTCCCAAGTGCTGGGATTACAGGTGTGCGCCACCACGCCCAACTATCTGTAACATTTTTATGAAAGTAATTTGCTAGATCAAAATTTAAATCTGTAAAATTTCAAACATCAGAACCTCAGATTATATGCTAAGATAGTTCTGAAACCCAATCAGTTTATTCCTTAGTTTGTTGAAAGTTTAGTTTGTTTACCTTGCACTGTTAAGTGTTGTTACATATATAGGCTATTCTTATCTTCTCAGAGTTCTTTTCTCAAATCACCCTGACTGACAATAAGTCATTCCAACTGTGTAAAACAAAATATCATTCCCATTTTTCTATCAATGAAAATCCACTTTATGTAGTCACAGTACCTTCTTTCTGTGTATCTATCACTGATCGTTCATGCTTGCAATAGCATTTTGTTACCATATATATAACAGCATTCACCATCCAGTGATACAGAAAAATTTTATGAGTCTGTCTATCTCCTTTGACATCATAAAGCCAATTTGTATCTTGACCCTTTTTCTTTTCTTCTCTGAACAAAATTCAAGCCTCACATTTAGTAGGTTTTTGATATTATATATCGAATATTACTAACAGAAAAATATTTAATCTGAATTATATATGTGTAGTAGTATATGTTTATAAAATGTAAATCCATACATATACTCTAAATGATTTTGATGTCAGCTTGTTATGAATAATTTATATATCATCTATTTATATAAATATATGTTTGTATGTTGATATTTTATGATGAGCCAATACCAATTAGTAAATTTTTAAAGAAACGATGAGCTATCATATTTACAGATAACATTTTTATGTGAGCAACAGAGAAAGTGTCCAAAGCAGCAGACATAAATCTCCCTTAGTAGAAAAGTAATCCCTAAGGTGACAGTGAAAGCCTGTAATGACAAAA
>CAJQZJ010003328.1:0-10422 GCA_907164525.1 Lophiomys imhausi | reverse complement strand
TGGATATGATCTCAAAAGTTCAGTCAATAGTGCTCAATTCTTATCAGGAAAGCTTCTTGGCAATTAACACAGAGAAGCACAACTGGACAAGGTACAGAGGGTGAGAAACTTTGGAGAATAAAACCTAAACAAAATATTTTTACCTAATCCCTTCCCTCAAAAACCCACAGATCTATATAGGAAAATGAGGCAGATTTAAAAAACCAGAGATGTTGATGGACTCTAAGACACAGCAGGATTTATAAACATAACTCATAGACACATACTTATATATACATAACTCACTTATACACAAAACTTACACATGAATTCACAGAGAATGTGACAGCAAGCATAAGATCTGCATAGGTTCAAATCAGACAAAATCCAAGAAACAAGAAGGAAAATGAACACAAATATCACACCTTACCAAGAAGGTGTGTACATTGGATACCTGTTGGAAAAAGGAAAACCAGTTTTCTACAACAGAATGTCACTGGATATATCAACCACACACAAAGGCAGTTACTATGCCTCAGAGTAGTGGCCAAACAAACAAAAAAAAGGACTGCTTTGTCTGATTTTGTTTTTTTTTTAAAGATGCTTTTTGTATTGTTTGTGTAGATTTTTAAATTTATTTTATTTTGCTTTCTTTTAGTTTATTTGATTTTCTTTTTTCTTTGTTTCTTTTTGCTTTGTTGAGAGAAATATAATGACAGAACATGAAGTTGGGGAAGTAGGGACGGGGGAAAGACTCAAAATATTTGGAGAAGAGGAAATAATATCTATCTGTTCTTCAATCACCTCAGAGACCTGAGAGGGATAAATATATCTGATTTTATAGGAAGTGCAGGGTCTGCAGCTTCCCAAACTAAGAAATGACATACCAGTGGCTGCCTGGACAGTTCCCATTTTCTCTCCATACATTACAGCATCGATCTTCAGTCATTTGGCCCCGTTTCTCTGACAGACATTGATTGTAGAGCAGGGGTTATGAAGGACTTACCTACCCTGTCTTGGCAGAGCTAGGCTGTCGACTTACCTGCTTCCAGGTTTTGTCCTTTTTGGACAGCATTCTATCTACAGTTGGAGCAAGGGGCTTTTTCTACCAAGAGATAGGCTTGCGACTAATTCAGTCATCTCCCACTGGAGATTCTTCGATGCTCATCTACTACTTGGAGGAGAATAGGGGGTGCTGTCAGGAGTTGATATGTCTTGATATAAAAAAATCTAAAGTTGCGAAAACATCTTTGAATGCCATATTCTGCAGATCTCTTGAGGTTTTTGAAGAGGCCCTATCTATCTCTTATATTAGGGTAAGCAGATGTTGCTTATCTCTTAGCAGGTTTATTTCTGATTAGCTTAGTAAGTAACTATAATAGGCTGTCATAGTACCTAACAGAATGACTGGCTTGCATAACCATTAGTTTGCATTTCTTAATTATCCTAAACAGTATATGACAATTAGTAGTAAAAGGCCGAAACATCACATTTCATTTTTTTTCATTACCTCCTAACCCTTCCATCCCATTTCTCTGGGGTGGGGTGTCCTTATATAACAGTCCCTCATCTCAGTTGAGTGGTCCTATGAGGGCCAAGAGCCTCTTCATTCATTGGGGATCTACGAAGCAGTACCATCAGTGAAAAGTGTCTCGTTGCCCAGTAGAGAGAACTACTAAACAAACAAACCAATAAGCACACAATAGATAAAAAAGACTAAAAAAAACAGAAAAAAATATAACTAATATATAAAAAAACAAAAAAATTAAAATTAAAAATAAGAAGTCTATGTCCAAGTGCCCTTTGGTGTGTTAGTTGTAGTATCGATACCTTCTACTATATAGCTAAAATCCTACTATAAGTGAATAGATGCCATAGGTGTCCTTCTGAGTCTGGGTTAGTTCACTCAGGATGAGCTTTTCTAGTTCCATCCATTTGTCTGCAAATTGCATAATTTCATTGTTCCTGATAGCTGAATAGTATTCCATTGTGTAGATGTACCACAGTTTTTTAACCCATTCTTCGGTTGAGGGACATCTGGGTTGTTTCCAGTTTCTAGCTATTACAAATAAGGCTGCTATAAACATAGATGAGGAAACTTCTTTATGATTCCATGAAAAGGCATTTGGGTGTATACCCAGAAGTGGTATGGCTGGGTCCTGAGGTAGAGCTATTCCAAGTTTTCTAAGATATCTTCAGACTGACCTCCATAGTGGTTGTACAAGCCTGCATTCCCACCAGCAATGGAGTAGGGTACCCCTTTCTCCACACCCTCGCCAGCATGTGCTGTCATTTGAGTTTTTGATCTTAGCCATTCTGACAGGTGTGAGATGGAATCTCAGAGTCATCTTGAGTTGCATTTCTCTGATGATTAAGGATGTTGAGCATTTCTTCCAGTGTCTCTCAGCAATTAGGGATTCCTCCTTTGTGAATGCTCTATTTAGCTCCGTCCCCCATTTTTTGATTGGATTATTTGTTGGTTTCTTGGCATTTAATTTCTTGAGTTCTTTGTAGATTTTGGATATTAGCCCTCTGCCAGATGTGGGGGTTGGTGAAGATTTTCTCCCAGTCTGTAGGCTGCCGTTTTGTTCGAATGACAGTGTCCTTTGCCTTACAGAAGCTTTTCAGTTTCATGAGGTCCCATTTATTGATTGTTGATGTCAAGTCCTGAGCTGTTGGTGTTCTGTTCAGGAAGTTGTCGCCTGTGCCAATGAGTTCGAGAGTTTCTCCCACTTTTTCTTCTAGTAGATTTAGTGTGACTGGCCTTATGTTAAGATCTTTGATCCACTTGGACTTAAGTTTTGTACAAGGTGATAAGTATGGGTCTAACTTCATTCTTTTACAAATGGACGTCCAGTTGGACCAGCACCATTTGTTGAAGATGCTGTCCTTCCATTGTGCCGTTTTGGCTTCTTTGTCAAAAATTAGGTGGCCATGAATGTGTGGGTCTATTTCTGGATCTTCAATTCGATTCCATTGATCTACTGCTCTGTTTCTATACCAATACCATGCTGTTTTTACAACTATTGCTCTGTAGTACAGCTTGAAATTTGGGATGATAATATCTCCAGATGTTTTTTTATTGTACAGGATTGATTTAGCTATTCTGGGTTTTTTGGTTGTTCCATATGAAATTGAGGCTAGCTCTTTGCAAGTCTATAAAAAAATTGTGTTAGTATTTTCATAGGAATTGCATTAAATCTATATATTGATTTGGTAGGATGGCCATTTTTATTATGTTGATCCTACCTATCCATGAGCATAGGAGATCTTTCCATCTTCTAAAGGCCTCTTCCATTTCTTTCTTCAAGGGCTTGAAGTTCTTGTTTACAGGTCCTTTACTTGCTTGGTTAGAGTTACCCCCAGGTATTTTATGTTGTTTGCAGCTATTGTGAAGGGGGTTGTTTCCCTTATTTCTTTCTCAGCCAATTTGTTTGTTGTATATAGAAGGGCTTCTGATTTTTTTGAATTAATTTTGTATCCAGCCACTGTGCTGAAGGTGTTTATCAGCTGTAAGTGTTCTCTGGTGGAATTTTGGGGGTCGCTTATGTATACTATCATATCATCTGCAAATAGGGATAATTTGACTTCTTCGTTTCCGATGTTTATCCCCTTGATGTCCTTTAGTTGTCTTATTGCTCTAGCAAGAACTTCAAGTACTATATTGAAGAGATATGGTGAAAGTGGACATCCTTGTCTTCTCCCTGAGTTTAGAGGAAATGCTTCAAGTTTCTCTCCATTTAATTTGATGTTGGCCACTGGCCTGCTGTATATTGCCTTTATTATTTCTAGGTATGGCCCTTGTATTCCCGTTCTCTCCAGAACTTTTAGCATGAAGGGGTGTTGGATTTTGTCAAATGCTTTTTCTGTATCTAGCGAGATTATCATGTGCTTTTTTTCTTTCATCTTGTTTATATGGTGAATCACGCTGATAGACTTACGTATGTTGAACCATCCCTGCATCCCTGGGATGAAGTCTACTTGATCATGGTGTATGATACTTTTGATGTGTTCTTGAATTCGGTTTGCTAGTATTTTATTAAGTATTTTTGCATCTATGTTCATGATGGAGATTGGTCTGAAGTTCTCTTTCTTTGTTGGGTCTTTGTGTGGTTTAGGAATCAGGGTGATTGTGGCCTCATAGAATGAGTTTGGCAATGTTCGTTCAGATTCTATTTTATGAAAGAGTTTGAAAAGTATTGGTGTTAGCTCCTCTTTGAATGTACGGTAAAATTCTATGCTAAAGCCATCTGGCCCTGGGCTTTTTTTGGTTGGGAGATTTTTAATGGCTGTTTCTATTTCCTTATGGGTTATGGGGCTGTTTAATCTGTTTATCTGATCTTGATTTAGCTTCGGTAGGTGGAATCTATCAAGAAAATTGTCCATTTCACTTAAGTTTTCAAATTTGGTAGAGTATATATTTTTAAAGTAGGATCCAAATATTCTCTGGATTTCCTCAATGTCTGTTGTTATTTCTCCCTTTTCATTTCTGATTTTGTTGATTTGTGTTTTCTCCCTCTGCCTTTTAGTTAATTTGGCTAAGGGTCTGTATATTTTGTTGATTTTCTCGAAGAACCAACTCTTGGTTTCATTGATTCTTTGTATGGTTCTTTTTGTTTCTAAGTTGTTGATTTCAGCCCTAATTTTGATGATCTGCTGCCTTCTGCTCCTCTTGGGAGTGTTCTTTTTTTTTTTTTTTCCAATTCACCCAGTTTAGCTGTTAATTCACTAATATGAGCTGTCACAATTTTCTTTTTGAAGGTGCTTAGTGCTATGAACTTTACTTGTAGCACAACTTTCATTGTGTCCCATAGGTTTGGGTATGTTGTGTCTTCATTTTCTTTGGATTTTAAGAAGTCTTTGATTTCCTTCTTTATTTTTTCCCTGACCCATTGGTCCTCTAATAAAGAATTGTTCAATTTCCATGTGAGTGTAGACTTTCTGTTGATTCTTTTGCTATTGAAGTCCAGCTTTATTCCATGGTGGTCTGATAAGATACAAGGGGTTATTTCAATTTTCTTGTATCTGTTGAGGCTATCTTTGTGTCCAACTATATGTTCGATTTTGGAGAAGCTTCCGTGAGGTGCTCAGAAGAAGGTGTATTCTTTTTTGTTTGGGTGAAACGTTCTGTAGAGATCTGTTAGGTCCATTTGGTTCATGATCTCTGTTAGACTCATTATTTCTCTGTTTGGCTTCTGTCTTGATGATCTGTCCATAGTTGTGAGTGGGGTGTTGAAGTCTCCCACTATTAAAGTGTTTGGGTCAATGTGCGATTTAAGTTTTAGAAGTGTTTCTTTTATAAATGTAGGTGCCTTTGTATTTGGGGCATAGATGTTCAATATTGAGATGACCTCTTGGTGGATATTTCCTTTAATGAGTATGTAATGCCCTTCTCTGTCTTTTTTTATTAACTTCAATTGGAAGTCTATTTTGTTTAATATTAGGGTGGCTACTCCAGCTTGTTTCCTGGGTCCATTTGCTTGGAAAAACATTTCCCAGCCCTTTCCTCTGAGGTAGTGTTTATCTTCAATAGTGAGATGTGGTTCTTGTATACAACAAAAGGATGGGTCTTGTTTATGGATCCAGTCTGTAAGTTTGTGTCTTTTTATTGGCGAGTTGAGTCCATTGATGTTGATGGATATTAGTGATCAGGGGTTGTTATTTCCCATTATTTTGGTAGAGCTTGCTGTCTTCTGTTTCTCTTTTGTTTAGTTGCTGTGGAGGTTTCTGTTTCCTTTGTTTTCTTGTGTGTAGTTATCTTCTCTGTGTTGGAATTTTCCTTCTAGGATCTTCTGTAGGGCTGGGTTTGTGAGGAGATATTGTTTGAATTTGATTTTGTCATGGAATATCTTGTTTTCTCCTTCTATGTTGATAGAGAGTTTTGCTGGGTATAGTAGTCTGGCTGGGCACCTATGTTCTCTCAGGGCTTGTAGGACATCCGTCCAGGCCCTTCTAGCTTTTAAAGTTTCTGAGGAGAAGTAGGTGTGATTCTGATGGGTCTACCATTGTATGTGACTTGGCCTTTTTCTCTTTCAGCTTTTAATATCCTTTCTTTGTTCTCTACATTTGGAGTTTCTATTATTATGTGGCGAGACGAGTTTCTTTTCTGATCTAATCTGTTTGGTGTTCTGTAAGCCTCTTGGATTTTTACTGACATCTCTTTCTTTAGGTTTGGGAAGTTTTCTTCTATGATTTTGTTGATGATATTTCCTGGACCATGGAGTCGAGAGTCTTCTCTTTCCTCTATGCCTATAATTCTTAAGTTCCGTCTTTTCATTGAGTTCTTGATTTCTTGGATGTTATGTGTGAGAGATTTTTTAGCTTTCTCATTTTCTTTGGATGTTGTACTGATTTTTTCCATCGAATCTTCCATGCCTGAGATCCTGTCTTCCATCTCTTGCATTCTATTTTTCATACTCACATCCGCACATCCGTAGTTCCTATTCTCTTCTCTTGATTCTCCATTTCCTCTTTTAACTCCGACTGTGTTTTCTTTATTGTTTCCATTTCTGTTTTCATGTCTTGAATGGTAGTGTTCGTTTTGTACATTTTCTTCTCCAGTTTGCTTGTTTTTGTCTGGAGATCTTTCATTGCTTTATCCTTTTCCTGTTCAAGCTGGGTCACCTTGGCTTGGAACTCTTTAATGATGTTATTCATTTTTTTGACTTGTAATATTGTGACTTCTTTGAATTCCTTCATAGTTTATGTTCTTCTTGAAGGGACTTTATCACTTTCCATAATGTAGAATTGTCATTGTTTTCATGTGTTTCAATTGTGGTGAGGTGGTTCGGGCTGGACGGTATAGGGTTGCTTTCTTTTGTTGGAGACATTTCGCTCTGTTTTTTTTTTTTTTTTTTTTTTTTGTTTTGTTTTGTCTGGGGCCTCTGGCCATGTAGAATGTTTTTTGCTGTCTTCTGGACTTGGGTCCAGTGGGGGTACTGTGGTGTAGGATTCGAGTTGCCTTACTCCACCCCTATAAGGTGAGTCATTCAGTCCCACCTCCCAGGTGGAGACCTAATTAATTCAGGTGGTGGAGCTGTGTACAAGTAAGGGCCCGTGCTAGTACATAAGACTGATATCCGACAGTTTCAAATATCTCGCAGTTTGCCCTGGGTTGGTTCCTGTAGCAGGTAAATCTGCAGTTCAGCTTCAGTATCCTTGCCGCTCCCGCAGCTTGGAAACTGGCCAGTGACGTAACAGACTGCAATCTGCGGTCTGAATGCACTTTGCAGGGGATCTCCGCTCACTTCCAATTGTCACAACCTTTTGCTAGATAATTGGATCATCTGTGTGAGACCTGGGAGTGCCCAGCAGGGTGGGGATTATCTCTGCATTGTTTCTGAATCTGCCGGCTGGGTATTAGGTTGGAGCTTACCGGGGGTCACTCCTTTTGGGGGATGGGTGATCCCGATTCCCAGGTCCAGAGGCTTCCTAGCATGTCTGAGAGTTGGAAGGGGCGTCCTACCCAGAGATCTTCCGTGGTCCCTGTGTAGCTGGGTGAGATGTAGAAGGGATCGTGCCCTTTGTACAGTGTCCTGGAACACTTGCCGACTTGTGACTGTTGACCCCGAAATCAAAATACGTCCGTGTCGGCCGTCACCATCTTGGATCCCCTGGATGTCCACTTGTAAAAGAATGAAATTAGACCCATACTTACCACCTTGTACAAAACTTAAGTCCAAGTGGATCAAAGACCTTAACATAAGGCCAGTCACACTAAATCTACTAGAAGAAAAAGTGGGAGAAACCCTCGAACTCATTGGCACAGGTGACAACTTCCTGAACAGAACACCAATAACTCAGGACCTGAGATCAACAATCAATAAATGGGACCTCTTGAAAATGCAAAGCTTCTGTAAGGCAAAAGACATCGTCATTCCAACAGAACGGCAGCCTACAGACTGGGAGAAAATCTTCACCAACCCCACATCTGACAGAGGGCTAATATCCAATATCTACAAAGAACTCAAGAAGTTAAATGCCAAGAAACCAAAAAATCCAGTGAAAAAATGGGGGACAGAGCTAAATAGAGAATTCACAAAGGAGGAATCCCTAATGGCTGAGAGACACCTGAAGAAATGCTCAACATCCTTAATCATCAGAGAAATGCAACTCAAGATGACTCTGAGATTCGATCTCACTCCTGTCAGAATGGCTAAGATCAGAAACTCAAATAACAGCACATACTGGTGAGGGTGTGGAGAAAGGGGTACCCTACTCCATTGCTGGTGGGAGTACAGGCTTGTGCAACCACTATGGAGGTCAGTGTGAAGATATCTTAGAAAACTTGGAATAGCTTTGCCTAAGGACCCAGCCATACCACTTCTGGGTATACACCCAAATGCCTCTTCACGGAATCATAAGGAAGTTTCCTCGTCTATGTTTAAAGCAGCCTAATTTGTAATAGCTAGAAACTGGAAACAACCCAGATGCCCCTCAACTGAAGAATGGGTTAAAAAACTGTGGTACATCTACACAATGGAATATTATTCAGCTATCAGGAACAATGAAATTATGCAATTTGCAGCCAAATGAATGGAACTAGAAAAGTTCATCCTGAGTGAGCTAACCCAGACTCAGAAGGACACATATGGCATCTATTCACTTATAGTAGGATTTTAGCTATATTGTAGAAGGTATCGATACTACAACTAACACACAAAAGGGAACTTGGACATAGACTTTTTATTTTTTATTTTTATTTTTTTATTTATTTTTAATATATATTTTTATATTTTTTTCTATTTTTTAGTCTTTTTCATCTATTTGTCTGCTTATTTGTTTGTTTTTTAGTTCTCTCTCCCAAGCAATGAGGCAGTTTTCACTCGTGGTACTGCCTCATAGACCCCCCAATGAATGAGGATGCTCTTGGCCCTCATACGACCTCTCAACTGAGATGAGGGACTGTTATATAGGGACACCCCACCCCAGAGAAATGGGATGGAAGTGTTAGGAGGTAAAGAAAAAAAAAAGAAATGTGATGTTTCGGCCTTTTACTACTAATTGTCATAAACTGTTTAGTATAATTAAGAAATGCAAACTAATGGTTATGCAAGCCAGTCATTTTATTAGGTACTATGACAGATTATTATAGTTATTTTCTAAGCTAATCAGAAATGAAGCTCCTAAGAGACAACCAACATCTGCTTTCATTTATATAAGAGATAGATAGGGCCTCTTCAAAAACCTCAAGAGATCTGCGAAATATGTCACTCAAAGATGTTTTCGTAACTTTATATTTTTTTATATCCAGACATATCAACTCCTGACAGCACCCCCTATTCTACCCCAAGTAGAAGATAAGCATCGAAGAATCTCCAGTGGGAGATGATTGAATTAGTCACAAGCCTATCTCTTGGTAGGAAAAGCCCCTTGCTCCAACTGTAGACAGAATGCAGCCCAAAAAGGATAAAACCTGGAAGCAGGTAAGTCGACAGCCTAACTCTGCCATGACAGGGTAGGCAAGTCCTTCATAACCCCTGCTCTACAATCAATGTCTGTCAGAGAAACGGGGGCAAATGACTGAATATCGATGCTGTAATGTATGGAGAGAAAATGGGAACTGTCCAGGCAGCCACTGGTATGTCATTTCTTAGTTTGGGAAGCTGCAGGCCCTGTACTTCCTATAAAATCAGATATGTTTATCCCTCTCAGGTCTCTGAGGTGGTTGAAGAACAGATAGCTAGAGTCTCATAATTAAATTTTGAGTTGTTTAGGAATCAAGAGAGTGTTATAGATGTAAGAAGATACTTTTAAAATTGTGTTGCAAGTTAGTATGAATGTTGAGTTAGATATAGAACTTTAAACTCATGGATATGTTTAGATAGTAGAATGTTAAAGTCAGGTGCCAAATACATATGGACTGGACATTGGGAATGTACGCTAAGCCATATAACCCTCATAACTGTGGCCTATTTACCTCTTTTATTTTGTATTGTATTTATTATTATAAGAGAAAGATCCATTTGTTGGACTGAAAGGGGAAACTGTAGGGGGAAATAAGATATACCTTAAACTTAAAAAGAAAATGGAAGAGGATGGGGGGTTAAGGGTGGGAGGGTGGAACTGGAGGAGGGAATAGGGAGGGGGCTGTGGTTGAGATGTAACTTGAAGAAATAAAAAATAATGGAAAAAAAGAGAAAAAAAATTTAGACAAAATAATATAGGTCTCTAAAATACTCTGAATGGTATTCAAAAAAGTTTAAATACATATGGAATCAAAATGAATATATTTTGATATGTTTTTCTTATAATTGAGTTGGTTGCATTTTTGAATTTTTATAATACCTTTTTCTTCTCATACATTTCTTTCTTTGTATTTGAGTCAGGTTCCTAAGTGCCAAGTGTCTTAAAACTGTTCATGTAACACAAGCCTGCCATAAATGTGCTATCCTGTCTGAGCATTCTGTGTTTGGTTTTCAAACATGCACAACTATTTTTGAC
>CAJQZJ010003261.1:0-14549 GCA_907164525.1 Lophiomys imhausi | reverse complement strand
CTTCAAACACATCAGAGACCTGAGAAAGATAAATATATCTGATTATTAAGGAATTGCAGAGCCAGCAGCTTCCAAAACTAAGAAAGGACAGACAACTGGCTTCCTGGACTGTCTCCAATTTCTCTCCATACATTACAGCATCTATCTTCAGCCTCTTGGCCCAGTATCCCTGACAGACATTATTTGTAAAGCAGGCCTACCCTGTCTTGCCAGAGCTAGGCGGTTGACTTACCTAATTCCAAGTTTTGCCCTTTTTGGACAGCATTCTGTCTACAGTTAAAGCAAGGGATTTTTCTTGCCTAGTGACAGGCTTTCCACTAATGCAACCATCTCCAAATGGAGTTTCTTCAATGCTCATCCTCTACTTGTAGGAGAAGAGGGGGTACTGTCAGGAGCTGACATGTCTCAATATTAAAAAAAAAGCTTCATATTGGTACTAGTTCTTCATTGAAAGACTGGTAGAATTATGTGATAAAACAGTATGGCTCTTGGCTTTTTTGGTTGGGAGAGTTTAATGACTGCTTCTCTTTCCTTAGTTGGTATGGGTCTATTTAAATTGTTTATCTGATCTTCATTTAAATTTGGTAAGTGATATTTGTAAATTATTTTATTTCCTCTGATGAGGGGTTGAGATGAGAGCCATACCCAAGCTTTATGAGTACATGGCTTGTGCTCAGGCCAGAGAATTTTTATCTATCCCTACATTTAGGCATGGAAAGTTCTAACTTCAATACAATCTAATCTTCTGGAATCGCAGACATTAAAAGCTTCAGGTTACAGACTTCATATGTTCCCCTAGGCCTAGAATGTTTTCAGCCTGTGAGACTTACTGCTAAATAATCTCACCCTTTTTAGTTCTTTCTGAATTGTGGTTGTCTGGTTCAACTCAGCTCTTCTGGTTCAAAACTCTTCTCCAACCTGATGGATTCAAACTGGCCTCTCTCTGTTTCTTACCAAATTACTCTGAAAAAAAAAATGCCTCTGAACTCCACTAACTGTACTCTATGAACACAATTGCTTCAACTGAACTGCACTGAACTGTACTTTACTCCTGAACTCTACTGTACTGTCTCCACAAACTCCTCCACTGTAGTGTACTGTCTAATTCAATCTCTCTTCAATAATCTCTCTGTCTCCTCCTCTCTACTCCTCCACTCCTATGTATCTATCTATCTATCTATCTGTCTGTCTGTCTGTCTGTCTGTCTGTCTATCTATCTATCTATCTATCATCTTTCACAAAAGTTGGGCATATGCTATTTCTGACTCATTCTGTTGAACTTTTCTCTGATTTGTCACATTGTCTGCCTTTCAATTAGATCTTATTGTTTGGGATTAAAAGTGTGTAATAAAGATGTATCTGTATTCCAGAAAGAGAGATTAAAGGTTTGCACTGAGAGTGTGTCTGTATTCTAACTGGATCACAAAGACCTAGGTCTTTAGATGTGATACCTTGCCAGAATAGCCATGTTCCTGTATCTATCCTGAAAATCAACCATTTCTTTTAGATTTTCCAATTTTGTGGAGTACAAGTTTTTGAAGTATGACCTAATGATTCTTTATATTTCCTTTTTGTCTATTGTTATCCCAACTTTTCTGATTTTGTTAATTTGGTTACTCTTTCTCCACCTTTGAGTTAGTTTGGATAAGGGTTTGTCCATATTGTTGATTTTCTCAAATCACCAAATCTTTGTTTCATTGATTCTTTGTATTTTTTTTTGTTTCAATTTTGCTGATTTCAGCCCTTAGTTTGATTATTTTCTGATGCCCACTTCTCTTGGGTATGTATACTTCCTTTTGTGCTAGAGCATTCAGATGTGCTGTTAAGATCCTAGTGTGATATCTCTCTAATATCCTTATGAAGGCACTCAGTGTAGTACTATTTTCATTTTGTCCCATTTGGATATGTTGTGCTGTCATTTTTATTAAATTCTAGAAACTTTTTAAGTTCTTTCTTTCTTTCTGTCTTAGCACAGTAGTCATTCAGTAACAAGTTATTTATTCAGTTTCCTTGTATAAAGCCAAGTTTGTAGGCTCTTTGTTGTTTCTGCTATCTGCTATCATTGAATTCAAGCATTGTCTGTGCTGGTCTGATAGGATACAGGGCATTATTTCAATTTTTTTTGCATCTGTTGAGACTTTCTTTGTGACTTTTCCGAGCCTGCTTGGTCTCTGGTAGAGTAGAGAATCTTTGCCCCTGTTGAAGGCTGGATCACACCAAGTAGAAGTGCACAGGACACTAGGTAGGGTAGAGTATGCCAAAATGGAAAGTGAGCACATTTGGGAAGTGACCTGCCTACCTGGACTTTTCTAGGTCTGTAAGGTCTCTAGTAGAGTGGAGAGTCTTCACTTTAGGCGGGCCATTGGTAGAACCAAGAGTCTCTGCCCTTGTTAGGGTCTGGGATACAGGAAATAACAGGGTGGGTGGCTAGATATTAGGAGGGCAGAGTTGAGTGTGAGGGAGTTTGGGAGGTGGGCAATCTACCTAGTCTTCCAGCAGTTTGCATGGTCTCTGGTAGAGTAGGGGTTCTATTCCCCTGCTGGAGACTAGGGCACAGGAAATAAGATGGCATGGGTAGGAGGATACTGATATATAGAGTGAAGAGGTTTGGCTGTTAGGGTATGGAACTCACTGAAGAAAACATCCCAGACTCAAATAGTAAGCAACAGCAAAGAACATTTATTCTTCATAAGTCCAGCATGCATGGATCACCATTCAAGCAAAATGACAACCATTCACAAAGGCACACGAGCCTTCTAAAGCCATTCAGGGAAATTCCAGAAAAGGTTAGGTAATTTTTAATATAATTGGAGCATTCAAAATGAGAAAACTCAAGTATAAGCAAAAAGGCAGGAAATCTTTAGCCATCATTCATGACTATATCATAAGACAAGAGGGGTACTCATACCAGCAATCAGCAACCTTGAGCAGCCTGGTCTTTTTCACGTTAGATGGCTAGCCTGCCTTTGCTTGGCTGTTTGTTGTCTATGATTTCTCTAGTAACTGTTGAGCTCATTTTTGAGAAATGTAGACTTAGTCCTGGTTAATTTTAACAAGAAACTGGAGCCTGCCATGGTGTCAGTCTAGCCCAGAAGTTAAGACTTTTTTTGGGAACCCAGATTCCTTTGAGGTTTTTAATTATGGGTCCCGCTAGGGTCCTTCATTGTGAGTGGGAAGGCTACCTTGACTTCTCATGGTCTCACAAGATGATCTTATTTGATCTCATATTGCTTCTATTTCTTTGTCCAGGCTTTGAAGGTATTCCACCATTATTTCTTTGAACATATTTTCCATTAATTTCTCTTTTCATTCTGGAATGTCAGTAATGCATAGTTGTTCTACTTAATTACATCCTATACAGATCTTATGATATATTACCTCTCCTTACCCAGCCCCTTACTCTATACTTAATCGCTGTGGTAGCACTTATGGTAGCATGTCTCTCAAAGGCTTAAAAGCTAACACACATATAGAAAATAATACTTACCAAATTTTTGTTTTGAGGTCTGGGTTATCTTACTTGTAATTTTTTTCTAGTACCATCTATTTACCTCAAAATTTCATGATTTCATATTTTTAACAGCAGAGTAGTGCTCCATTGCACAATGTATTACATATTCTTTATCCATTCATCAATCAATAGACATCCAGGCTGTTCTCAATTTCTGGTTATTATGAGTAAAGCTGCATGAACATGGCTTATCAAATGCCTCTACAGTAGCAAACACAGTCCTTTGAGTATATGCCCAAGAGTGGAATAGGTGGATCTTGAGGTAGATCTATTCCAAGCTTCATTAGGAACTGCCACCCTGATTTTCATAGTTGCTGTGGGCGTTTGTACTTATACCATAATGGATCAGTGTTCTGCTAGAGGACATACTCATCAGCATAAGGTTTTATTGATTATTGATTTTCATCAATTAGACTGGTATAAGATGACATATCAAAGTAGTTTTGATTTGAATTTCACTGTTGACTAATGCTGTTGAACATTTCTTTAAGTGTTTCTGAGCCATTTGTGATCCATTTTTTGTGCACTCCCTGTTTAGAGCTGTACTTCAGTTTTTAATTAGGTTGTTTGTTTTCTTATTTTATAGTCTTTTGAGTTCTTTACACATTTTAGATGTTTCCCCTCTATCAGATGTATTCTTCATAATAATTTCCTATTCTGTAGTCTGCCACTTTGTCCATATGATGGTCTTCTTTATTAATAACTCTTGATGCCTGTAATATCAGTGCTCTTTTCAGAAAGTCTATTCCTGTACTAATGAATTTGAGACTATTTTCCATTTTCTCTTTTTATCAGACTCAGGGTATCTGGCATTAATTTATGTTTGATGTCCTTCATCCATTGGGGATTAGTTTTGTGCAGGGTGATAAGTTTGAATTTATATACATTCTTCTATATGCAGCCATCCAGTTGACCAGAAGCCTTTGTTGAAGACACTTTCTTTTGTCCAATATATGTTTCTAGTTTGTTCATCAAAAAATCACATATCCATAGCTATATGAATTTATATCTATGTCCTTAATTTAACTCCATTGATTAACATAGGTTTTCTCATCAAGACAATGATATTATTATTATTATTATTATTTCTATTGCTCTGTAGTACAATTTGAGGTTGGGCACAGTAACATATCCAGCAGTTCTATTACAATTTTCACTATCTTGGGTTTTTGTTTGTATGTGTGATTTCATATGAAGCTGAAAATGTGCTTTCAATTTCTGTGAAGAATTGTGTGGAATTTTTATGGTGAATGTATTGAATCTGTAGATTGTTTTTGGTAGGGTGGCCATTTTTACTATATTAATCTTACTGATTAAACATGGGAAGTCATTCCATCTTCTGATATTGTCTAAAATATTTTTCTTTAATATCTTAAAGTTTTCAATCTTACTAACTTTTCATTTGCTTAGTTAGTTACCCCAAGATATTTGTTTTGAGTCTATTATTCAAGGTATTATTTCCCCGATTTCCTTTCATCCCATTGCACATTTGTATATAAAAGTTTATTGATTTTTTTGGGTTAATTTTTTTATCTTATTACTTTGTTTAAAGTGTTTGTCAGATGTAGGAATTTCCTGGTAAAAGTTTTGGGAGACATTTATGCATTTAATCATCATCTGCAAAAAAATTATATATATATATATATATATATACACATATATATATGTGTATATATATAAACTTTGATTTCTTCCCTTCCTATTATTATCCTCTTGATCTACAGTTTTCTATTAATATAGCTAAGACTTCAAGTAATATATTGAATAGATATGAAGTGTGTAAACATCTTTTTCTTGTTTCTGACTTTAGTAGAAATGCTTTGGCTTTTCTCTCCATTTAGGTTCATGTTGGCATGGCTGTGGCTCACAATAAATCACCTTATGGTATGTCCCTTGTGTTCCTACTCTATATGGTACTTTTATCAAGAAGAAGTGTTGGATTTTGTCAAAAGCCTTTTCAACATCTAATGAGATGAGTCTGTGGCTTTTGTCTGACTTCCTTTTTAAATGGTGTATTGCATTTATTGTTTTACATATGTGAAACCATCCATTTATTTCTGAGATGAAGCCTACTTGGTCATGGTTCTTTTTGATATGTTCTTAGATTTGATTTGCAAGTATTTTGTTGATTATTTAGGCATCTGTGTTCATCAGGAATTTGATTCCTGTGTATTTAAGTATAAATTTTGCACTGAAACCTTGTGTGAATCGACTCTTTGTTTACTGGGAGACTTTTAATTATTACTTCAATTTCATAAGCACTGTGGATCTCTTTGAATTGTCTATCAATTTTTTGACTTAACATTGGTAGGTGGTATATTTTAAGCAATGTATCTATGTCTTTTATATTTTCTAATCTTGTGGAATATAAGTTTTTAAAGTATATCCTTATGATTTTCTGGATTTCCTTAGTGTATGTTTTTATGTCCTCCCTTTCATCTTTAATTTTGTTAATTAGCATCTTCTCTTTCTGTCTTTTGGTTATTTTGGCTAAGGGTATATCAATCTTACTCATATTTCTCAATGAAAAAACTCTTCATTTTATTGATTCTCTGTACTATTCTTTCTTTTTTTCTACTTTGTTGCTTTTAGCCCTGAGTTTGATTGTCTCTTACTGTTTTCTATTTTTGACTAATATGAGATATATCCAACATTTTTAATGTGTGCCCATACTGCTCTCAACTTAGCTCTTCCTTCCTTCCAAATTCCAAAAGTGTGGTTCTGTTGTGTTTTCATTCAATTCCATTTTTAAAATATTTTTTAACTCTTTTTATCACCCAAACAGTGAGTTGTTCAGTTTTTATGAGTTTTAAACTCTGTTGTTTCTGCTCTTGATAGGTATCTTTAAGTTATCATGGATCAGGTAAGATCCAGGGTGTTATTTCTCTTTCCTTGTATCTGTTGAAACTTGCTTTTTGTCCCAGTATGTAGACAATTTTGATGATAATTCTATGAGAAGTTGAGAAGAAAGCATATTCTTTTATATTTCAGTGAAATGTTCTATAAATATCAGCTATGTCAACTTTATTTCTGAGTAGCTTAGAAAACAACTGTGATAAACTATCATAGTAACTAACAAAATGACACACTTGCATGACTTGTCCTGGGAAGAAACCCTAGAACAAGGGTGGCATTAGTTAGTTTGCATTTCTTAATTATGCTAAACAGTTTATGATGATTGGTAGCAAAAGGCCAAAACTTCACATTTCATTTTTAAGCATTACTAGGTACAATACCTTTAAGAAGCGTTACCCTTAATTTTGTATCAATATACAAAGATTAATACCAATGTGGCCAAATATACTCTTAATTTTGTGTCAATGTACAAAGATCAATAGCTATGTAGCCCAATACAATCTTAATTTTGCATTAATATGCAATGATCAATACCAATTTAGCTAAATATAATATTAATTTTGTATCAATATACAAAGGTATAAGGGCATATTCAATAATTTGTCCTTTTTTCTTGCTCTTTCCTATACTATGTCTATGTCCCATTTTTTCTCAAATCTGTTCACTCCTACATAGGAGAGAAAGAAGTTAGTATGAAGGATAAGTTAGATATAGAACGTTAAACTCATGGAGATGCTTAGATAGTAGAATGTTAAAGTCAGGTGCCAAAATACATATGGACTGGACATTAGGAATGTATGCTGAGCCATATAACTCTCATAATTGTGGCCTATTTATTTATGTTGTTTTGTATTGTATTTATTGTTAAAAGAGAAAGAACCATTTGTTAGACTGAAAGGGGAGCTGTTGGGGGAAAAATATATACCTTAAACTAAAAAAAATGGGTAGAGGATGGGGAAGTTGAGGGGGAAGAGGGTGGAAGGGTGAGACTGGAGGGGGGAGTATGAAGGGGATTGTGATTGAGATGTAACTTGAAGAAATAAAAAATAAATTATAAAAAATGAAATCATGACATTTGCAGGTAAATGGATAGAACTAGAGAAAAGTCATCCCTTGTAACCCTCACTCAGATATTTTTAAAAATACATATATTATATGTGCCTTCTTATATGTGGATATTAGCTGCTAAGTAAATGATAACCAAGCTACAATCTGAAGAACCATAGAGATTAAGTATAGAGAGTAAAGTACTGAGGGATCAGGTAGATTGCCTGAAGAAGGAGAACTAGAATAAATAGTTATGGATGGATATAGGGACTGGAAAGGGAGAATCAAGTTGGAAAACTTGGAAGCAGGTAAGTTGACAGCCTAGCTCCACCAAGACAAGGTAGGTAAGTCCTTCATATTTCCTGCTCTACAATCAATGTCTGTCAGAGAAACAGGGCCAAACGGCTGAAGATTAATGCTGGAATGTATGGAGAGAAAATGGGAACTGTCCAGGCAGTCACTGGTATGTCATTTCTTAGTTTTGGAATCTGTGGGCCCTGCACTTCCTATATAATCATATATATTTATCCCTCTCAGGTCTCTGAGGTGACTGAAGAATAGATAGCTAGAGTCTCATAGTTAAATTTTGAGTTGTTTAGGAATCAAGAGGGTGTTCCGGAACTAAGAAGATATTTTTAAAATTTTGATGCAAGTTAGGATGAAAGCTGAGCTAGATATAGAACTTTAAACTCATGGAGATGGTTAGATAGTAGAATGTTAAGCTTAGGTGACAATTACATATGTACTGGACATTGTTAATGTATGCTAAGCCATATAAATCTCATAATTGTGGCCTATTTATTTCTGTTGTTTTGTACTATATTTGTTGTTATAAGAGAAAGAACCATTTGTTGGACTGATAGGGGGAGCTGTTGGGGGGGGGAAGATATACCTTAAACTAAAAAAAAAGTGTAGAGGATAGAGGGGTTGAGGGGGAAGAGGGTGGAAGGGTGGGACAGGAGGGGGGAGTAGGGAGGGGATCGTGATTGAGATGTAACTTGAAGAAATAAAAAATAAATTACAAAAAAAGAAGTGAAACTTCAATTTAAGCATCAATTGTATTTATGAAGAAGTATAAACTCTAAGATTAGGCCAGTGGAGCATCTGGAGGCCTGATCTGTCTTAACTGGAGGCCTGACTTGTCCTTGGAAGAAACCCTGGACCATGGGTGACATTCACCACCTGTAACCTAAACTCTATTAACTAATATAAGTTGCTATATTAGGCCAGTAGAATTTCTGGCAGTTTGGCGGGACATTTTCTGGAGTTTGGCGGAAGGCAGATAGCCCTGCATTGCTTGGACTGGTGGCCTATAAACCACCCCAATCCTTTCCCTAATAATTAAATACACCAAAACCTTTTAATGTTTCAACACTTAGCCCTTAGCTGGGCAGAATCCCAATTAATTAATCTAAGTTAACTGGGACCACTTAATCCTAAAATGCCATGTTGCCTGTAATTACCTTCCAGAGTTCCTGGCCAAGAGATTCCTTTGTGTAAAATGCAGGGTTCCTGTTTCTCTCTCAGGAAGTCCCACTTTCATATACTCTTTATGCCCAGCTAATTTGCCATCAGCGAACTTTATTAATCAATCAAAAGAATGCCTCAACAGGGATGTTAACCAGATCTCAACGTTGAAATCAGCCTATCAGAAGCAATGTTATTAGACCTTCCCCAGCAAAGAAGTTCTTTGTATATGTCTGTGTTTATTCTTTTAATCATTCTTTTCAAGTTATGGGTGGTATGAGTTCTTTTCCTGAATAACTCTATTTTTCCTAAACAAAACAACCTATTCTGCATAATAAATGAAAATAGTTCAGGCATTATATATGGAGCAGCTTCCTTAAATTCTCTCCCATTTATTCTTGGCTTATTGGAGGATGAAATCTAGAATGTTGAAAATTCCTGCATAATAAAAAAATGTCTTTATTTACTTAAGAGCTAGTGCCAAAAGACAGTTTGTTACTGTGATTTTTTTAAATTAGGGATAGGAGAAAGTTGGGGTATAAACTCTTAGTTGAGACTTTTAGAAGGATGGGTAGCTAAATAAGTTAACTAAATACTATTTAAGTATAGTTTTACTGGGAAGACTTAAAAAGCAAGTATAACATTAAAATTCCTTAAATTTTTATATATAATGCCAGTTTTTATTCTCTACTCAGAGGTAAAATATATAGTTAATGAGGAAAACACTTAAATTCACAGGAGCATTCACATACAGAAACCTTTATAAAATAATAACGCAGCCAGAATCAAATGAGGATTGTCAGAGCAAAGCTCTCATTCTGTTACACTGTTTTCCAAAGCATGTGTAAACAAGGAAGCTTATTATCATTGTTTTCTTGTCATGTGCTTAAGGTCTGTCTTATCATGAATAATTTAAAATTTCAAGTATAAGAAAGGAACAAGGTGAAGACCCTACCAGAGAAACTAATCAAAATCAAAATACTACTATGCATATTAGAATTTTAAGTAAATAATGAAAGTATGAGTTTATGGCTTACACTAATAGTGCCTTGAGATTCTGTAATGGAATGTTTTATTTTTTTTTCTGTGCCTTTGGTTTCTAGCATTTTTCTTTAAGTGCTTTTTGGAGATTCTTAGATAAAAAGGAAATTGAAGTCTTTTTCATCATTCCTGCTGGAAGTTTCAATTTGCAAGGCTATAACTGTATAGTTATACTTAAGAAATATGAGTTTTAGCCTTCGTTTACTTATATTGTAAGAAACAAATGCTAGACTGTTTATAGAAAGAATTAAACTTATACAAGTTAAGAATACAAGTTAAGAAATGGACTTTGTTCTTGGATTATTGGAAGATGAAATCTAGGATGTTGAAAATTCCTGCATAATAAAAATGCCTTTATTTATCTAAGAGCTAGTGCCAAAAGACAGTGTGTTACTGTGATTTTTTAAATTAGGGATAGGAGAAATTTGGGGTATAAACTCTTTGTTAAGACTTTTAGAAGGATGGATAGCTAAATAAGTTAACTAAATGCTAGTACATACTGGAAAACAAGAATCCATCACATGATATTGTGTGACCATGTATCTTCTGGCCAGCAGTGAGCAAATATCAACTCATCCCAGAAATCAACACTAGACAAAGTATGGATATCACCAACTAGTATGGATACCATTTCTAGTTGGTGAACAAATGAGGTCTATTATGGTTACTGACATGAATATAGGTGAGAGATTATTTATTTTATGAAAAATTTTTAATAATAGCTGCACATCAAAACTAGCATGGTTTTCATGAAATTTAGAAACGTGGAGCTCACTGATGGAGGAAGCTCAAAAGGCTGGAGAGTTCAGGAACAAGGGAATCATATAATTTGCTGCCAAATGGATGAAAATAGAAAAGTTCATCCTGAGTGAGCTAACCCGGACTAAAAAAGATGCACATGACATCTACTCACTTACGACTGGATTTTAGCCATATAGTAAGGGATAACTATCCTACAACTAACAGACCAAAAGGAACAGGAATGGGCTTTGGTACCTGTTACGTGGGTCACTTTGCCTTATTGGAGCTGCCATGTTGGCCCCCAGTACAATAGGAAGCTCTTAGCCCTCATATGACTGATGACCTGAGGTAGGCTGAGATGTGGGGAAACCCCACACCAGAGAAGGATAGATGAGAGAGGGGGTCGAAGATGGAAGGGTGGGACTGGGAGGGAACTGTGATGGGGATTTAACTTGAAGAAATAAATAAACGTAATAAAACAAAAAAGGTTGGAGAGTGTGCTTTGCAGAAAGTTTGTTGTTTGAGTCTCTTTCAGGAAACTAACTTGTCTTTATCTTTTCTAGGCAGTTTGGCTGCACACTTCTTCTAGTCTGTTTGGTTGGTCACTGAGTCCTCTAAACAGCTTTGCTTGTCTGAGACTACTTCTGAGAATTTCTGAAATTTTTGCTCATATAAACTTCAAGGAGTAGGACTCTAGTGAATACAGTCTGTTTTAGGAAGTTTTTGAAGTTATTTTCAGCTATTTACTTCCTGAGCTTATAGACTTCCCTCTAAGATGGAATGTTGTATCTCTCCATAAGATATTATGTTATTTTATCTCCCTTCTAACAGGCTGTGCCTTAATGGCTTTAGAAAGCTTTCACTTTGGAAAGAATTGTAACACAACTAGTAGATGGTGTGTAATTGAGCACCAAGGAAAGTTCAACACCAAAGTCTTCAGTGAATTTCTCTGGGGCCTAATACTCTGTGAATATTGTCATACAACATGACAAAGAGAAGGTATTACTATTTATGACTCCATAAGAAAAGGATTTTGAAGACTTGCTATTCTTATACATATATGTCCATTTATTTAGTTAATCTTGGCTCATATTATTTATCTAAAACAAGAAAATGATTGTAGGATTTCTTTGAAATAAAAAAAACTCATGGAGTTTTATGAACAATTTAAATTCATTATTGACTCATGATCTGTGAAGTGAAAGTAGTTATCTTGGAATATTATGTCCACTCTAAGTTCAAACATGGATAACTCATTGTATGTTGTACCCAGGGTTTCACATTTGTAATTTCCATTAGACCTTGCCAGGATATCCACAGCATCTAAATCATTGGTGAAAAAGAAGACAAAGGGAACACTTCTTGTTAAGAATCATATATTTTTATTCTATCACTCCTTCTACAACAATGGAATTTAGTTGGAAAACTTAAACATTGAAAAATCAAGTCATTATATCCATTTAACTTATCATATATCTCTCATTGTTCCTAAATTTATTTAACTCTTTGAAAATGAAAATGTTAAAATGGAATTCTAATAATTCAAAGGATCCTGATAATGCAAGTCAGCCTTATACAACATAGTTTTTCTTTTATCAAGCATTTGGTATACATTTCTAAAAAACCTGGGAATACATCAGCATAAACCATATATTTGAGTCATCATTTCACTAGCATAAGTCATTCATTTTCTGTGGTTTCATCGCATTTTACGTACCCCAATTCCAAAATAGAGAATATCAGCAACAATATCTTCATTTATATCAATGGCAGAATTGCCTATTATTTATCACTATTGAATATAAAGTGTCTGTCTAAAAAAGAAGAAAAACATTGAAATCCACCAGCAAAGCAGGTGACCACGTTACTTATGAGACATTTCCCAAGTAACTCAGTATTATTTAGCCCACTAGCTACATTTCCTGTACATAACATTTTGACAAAAAAATAAGGATGGAGTCCCAGAAAATTATGGATTTGATATTACTATTGCTATGTTGCATTCTGTTATTTCACTCTCTACTCTTCTGTGGTTGTGACAATATGGATTATATAAAATAAATAACTGGGCAAGTGAAGGAAATACTGGCAGTGAGAAATTCTATAGTTTCCTATGTTCATAAAATATTTATTTGAGAAATAAGTGACAGGTTTGAGTTTCAAAACAATAAAATAGAAAGTTTAGACTTCCTTTAAGGCTATGAAAACATGATTTCTATTCTTGAAATTAGCTTCACAGTTTTTGTCATTGTCTTAAATCCCTTTACCTAAGAATCTGAAAGATAAAAACTATAGGCATACAGCTAAAAAATATCTATAACTGTGCTTTCACCAACATCTTACTTTTTTTCTTGACAGTCACCATTTATGATGACTGAATATTATTTCTTTAATAAAAATTATTTTGCCTGTTTCTGACAGGTGCCAACTCCTTATACTCTAATTATTCTAACTAAACTTTTAAACAAAATTTTTACTTACTTAGAATTGACTACAATATTAAACCAAGTTAGTTTTGAACTTTAATATTGATTTTTATATATTTGGCGATACTTTCATGGCTTCAACAAAAATTTTATCTATTAAAGTGAAATATCTGTGACATTAATATTGAATTGTCAAACTGAGCTCCATTTTAACTTCTTTTCTTTTGTTCCTTGACTTTAAATTATTTTCCTACCAGAAGAATGTCTTGGGATTGAATCATAAAGTTTTTATTTTAAGTCTGAAATAGAGTAAAACACACAGAATATAGAGTTTCAAGATAACTACAGTAGTTTATAATACTTTCGATTTTTAAACAAATCTTCCATTCTTTTATTCAGAAGGAAAATGATTATTATATTTGACAAATTATAGTAACATACCTAATCTGACACAGTGGGGACATTGGAGAATTGAAGTAGAAGTGGGGCTTATTTATTTATTTATTTATTTATTTATTTATTGCTGTTTGGCTGCCATAAATAACATGATTTGAAAAAAAATAAACAAATAAAATGGTTTGCTGCAATGGCTAATCATTCCAGTAACAGTGACTGTACTTCTTTTCTATTGTCATCATGACCACTTATTACAAATTTAGTGATAAAACATTCATCTATTTTCTCTCCTCTATAGGCCACAGCTCTGATGAAGATGTGACATATTAAAACAAAGTGACAAAAATGTAGCTATCCCTATTGAAGACTTTGGGAAAGAGTTTCCTTGAATTATTTGGGTTTCTGTTAGAAATTAGTTTCACATACTTTTAAAATGATGTTTTCATTTCCTTATTGGATGTCAGTTCTATAGGCCATTCTCAGAACTCCTGGGTTTATGACTTAGTTCTTCTGTCATCAAAGTCATCGTGGCATTTCAATTTCTCCTGTCTTTTCTTATGTCATATCTTTATGACATTTGACTTTCTCTTCACTTTTAAATGCCCATGAATTTGCATTTATTTGTGACATACAACAATCTCTCTTCATTAAGGCTCACAATCTTAATCATATCTGCAAAGTCCTATTTGATATACACAGAAATTATGATATGGACATTTGGAAGCAACCATAATGACTAAACAAGTTTTGAGCTTTGAATTACATCTAGGTTATAAGATGATCTTATGTATATGTCTTGTGTTAGAATCCTAGAATATTCCATGAATTAATTTTACCTATACAAGAGAAACTATAAATTTTCCTTCTGTTCTAAAACTAAAAATTGAGGGAATGTGCTTGTTAAGACTGGAATTTTGTGGGTGCTACTACAGTAAGTAAGATCCAGAATGGATGCAGTCCATAGATGATAAATTCTAAAATGTAAATTAATTTTTCTATAAAGGAATCATTGCACCGGTGGATTGTTAGTACAATGGAATCTTATTACTTTGTATGGATACACA
>CAJQZJ010003076.1:0-14083 GCA_907164525.1 Lophiomys imhausi | reverse complement strand
GTTGCCACACCTGCTGCTTGCAGTAATGCCTTCCTACTACCATGATGGGGTCTTATCCCTCTAGAACTGTAGGCACAAATACATTCTTTCTTCTATAAATTGTCTTTGTCAGAGTACTTTATCACAGCAACAGAAAAGTAACAAATACATACATTATGGTACTTTGAATGACACATTAGCAATACTTACTAGGATCCTTGGTTCCCCACTTCAACTCTGAAACAATACCAGAAAAAAAATATTCAGTCATTGTTGCTCATATGTCAAGTAGGAAAACATATAGGCAGTAGACTTAAAATAATAAACCAAAATATAGAGCTTAATCTAGTGATTTGCAGTGCTTTATAACAAGAACTGGAGTCTCTATCTCCTAATTGACTTATAGTGCTTCATTCCAAATATCTTAGAAAGGACACAGGGTAGTATGAAATGTACTACTTAGCAAGATCACAAAATGCCCACTGTGTATCTGTTCAAATATAATCCCACTCAAATAACCCTACACTAATAACTCAAGAGATAAGATCCAGTAACTTCTCTTGACTATGATGCAAGGGCCTCACTCCCTCTAAGGGATGTTTTCTTTCTTAGAATTCACCCACTGTGTTTCTGTTTCTCTACAGCATGTATTTATTATTAAAGCATGACATGCTGGCAATGATGAACACAAGATACAAGGAGGGGAAAGTATTTACTACACCAGACTGATAGGAAAGTTTTTTTTTTCTTTTTAAGAGAAGTGACTTGGTTTTATCTCTTGGTCTATTTGTGTAGAGTCAGATGCTTGCTCAGGTCAGGTTTTCTATGAAAGGACATACTGCACTGGAAGGTTTTTCTCAGTTCAAAGTACAAGCACTGTCTCCAAACACGAACAAGTATATTTGGGCTTATAGTTAATTTATGTTCCCCATATAGAAAGGAGGTATAGAATGTGGCTATAGACAAACATAGGTCCCCAGTGGCTTTCTAACACCAGGGTGATATTTTGGTTTTCCCTGTTTCTGAGCTAGAGAACATGGGCAATAAGTTGAAACAATTGGACCAAAAGGTCAGTATGTTTCTTTCTATATTCAGTGTTTATAAAGCTTGCAGTTTAAATCAAATAGCAATTAATAAAAGAAGTTTAGGAGAAAATCAAATTAGAAATATACACTGTGAATACATATATAAAGTGTCATGTGTTACTAAAAATGATGTTGTGATTCTTACCTGTGGTTGAGATGAGACAGAATTAATTTCTTTCTTTCTTAAACTTGACCGTGTCCTAGAAATTTCAATGTGTTTGAAAATTAAACTGTAGTTTGGCTTTACATCAAAATCCTGCTTACTGTCCTCCCATTTTATCTCCTGCTTTTCCCACTTAGGGATGATGAAAAGCATCAAGGACATCCTCAAAGAGAAGATTATATGAAGCAATTGTCACTACTTTGAGTAAGTATTGTTACCTTTTGAGACTACCTCCTCCTCATTTTGCCTTCACCTGTATCCTTAAACACTCATGATGTTGAAACTTCAGTAATATCAGAGGCCAAATCGCCCTTGACTAATCACAGGTGGATTGTAGGATCCAGTTTAACAGGGGTGAAACATGTTCAAGCTCATCTTCTCAGTTTCACTTTACAACATGGACTTGGTATATGACACTATGTTCATAGACTTTGGATCCATGACCATAGCTCCTGTACCCAAAGGCCTCTCTGTCCAGTGAGAAAAAATAAGTAGCTTTAGAAATGTCTAGCACTATTGTGACATGATCAGCAGATTAACAGATGCACAGAAATGTGTGCAGGTGAGAATAATAATGTCTACAATCTACTGAATATTTAATAGAAGCCATGTACTTTACTAAAACCTTTTCATTTAATCACTTCAGCAACCATCCCATTAAGGCATTGTAATTGTTATCCTCATGCAGTTGTGAGGAAACAAGGTCCGATGGTTGAAGTTATTTCTTTTTCTTGAGTGATTCAGTTAACCTATGGCAGAACCTGGGTTCCAACTCAGATTCTTTGAGTCTAAAACATATACTGCTAGGTGTGCTCTTCTACCACTTCTAGGGCAAGTACTTGCTATTCTAGCTTGGGTGTTTGAGGTGGAGTTTGTACTGAATGTAGAAGACTGAATAAAACACACAATGAAAACTTGAAGGTGTGTAATTCTGAACAAAGAGAGTAGCCCTAGGAAATCTGAGGATGTAGGAAAGCCCTGAAACTGTGTGGAAAATATATACCATACCAGGAGGAAGAACTAGAGCAATGTTTTATTAAGTATAGGGACAGGATGAATATAGCTGAGATTTCAATCTGGCAAAATACTCACGTAAATATCTTTTTAAATATTTAATGGTATTTATTTATTTAAATGCATGTGTATATGTGCACATGTACACACAAATCATGTTGCACATGTGGAAGTTAGGGCATAATGTACATGAGCAGAGTCTTTCCTGTTGATATGTGAGTCTCAAAGATCAGACTCAGGTTGTCAGGCTTGGTGGCAAGCACCCTTACTCCTGAACCATCTCTATAGCCCATTTGTGAAAAAAAAAATTATGTGGATTGGTGTTTTGCCTGCATGTATGTCTGTGTGAGGGCGTCAGACAGTTGTGAGCTGCCATGTGGGTGCTGGGAATTGAACCCAGGTCCTCTGCAAGAAAGTCAGTGCTCTTAACTACTGAACCATCTCTCCAGCTCCTTGTGAAAAATTCTTAACAAGATTGCATTCTACCCTTAAATTCAACGTGATGCATTTTTAAAACATTTGTTCTCATACACACATACAAAAAAGAAAATACATAGATAGGATCACTGAGATTTCTCCCACAGAATAGAACTTGACTAAATAAAACGTCATGTTGTAGTACTTGATTACCTAGAAGAATTCCCTGGGAAGCTTGTTAAGTTCAAAATTGCTGGACCTAAGAACCTGACATACTGAGATAGCAGATTTGGGGAGATAGTCTGAGAATTTTGGACTACTTAGTAGCCTCTGAGTAATGTTGATACAACTTATCTGGGGACAACTGTGTGACTGGCACTGGGGTAGGGCCAGTTGTGGTTTTATTGAGAATAAAATAGGGAATTTGGTACTTGAACATTATAGTCTTCAACCTCCTAGAACCCAGTTTACTGTCTCCAGTTTTTTCTTCTTCACCTTTGTTGGTTCATGGCCATGCCCTCAGGTATAATGATCTATCATTTTCCTCAGAAAGAGAAGTCTTATAGAGCTTTTCTTGCTTAAAGAAATGACACTTCTCATTTCCTTTGTGTGCTATATGGGTTAATACACGGAACTTCATACCTGTCTAAGCCCATGTAGTCTCTCCTTGCTTCATATCTGTATCTGGAATGCCAGCCTTTCCAGATCTACCTGTCTATACATAGTTGAATTCTGTTTCTATTACAGATGCTATCTTCAAAATCAATCCCAGAGTAAAGCCTTTCCAGACCTTGGATCATATCCGTCCAAGACCTCTGTAAGCACTTTTACATAGGGCAGAAATAGCTGTGAAGTTATTCAATGTAGGCACAAACTCTTGGCATATAGTCCATGAATAAGTAAGTTGACATTATCAGAAAACTTGTATTACTCCTGTCCTGGCTAGGACTATCAAACTTTCCCTTCTTGAGGCAAAGGATTGTTATTTTGTAATTTCTTAGAGTCAGGGCTATTAAGGGTGAAACTCATTCATAACTAAGGAAATGATGGCATGCTTTAATAATCCAGAAGAGACTTGTGTATGTTTTAGAAATTTTCCATGTAGTTATTACAAACAACAAAAGTGACTGCTTAGCCTCCAAAAGGAGTACATTTTTTTAACAGCACACTTTCCCAAAAGGACATTCCTTCTTCTGCTGCATTTTGATCTGTTCTGATTTAATTTAAAGTTTGAAGGCAGGGTCTGACCTTATCTATCAGTGTCTGAGCCATTGTCTCATGGAAATGCAGTCTGAAACTCATTAATAGGGCAGACTATAGATTATAACTTAGAAGCTCTAGTTTATCACTGATGATTGAAATTGCTACAGAAACCAGTTTCAGAAACGCACCTTTTAAAAACTGTTTTAAAATAGGGGAGGGGGAGTTAGATAAATAAAAGCAGATTCCTTGGAAGACTAAACTGTTTAGTACCCAGTATGCATAGGCAGGTTCAACAGTGCAAAACTGCTCTATCTACCCAATGATAGTCATTCTTGTATTTTTTAAGGTACCAATAATGTATAGTCTTGTATTAGAGAAATATGTTTATACTTCTGGATAAGAGTGAAGCAGCTCTTCACATGAACACATATAGACACAGACACCACACACTGACACACATGAATTTCGATTTCCACCAGACTTTTGCATCCTATATTCTTAAGCCCTTCAAAAGCCTCTTCTACATGTAGGTTGGGCTGCTGAAGCTTGATCAGGCTTTTCTGCCTATCCTTAAATATGTGTTGACACTGAATGTTGCATCCTATTTGTGAACTGAATTTTCCAACTATAGATTTTATAAATAGTAGTTAATTGGATCAAGATGTCTATAAGAAATGAGTGGTAATACTTACTCCTCATCAAATTTAGACTTTAGAGATAATGCCCTGCTTCTCTTTCCTTGACCATATATTTCCCTGATCATTGACCTGGTACTGTGTTGTAGAAAGAGTAGTTTAAACATCACCTTATGCAAAGGGAGTTTCTAAGCATACACATCCTCTTGACATCCTTATATGTTATTCTGTTCATCATTCTTTTTAAAAAATATTTATTTATTACTTCAGGTTACATCTCCATCACGGTATCCTCTTTCCACTCCTCCCAGTCCCACCCTCCTTCCCTCTACCCCCTATCCCTTCCATCCCACTCCTCTGGAGTGGAGTGTCCATACATAACAGCCCCCACCCCAGTTCAGCAGTCATTTGAGGGCCAAGAGCCTCCTCATACACTGGGGATCTACAAGGCAGCACCACTAGGGAAAAGTGTCTCATTGACGGGAAAAAAGTCTATGTTCATGTTCCCTTTGGTGCATTGGTTGTAGTATAGTTATCCTGTATTATATGGCTAAAATCCTATTATAAGTGAATAGATACCATGTGCATCCTTCTGAGTCTAGGTTAACTCACACAGGATGAGCTTCTCTAGTTCCATCCATTTGGCTGAAAATTGCATGATTTCATTGTTTCTGATGGCTAAGTAGTATTCCATTGTGTAGATGTTCAGCATTCTTATCTCTCTGATTGCCATTCCCCAAGTGTGTGAATTAGCAGTTGTTCCCACCTTTCTCTTTGTATTGCCTATATTGTAGCCATGTGAAGTTGCACCATCCTCTTCTTTTTGAGCAGAAATAAGTCCTCAAACAGATTTCCCTATCTTTTTTATTTTTTAAAGATTTCTTTTTTGTTTTATGTATATGGGTGTTTTGTCTGCATGTGTATCTGTGCACCATATGTATGCAGTACCTCTGGAGGCCAGAAGAGGACCTTGGATCCTCTGGGACTGGAGTTAATAGATGGATGCATTGAGCTGAACCTAGGTCCTCTGCAAGGGGAGAAAGTGCTCTTAAGAGTTGAATATATATCCAGCCCTCTATTTTATTTTATTTTTTGATTATACATGTTTTTGTGGGGAGGATGCATGAGGACAGAGCGTATTTAATTTTATGGAAATGGAGTTACAGGTAGTTGTGAGCCTCCCAATGTGAGTGCTAGAAACTCTACTTGAAACCTCTATAAAGCAATAATGTGCTCTTAACCCCTGGGCCATCTCTCCAACCCTCTTTGTCTTCATCTTCAAGTCAACAGAATGCTTCTTTTGAGAATTGGTGCTCATTCTTTAGGCATCTGGAAACCAGTTTTCATTCAAAAGATATGTAACCCCAACCAGAATGTTGACCCCCATTTTAATAGGAACATCCTCTCCCCCAGAAAGCCTTAAAAGACACTATTTTAAAAACAAACAGGAGTCTTCCTTGCAAGAACCCGAGGACAGCCTGTGCCTCATTTTTCTCCTCCTATTGCTGACAACCACTCATGACACATGTCTCTGCTTGGTAAATATGTGCTCATTTGTTAGAAATGTACCATTGTACCATCGAATGTCTCCAGTACCTTGCTTACCAGTCATGAAATAGCATTCTAGAAATGGGGAACCAATGTGACTATAAGAAGGCACTATTATTTTGTAATATGTTCATTACCATTTCCAGCATATTACCAACTAGGTAAGGGCGCACAGGTTTTCTTTCCTGCATCCTTTCCCACAACTACATGTCAATGTAAAGTTAGCTCAAGAAGCCGATGGCTATTGGCACAAGAAATAAAACACTGCCACAACAGACAAGCATTTAAGCCAATTTAATGCCTTCTAAGATTACCATTTAATTCCTGCATGACCATTAAACACCATTACAGTTAAATGGACAAGTAGAGTTACACTAAGACCAGAGTTCTAAGAAGCAAGAAGCAGCAATGGTATAAACAGCAAAGGCAATGGCAGCTGCAACAGCAGATCTTGTATGCGTTTTTATGATGGAATTTCTAGATGTTCAATTGTCGGAGCGTCTTCTGTAGTAGTCTTTTCTACAATAATTTGAATGTAGATGCAGTTGGTTATCATCTTCTACTTCAGACTGTAGCTCCTCCAATATCAGTTTTCTGGACAATTTGATGTTCAATCCTTCGTTGCAATGTAACTTCCTTTTCAACTCAAATTGCTGCTGCCTTTCTTGTTTGTTCAGGAAGATTTTGCTACTGCGCGCACTGTTGCTTTCTTGATCCACACTCTGATAATTGGTCCCAAAGATGTTACAGGCTGCCAGTTTCTTAGCTAAGGTGTCAGGGGTCATGACTTCTTTTTCTTGCACTTCACTGGTGGTGTCTTCTCCATCACATGGCACACTGGCATATGGGTTGCCAGGCTCGTTTATCTTCAAGTCATAGTCTTTGTACGATGGATAGTGGGTTGTGAGTATGTTGGATTCATCCCACTTCTGCGATTTCTTATGCTGCAACTCCTGGGTGCCCAATCTTCCAGATGGCTGGGTAGAATCTTCCACTGAAGATGTTGAACTTTTGTTTTTGAGTATTCCTTTGATGGGTCGGTGTGAGGTGGTGAAGGTTGCCATGACTGGGAGACTAAGGGCCGAGCTAGAATTGGGCCAACGCAGTCACTTGACTGTACTCCCTACTCAAGCAGGAGCTAGATCTCTCTGGCAGACAGGTTCTCAGCACCTCAGTACCAGCGCCAGGATTGGAGATGTCACAAAGGGCACCCTGAGATAAGTCACAATTCACCCTGCTTTCGTCATTACAGCAATGGCGGCGGCTTTGCAGCCTTCTCTGGTCGCCGTCTTGGATTTGAGATTTGTTTTTTTATTAATGTAATAGAAAAATACCTGTTTGTGGTATATGAAAAAGGATCATTATTATTTTGCGATTTCTCTTCACTCTGTGCTTTGGGAAGCAATGTGAAACATCTTTCTTACTATCTAACATTCAAAGTTTACCATTTTGTTTGAAAAGATGGGAGACCTTATTTAGATGAAAAATTTCCTCCTCTCCTCTGTGCCCGTCCATGTGTCCCTCTCCATATATACATATAATGTCCCTCCTGTCTTTATATCTCAGAGAATAACCACATCAATAGTCATTTAGACCAGTTGGGAGCCTGGGCGCATCTCTCAGACCAGATCTCTTCAGAGGGATCAATCTTCACACTGTTCCTCTGGCACTGGCCTACATATTTTAAGAAACGCATTTGCTCTCTTCTGCCGACATTTGGTTTCAAGTTGCTACCATGTCTTGGAGCAACTAGCATCACCTCAGCCTTTGAATTAGATCCTGGATAGACCTCCCTGCTGCTTTCCAATCTCTGGTCCACCCTCAAGCCATAGTAATCTTGAAATCCCCCTTTCAACCTGTGTAATGTCCTTAATCTCAGAAGAAAATGGAAAACATATTCAGGAAGTCATCTGGGGCAGCGGTTTTCAACCTGTGGGTCCCAGCCCTTCAACCACTTCACAGGAGTCACCTAAGACCAGCAGCAAACAAAGATATTTACATTACAAGTCATCACAGTAGAAAAATTACAGTTATGAAGTAACAGCAAAAATAATTTTATGGGTTGGGGTCACCACAACATGAGAAAATGAATTCAGGGGTTGCAGCATCACGAAGGTTGAGACCCACTCCTCTAGAGCCTTTTCTCAGCAAATTCAACTCAACAAACCCACAGCTTTTGAATTTGCCTTTCAATTTTGAAAGCATCCATGACATTCCCTGTCCAAAAGCCCTTTTGAGATCCCCCTGAAGCCTCAAATACACCTTCAGAGAGAGGTCTAAACATTATTAGTATCCCAGGACCCAAAACTGTCTCTCAAAGCAAATGGTCCTCCCTGTACATTTATGCCACCTCTAGTCTCCTTAGCAACACTTGAAATTATTTAAACTATAGTGTCTTTGTAAAATAGATAGCAAACACCAAAAAGAGAAGGCATGACGAAGACTCACTCCTCTGCCCTGACTTTCATCAGGCTTCTTTGAACCCTCTGAATATATAGACTCAACCATGTGTTTCTCCAACTGTTGGGACAGAATCCAGTTTGAACTTGAATCCTATTGCCAATTTTGTGAATCCCCACTTGGTTCTGACACCCTTGGATACATGACCAAATTCCTCATGCTGAATATACTAGATAACTAGTTACTCTGACCTACTTTAAATAAGAATCCTAATAGTTACTATATTAAGGTACTACTAAGAGTACCTTTATTCCTGCTGTTTCTTATTAATATTCCAACCACTGACTCCTCTCTCCTACACTTTTGCAATAAACTCCTTTTGTCATGTTATAGATAAGCTCCATTTCTTTTCCCTATGAAATATCCCACTTCAGTGGTACTCATACTTTTCAAAATAAAAAATTCAGTTCTAAATACAGTCTTCTTTACTGTCTGTATTAGGTGCTATGTATTTTTTAAATGTTTATTATAACTTCTGGTTACATCTCCATCACAGTACCTTCTTTCTACCCCTCCCAGTCCTGCCCTCCAACCCTCTATCCCCTATCTCTTCCATTCCACTCCTCCAGAGTGGAGTGTCCCTACTTATCAGTCCCCCACCCCAGTTCAGCATATGAGGGCCAAGAGCCTCCTAATACACTGGGGACCTACAAGGCAGCACCACTAGGGCAAAGTGTCTCATTGATAGGTCACAAAGTCTGTGTTCCTGTTCCCTTTGGTGCATTGGCTGTAGTATAGTTATCCTGTACTATATGGCTAAAATCTAATTATAAGTGAATAGAAGCCATGTGCATCCTTCTGAGTCTGGGTTAGTTCACTCAGGATGAGCTTCTCTAGTTCCATCCATTTGGCTGCAAATTGCATGATTTCTTGTTTCTGATGGCTGAGTAGTATTCCATTGTGTAGATGTGCCACAGTTCTTTTTATTCATTCTTCAGCTGAGGGACATCTGGGTTGTTTCCACTTTCTATCTATTACAAATAAGGCTGTATTTTTTTTCTTTAACAGTTATGGTGCTTGTGACTTGGATAGGATCAGATGTACAATTAGAAAGGTGAACCTCAAATGCCTCTAAAAGTGCAACCAGTGCTCTTAACTGCTATGACATCTCTCTAGCCCCATTTTCCTAGTAACTTTTGAAGTCTTTCTTTTCTTTCCATTTCATCATGTTTCTCCCATGAGAATCTCCCAATGAATCATCTTCCTAAGTCTCTGATAACTGTGTGTTCTATCATATCTATTTCATTTTTTACTGGCTTGAGTTTGCTAAGATAATTTGTAACTTTAGTTGTTTCTCTGAGAAACTTGAGATCTCCCTCACTGGCTTCTCTAAGGTCTCTAACTTCCCATCATCTCTGATCCTTTTTATTCTTGTCACCACATTCACTCATTATTTCAGCTCCCTTAAATCCCTTAAGATGTCCCACTTCAATGTCCTTCCCCATTCAACTCTCTGATGAACCCTGCCAGACATTGTCTGTCATGCAGAACCAACAATCTGAAGGCAAAAGAAAGGTGTGTTAAAGTTTTTATCAGACCACAATTGATATAAAAATTCAAATAAAATACATAGACACTGATAGAGACAGGAACATTCTGAGAGACCCAATCGGGGCCCTGAGAGGGAATAGGTTTCTTTTAGGATGGTTTAGAGAAGTTGCAAAGTCTTAGCTTATGAGCCATTTGTGTAGAGTCTTACCTACGTCAGTAAGAAGTGGCATACTATGTCCAGAAGACACTGTTTCCAGATATATTTGTGCATATACTGCAGTTGGGGTGACAAAGTTCACAAGCTTTACAAAAGATTGTTCCTGTCAACATGTCAGCATGAATGGAAGAAGGGCTTATGATTCTCCACCCTACTCTGAGGGACTATTGACACTCAATGATCCTGGGCAGGAGGGGTGTCACTTTCTGCAGTAGCATAATCACTGGTAAATTGTTCATGTGCCCCTAAATAATTTCCCACCCTTGATCATGCATGCAGCACAATATAAATTCAGTAGATTGCATACACATGCGTGCAAACATTCACACACATACACATGAACACAGAAAGAGAAAGAGAGAGACAGAGAGACAGAGGGGGGGATGGCAGTAGGAAGGGGACTTTTTGGGAAGCAGGGTTTCTGTGAGGGAAGAAGGGAGAGTGAGACAGGATGCATAAGGCAGGATGGATGAGACAGGATAATAAGATGTAAGAACAATGGAATTTCATTATATCCATGTGTGAAACTGTCAAAGAACAAACAAAATTGCTTAAAATATAAAAAGCAATTTAAAAATTTGCAAAGAATTTAAAGATGATATAAAAAGAAATTAAAATTGTTCATTAGTGATTTCTTTGTGGGTACATAGCAAAATAAGGTTTTAAATATTTGAGGTTAAACAAAGTAAATCACCTTTTAAAAAAATATGGACATCTTTTTTAAAGTGGATATCTTATTATCTTGTTAAGTAGTAAGACTTATTACCAATTTACTTATTTCCTTCCTGAAACTGACAATTTGAGTTCAGTCTCCAGGGATCATTAAAATTTCTGCTTTAATTGCATCTGTTAAGGATGACAAGTCACTGGGTGTAACTCCATATGGTCAAAGTCTATTTGCTAAAGCATGGACATATTTACTTTTGTTTTGGGCCCTTTTTTCTCTACTTTCCCCTTGACAGATCAACAAGGTTAAATCACTGAAAAGTGATGAAAAAAGTTTTTTTTTTTTTTTTTTTTTAACTCTGGAACTGCTTCAGAGCTGAGAATGGGTGCAATGGGACCTTTGCTGATGTTGCTGATGAAAGGGATATTTGTGATAATGATTTCTATGGATGTAATTTCTGCAGGCCATACGAGTTGGTGAAAAGTGAATCAGCCTAAAGCTGCCCATTCCAGAACTGTATTGTTTCTGACTAATACTCCAAAATCAGGTAACATTAGGCAGGTCTGAGATTCTGTTTCTATTATACTTGAAGAGAGACTGTTCTAGTTTCTGTTGCTGTGACAAAATATTCTGAAAACAAGCAACTTGAGGGGAGAGGGATGTGTTTATTCAGCTTACAATTCCAGGTTATAATTTGTAACCAAAGGAGAAAAATCACAGTGGTGGGAATTACAAGGAACTAGTCACATAATATCCACAGTCATGACCAGAGAGAAATAAAGTGTATAGGTCTGATTGCTTGCTTACTGTTTTCTCCTGTCATATACAATTTCTAGATCCTCTGCCTAGGGAATGCTGCTACTCACAGTTGGCTGGGGTCTTCCCACATCAATTAAGAAATAAGACAATTCCCCATAAACAAGCTCACAGGTCGATTTGATCTAGAAAATTCCTCAACTAAGTCTCTCTTCCAAGGTAATTCTACATTGTGCCAAGCTGACAGTCAAAAGCTGTCTAACACAGAAGGTAAAAGTAATAATGCTTTACTTTTTAAAAGACTTTTTTATTATTATTTTGAATTGTGTGTGTGCACATGTAAGCTTCCTAGATGCTCTAGGAAGCCAGAGACATTGAAAATACTGAAGCTGAAACTACAGATGGTTGTGAGCCACTCTATTCAGGTGGGGGAGTCAAACCCAGATTTTCTGGAAGAGTGGTGCATATATTTACCTGCTGAGACATCCTTCCAGCCTCAAGAATGCTTTCTTTAGGAAGAAGGCTAAATTGTGGAAAACATTGGAAGATGGGAAATCTGACCACTTCCGTTTCATAGATGGCAGAGACCAACATACAGCAATCCTATCACTAATTAGTTAGGACTTAATATAATTTGGTTACATGTTGAAAATGGTAGCCTGGTCCCTTAAGGCTTACATAGGTGATTGTAATCCTGAATTCATTCAAATGTATCAGTGATCTTTAGGCTTCTGTAGTTGGACAGGATAAAGGGGTGTTCCAAGAGATTTTAATCCCTTTGACCTAATACAAAAAAGTAGTAAGCTTATACAAAGAGGTTGGTCAATAGAGGAACAAGATTGTAAGGGACCTGGCAAGTTGGGTTTCAGAAGAATAAGGCTAAAAGTGGGGATCACCCAGTTGCAGATAGAACTATTTATATTTATTAAAATTCCAGTGGTTTCTCCTATTGGGAAATACTTACCTTTTGTGCTATATAAATGCAAAAATAAGTCAATAAACTGGGCTTGAGGTCACATGACTTTAATCCCATCACTTGGAAGACAGAGGTAAGTAGATCTCTATGAGTTTGAGGTTAGCCCAATCTACATTAGTGAGTTCTAGGCCAGCTAAAGCTCTATAGAGCTCTATAGTGAGACTCTGTCTCAAAAAAAAAAAAAGAAAGAAAGGAAGGAAGGAAATAAGAGAGGGAGGGAGGGAGGAAGGAAGGAAAGAAGAAATGGATGGAGGAAAGGAGAAAGAGAAGCAAATGAATCAATAAATCACATTGTTAATATTGTTACCTTACCATAGGTTGGCACAAATACAAAGTATAACCACTCTGATCACCCTGGACAATAAAAGTTTTCTGTCTTTAGATAACAACTTTGCTGTACCCCAGAAAAGAGTTTGTTTAGATAAGGTGATATTTAGGAACCACAGTCATGTTCAATATCCTTCTACAAGATGGAAACAGAAACCTGCCTTACTGACCAAGAACTTGGGCATATCCACACTTTTGGTTTGGATGAGCTGCAACATTGCAAGCTTATGGTCTCCACCTATTTCATCTTTTTAACTGTAGAGGAGTTGATGGAGTTGGGCAGAGGTACTAACCAGATCTTGTATTGCTAAAGGAAAATTTGAAAAGTCATCACTTTTATCATCATCATCATCATCATCATCATCATCATCATCATCATCATATGTTCACTCCCATTGTGAACATATCCAATTGCTTAATATGTTGTTATTTTGTTTTTGATTACATTGGGAAAGTAAAATAATGATTGAAAAGTCAGTCAAGACATTCAGGAGGCAGCATAGTGGAAACAATACAAATAATTTGAAAAAAGAATTGTCCTTAAGTGAGATTATCTCAACCTCAACAAGGACAAAGAAGTCATGTTTAGGAAGAAAGGGGTTGATTTCTGTGCCTGTTGGTTTTTATTAACTTGACACAAACTTAGACATATATGAGAGGGAGGACCCTCAAGTGAGTCCTTTCATCAGATCGTCCAGGGCATTATTTTAGGCATATTCTTAATTAATGCTTGATGTGAGAGGGCCCACCTTAGGGCAGGCAGTGCCACCACTCCTGAGAAGGTGGACCGAGGTTGTAAAAGAAAATAGGCTGAGAAGGAACAAGCCACTAGACAGTGTTACTCCATGGCTTCTTTATCAGCTCTTGCATTGAGATTCCTGCCTTGTGTTCTTGCCCCAACTTTCCTGACACAAAAGCATAAGCCAAACAAACAGAAGATGTTTTTGGTCACAGTGTTGATCACAACAGTAGAAAACTAAGTAGAGTAGAGGAAGACTAGCAGAAATACAATAGGCTCATAACAGAGTAACACCACTGCATTAATTTTTACGTACAGAAGTAGAAACAGTATGCCAAGATAAATGATGATAACCATCCAGGAATAGTTCATGAAGTCTCTCTGAAGAAAGAGCTATGAGATTAAT
>CAJQZJ010002660.1:0-11337 GCA_907164525.1 Lophiomys imhausi | reverse complement strand
CACACACACACACACACACACACACTCACACACACACACACTCACACACACACACACACTCACACACACACACACTCACACACACACACTCACACACACACACACTCACACACACACACACATACACACACACTCACACACACTCACACACACACACACTCACACACACACACACACTCACACACACACACTCACACACACACACACACTCACACACACACACTCACACACACACACACACACACACACACCTACCTCTACTAGCCTCTCCTATATAATCTCAGTAGTTTTACTTACCTTCTCTTACACAAGTCATATAAGCCATATCCATTTGCATCATGGCTGGACCTTCTTCCAAGACACCCTCTTTCCTTCAGTATGATTGAACCATTTTTGTTTTTCATACAGAAAATCATGATTGATTTATCCTTTTATTTATTTGCTTACGTGTTCTACACCTGGACAATCATATATCTTATGCTTATCCTTCAAATACAAGCCAAGATTAGTTATTTATGTCCCTGTCTCTCCACATGTATACAGCTATTAAATTCAATTATAATCATGTTCTTTGGGATTGATATCATAAGTGGGATGATACTACACAGACTGTCATTCTTTCTGCTGAAAAGGATGCCACGAAGTTCTCCATGTCTCATTCTTAGTGGACATGGAGTAATCATGTGATTATGTCTTATTTTATTTCATTTATCTGTATTAGAAAAATTTTAATTCAATTATAAGGTTTCATTCAACAGAGTCTTAGAAATCCTTCTTTACAAAATTAAAATGAAATTTCCCAGGCTGATTTCTCTTTTCTTGGAGCTCTGGGTTTCCAACATTTTTCAGGAACTTGACCAATTAATCAAAATCATGCTAGGAAAATCTCTTCCCCTTGGGAGACTTTCTGTACTAGAAAATCACTTACAATAAAATGAAAGGAGATGCCTAGAGGAAGAGGGACTTGACTAAACACATTTTAAGAATAAATCAAAATGGAAGATTTAAAAAGCATAAATAAAAACAGATGTATCAGTCCAGAATGCTTGTAAGAGAGTTCTTTTCTGGCCTTTCACCCCCACCTCACCTCATCCCGAGAGATTATAAAGGAAAACAAATATCTTAATTTTCATTTATACCTTTTCTCCAACCTTGTCTTTTGCTGTCTTATTATTTTTTTAATGCTTATTTATTGCTTCAGGTTACATCTCCATCATAGTGTCCTCTTTCTACCCCTCCCAGTCCCGCCCTCCCACCCTCTACCCCCATCCCTTTCATACCACTCCTCTGGAATGGAGTGTCCCTATATAACAGTCCCCCGCCCCAGTACTGCAGTCATATGAGAGCCAAGAGCCTTGTTTTAACATTACAATGGTTATACCAAAGTCACTTGAGGATGCCTTTGTAGAAAGAACTCTGAATTAAGAAAATGAGTTATAGATACAATGGAATTTTATTAAATAACAAAGCAGAACAAAATTATGTCACTTGTGGGAAAATTTGTCCAACTGGAGATTGTCATTTTTAAATGAATTAAATCAGTCTAGGAAGACAAATAATCAGTTTTTTCCTCATTTGTGGATCCTAGACTTACTATAAATTGATAATATTGGGTATGTGTATGAGACAGGAAACTAAAAGTAAATGCCACGGGAGAACAAAAGATAACAGATTGGAGGGGGAGAGAGCAAGAAGGAGAAGGTGGAGGAGTATGAGAGGAGCATGTTCAAAGTACATTATATACTTGAACAAATTGTCCTTAGGGAATCCAGTACTGTATGTGATGAATATATGTCAAGCAAAAACTCAGCATGTCATAGCATTATTGCCAGCTTTGTAGCTGAGCATATCACTGGGAGAATATAGCATACAGATTATAGACCGAGTTTGGGTATGAGACAGTAGTATTTAAAATCAGACTCTATTATGTATAATTTTAGTTTCCTCAACTGTAAATAAAGTTATTGATGCAAGCCTCACTATTATTTTCAGCTTTAAATGTAGCCCATTATTTCTGAAGTTTCCTATAACAAAATGCATACACTGAATGGTTTAAACAACAGACTCGTTTCGCACAGGGGTATAGGTAGAAGTTGGACACCTGGTATCAGGATTGGCTTCTCCTCAGCCCTCTCTGTGGCTCACGGGTGCCAGAATTTTCACTGATCTGTCATGGCTGTATACACCTCTGGGCCAACTTTTTCTGTGCCACGATCTCCTCTTTTTATATGAATACTAGCCTGATCACATTAGGACCCACTACAGTGATTTCATTAGAATTTAATTTCCTCTGTAAAAGTCTCATCTGCAACTACAATCACGTTCTTTTTGGTTAAGTGTTTTTAAAAAAGATTTCTTTAAATTATTTTTCTTTTACTTTTAGTAATTTCATACATGTATACAATGAAATGTAATCAATCACCCATGGATGAGACTGTGGGAGCAGGGATTGGATCCCAGGAGCAATAGGAAAGGTGTTAGTCTGCCTTCTTCAGCCTATTTATTGCATTGGGAGGGGTGCCCTTGCGTTAACAGGAGATACCTGCTTCATTTGGACTCTAGGGTATAGCGATAAGTTGGGGGAGAAAAGTTAAAAGGGAATGGTCTGTGGGATCCACAGGAGATGTGAGCAGGAGTGAGGGAGGACTGCAGTTGGTGTTCTCTTACAGCACTAGGAATGTGACTGTGAGAATGGTTCTAGGGGAACAGAGAAATGGAAGAAGGTATTTAGGCAGCCCACTTGGTTTTCTGGCAGGCATGGCCTAAAATGTATAATTTTTGATTATCAAAACTAGGTTTTATGGCAACCTACAGATTGGGAAAAGATCTTTACCAACCTCACTTCTGACAGAGGGCTAATATCCATAATTTATAAAGAACTCAAGAAATTAAACACCAAGAAACCAAATAATCCAATCAAAAAAAATGGGAAACAGAGCTAAACTGAGAATTCACAAAGGAGGAAACTATAATGGCAGTGAGACATTTGAAGAAATGTTCAACATCCTTAATCATCAGAGAAATGCAACTCAAGACGACTCTGAGATTCCATCTCACACTTGTCAGACGGCTAAGATCAAAAACTCAAATGACAGCACATGCTGGTTAGGCTGTGGAAAAGGGAAACACTCCTCCATTGCTGGTGGGAGTGTAAGCTTGTGCAACCACTATGGAAATCAGTCTGGTGGTATCTTAGAAAACTTGGATAGCCCTACCTCAAGACCCAGCCATACCACTTCTGGGTATCCACCCAAATGATTTCTCAACAAACCACAAGGACATATCCTCATCTATGTTCATAGCAGCCTTATTTGCTAGAAACTGGAAACAACCCAGATGTCCTTCAACCGACAAATGGATAAAAAAAAAAACTGTGGTACATTTGCACAATGGAATACTACTCAGCTATGAGAAACAAAGAAATCATGCAATTAGAAGCCAAATGGATGGAATTAGAAAAGCTCATCCTGAGTAAGCTAACCCAGACTCAGAAAGATGCACATGGCACCTTCTCACTTATAATTGGATTTTAGCCATATAGTACAGGATAACTATCCTACAACCAACACACCAAAAGGATCAGGAACATAGACTTTGTTACTTATCAATGGGACAATTTGCCTTGGGGTGCTACCATGTAAGTCCCCAGTGCAAGAGGAAGCTCTTAGCCCTCATATGACTGCTGAACTGAGAGGGGCTGATATATAGGGACACTCCATATCGGAGGAGGGGAATGAGTGGGAGAGGGAGGAGAAGGTGGGAAGGTGGAACCGGAAGGGGTGGAAAGAGGGCACTGTGATGGAGATATAACTTGAAGTAATAAATAAATAAACAAAAAAATAGGAACTATGTGAGTGTAGCTCCTCACAGACATGTCCTATAAAGTGAGCTGTCATGGTATGTGCCCTGTTCTAGAATACTCAGGGTTCAGAACTAGATGGGAGACTTGTCTAGAGATAATGGCCACTCAGTGGGATTGGTCTCACTACCATCTTATGCTGTACTGAGAGCTAGTGTCCTAGATTTTCCTTTGCAGCCAAATGTAGATGTTTTTGGAAAGGAATTTTAAAAAGATTTAAATGATCTCCTTGTTCTAGAATTCTCATGTATGCCTTCAAACAGCAACATAATATATACTTAACCTTCAAATTCTATTCCAGTTTAGCCTAGAGTACACAGAATTCTTCAGTATTCTGTTACTTCGAAACCTTCTCCCTTCACATATATTTCAAATAAACTCTTGCTCACAAGTGGTTGATAGTTTGCCTACATGTCTCGCTCATGGCAAACTCATCCTAATAGCCATGCCTGCTGAAGTGTCATCTTCTTTATGTTCCATTGCAGATTTTCCAGATTCAAACCCTCCTATTCAGACCTGCTTTGTTCTTTGAGTCTTCATACTAAATATGTTTACTTCTCTTAAGATTTCTTGGTTAACCCTGAATTATAGTGTTTAATTTTTCTTCCTGACCCCCAGATTATCTTTAAAAATTGGGATTATCTCAGTTTTCTTCCTGTCATCCTGTGTTGGTTTAAACACATTAGTAATAAACTCATAGTCAAAATTAATGTGTTGGTGTCACACCAGGGACAGCAATCAATAATGTAAATTTTAAAAATAAAGCATATATTCTTGGTATCATTTAACCAAGAGAGAGGTTTGAATTCTCTTCATTTCTAATCTGTCAACCGTTCTCCCTGTCTGTATGGTGAATCTGTGCATGAATGAAGGCTGTCTTGTGAATCTGTCCCTGTCTGTATCTGTCTGTGTCTGAGTGTCTGTTTCTAACAAAGGACTTCTTTCTCTCTTTTATTAAACAGCACAGAAAGCATCACATGCGGAAGGAATAAGGGATTCATTACAGAAATCCTTAACAGTCTTACAAGGGATTACATCACTGCCTCCAACTTATCCCAACTGACCCAGATAACAATCAAATATTATTAAACAATATCCAAAGGATGCGTCTAACATTTATGGTGAATATTCATTTTATAAGATTGCTTTAGACCTCAATTTTCTTGTTTTTTATCAAATAATTATTATAACATACAGACAAATACACACATTATTCTTGGGTCAGGGGGATGGAACGTACATAATATAAAATTAGAGCTGTGTATTATTTAGGTTATAATAGTTGATTGTATAGAAAACCCAAGGCAAGTAATGCTGGTTTATTGCATTATTCTTCTATAGGAAGATTAAACAAACAGGCTGAGTACAGAGTAGGATGTCAGCCTTAAGTCTGAAGTGACCTCAAAGATGTATTACTAACCTTGTCAGGTTGAAGTTCGAATCTCTTAGAATGTAAGAGAAACTTTTAGCATAATGCATTGCCACGCAATCCTACCCACCCGGTTGCAGGACGGGAGCTTTCTTAAATGTAGACCACTTTGAATTCGAAGATGAAGTTGGGACTGAACCTCAGCACAGCTGGAAATACACAGTCATGTACAGACGAAGTTGGAACTCTGGAGCAGCAAACTTTTCTTAGCAAAAACCAAGCATTCAATAGCTGACCTCTACCACAGTGTTACATTTCAAGAGAGAAGTGAAGCAAAGTCAGCCCACAGTGTATAAAAAAATGAAATCAGAAACCCTGTTTTTTTAACTACTGAATATAATTTCACAGTCTGTTTGATATGACTGTTTCCTGGATTACTGCTTTAAATAAATTCAAACCAGCCTCTTAATTTGGACACTCCCATAGTTCTTTTCTATATTCATTTGTAATCTTTAATTTGCATCTTTAATTGGACTTATTCTGGGTGGAATATGGAAAGCTTCAATTGGCTTATTCTGACTCTCATTAGTTTTCAAGGGATATATTTTAGGTATAAATTTTTAACATATTCGTTGGTTTTAAAATGGTAGAAATCTCTTTCTCAATAGAAAAGGTGGTTTGACCATTTCATCTTAGGTGTTGTGGCATACTACAAAAATCACTGACTGTAGAATCAGAAGAAAGATGATCCAGCTACTCTGTCAGGAAGCATAGGGCCATAGGGCTCTTCCTACTCAGACTTGACCCAGTCACAGTAACACAGACAGAGAGGAGGTGTTACACCTGATGGTTGCCCAGTGGGGGAGGGGATGTACTCCATTTTAGGACTTTGGTGTCAATTTGGTGATGGTTTTGTAATTAAAGTTATTCTTCAAAGTTAGTGACATGTAACTTAGTAAATAGAGTCTCAGACATTTGATTAGGCTTTTGAGATGCTGTGAAGCAATAAAGAGGCTTTGATTAAAAGAGTGAGAAAAGTAGTAATATATTATTCCCCTTATGAAGATTGACAGTATGATAATGCAATGAAGGCTCCAGATACCCTGTCTTAAATGTGTTTCACTTACAAGTTTATCCTACACATTATTTACTAATGATAAAATATTTTTGTGGGTTTTTAATTATCCAGGGGGATATACTTAGCAAGAAAATATTTATTTGTAAGTCCCTAGTCATTTTTACTTCCTGGGTTATACTGTCACATTTATAATCACTCATTAGATCCTCAGCTTGGAAAAATTTTTTTTTCTGCTGTCTTTTGGTTCAAAACCTCAAGTATGTCTCAAGTGACTGCTAGTATTCAATTGACCAGATCAAGGTTAAAGTTACTAACTATTAAGAAAAAAGCCTTTCTTTGAATGTCTCCATGTGACAACCAGCATAAACTTACTCAAAATGAAATGATGAATATCTGAAATCCATAAACCTTGTACCCATACAAAACTCTTCAAATCTCTTTGCTGTTTCCACCTCATTTGTAGTACATTACCTTTGAAAATTTAAAACTTGAGGAGCGAAGATGGCGGCGACCTACACTGACGCATTCTGAACGCGGGGGAAAAAAGAGCCATAAAAAACACAGAGTTACTGGGAATGCTCACAGCTCCCAAGGGACTGTTAAAAGTCCCAGGGCAAGGCTCTCCCCATCTCTCACAGACACGGAGGACACTAAACCTGGGATTCGGGAACTCCCATTTGGTGAGGTGCCTGGTAGGATCGTTCCCAACTTACAGCAGGCAGAATCAGGGTCCACTTGGCCATAGATCGCTGTCCTATTGGGCTCCCCACACATCAGGTTGAACTTATACCCACTTAGAAAAGGTTGCGAGATAGTGGAAGCCTTAGCAAGGAACAAACAGGGGGCTCAGCGGGTGGTCCACAGCCACTCGTGAAGCGGAGGGCGGGAGGTTCCGAGAGAGCTCGGGAAGCGGGGAACACAAAGGCAGGCGGGAGGGGCCAAATCCCGCACAATCACGATAGCACAGCTGGGGAGCGAGCACGGCTGGCAGGGCCAAATCCCCGCCAGTCCACGGCAGGTCATCTGGGGAGAGAGACAGGCGCGGGTGGGACCAGGGGTCCGTGCACCCACGGCGGAGCTGCTGGGACGAGAGGTGCACTCAGGCAGCCGGAGGATCCAGGGCTTGGGGTACCCACGGGACCCGTGGCGGCACAGACAGAAAGGAAATCAGGCACAGGGTCCAGCCCTGTGGCGAGAAGACTAGAGAGAAACCAGAAATCGGGACCATAGCTGTATCCTGGAAAATCCAGACATATCAGGTGTGGAGCCAGACCCTGTCAGCCTCCGGGACGACAAACAAAGCCCACAGAATCTGTGCCTGGGCAAACAGGCCCATACCATCAGAACCATTACAGGCTGATAACTCAGAGTGCAACATAGAGAAGTCTGAATTGGGAGCAGTGAAACAATCCTGGTCCATTACTCACAACCTGGGAATAGGCTGCACCAGATCACAGTGCCTCTGGCCATTAAAATCACAGTGACCTTGAAATCCCCCTGTAAGCAACGACAGATAGCCAAGTAACTCGTCCCCTGCACCAAATCATCCACTGTGGTTCCAAGCACAGAAAAAAGACAGCTAAATGTATCCAATGGCGAAAGGTCAAAAAAAAAATAGAAATCAAGGAATTATGACTCCAACAAAGCAGAACCACCCTAGCTCATCCAATTCGGATGACCACACATCAACAGAAATACATGAAAACATTGACAATTCTGCAGTATGGAAAGTGATAGAGTCCCTGCAAGAAGAACTTAAATCTATGAAGGAATTCAAAGAAACCACAATTCTACAAATCAAAACAAGGAACAACACCATTAAAGAGCTCCAAGCCAAGGTGACAGAGCTTGAACAGGAAAAGGAAAAAGCCATGAAAGATTTTCATACAAAAACAAGCAAGCTGGAGAAGGAAATGTACAAAACGAACAAAACCATACAAGACATGAAAATAGAAATAGAAACAATAAAGAAAACACAGTCAGAGTTAAAAGAGGAAGTGGAGAACCAAGGGAAGAGAACAGGAACTACGGATGTGAGTATCAACAATAGGATGCAAGAGATGGAAGACAGGATCTCAGGCATGGAAGATTCAGTGGAAGAAATCAGTACATCATCCAAAGAAAATGAGAAGGCTAAAAAATCTCTCACCCACAACATCCAAGAAATCAAGGACTCATTGAAAAGACGGAACCTAAGAATTATAGGTATAGAGGAAAGAGAAGACTCCCGACTCCAAGGTCCAGGAAATATCTTCAACAAAATCATAGAGGAAAACTTCCCAAGCCTGAAAAAAGAGATGCCAATAAAAATCCAAGAGGCATACAGAACACCAAACAGATTAGACCAGAAAAGAAACTCCTCTCGCCACATAATAATTGAAACCCCAAATGTACAGAACAAAGAAAGAATATTAAAAGCTGTAAGAGAAAAAGGTCAAGTCACATACAATGGCAGACCCATCAGAATTACACCTGACTTCTCCCCAGAAACGATAAAAGCTAGAAGGGCCTGGTCAGATATACTACAAGTCCTAAGAGATCATAGATGCCCAGCCAGACTACTTTACCCAGCAAAACTCTCTATCAACATAGATGGAGAAAACAAGATATTCCATGACAAAATTAAATTTAAACAATATCTACCCACAAACCCAGCCCTACAGAAAATCCTAGAAGGAAAATCCCAACCCAGAGAAGAAAACTCCACCCAAGAAAACAAAGGGAATAGAAAACCCATCAGCAACTAAACCAAAAGAGGAACAGAACCACCGCCTATACCAAACTAATGGGAAATAACAACCCCAGGTCACTAATATCCATCAACATCAATGGACTCAACTCCCCAATAAAAAGACATAGGTTTACAGAGTGGATCCGCAAGCAAGACCCTTCCTTATGCTGTATACAAGAGACACATCTAACTGCAAAAGATAGACACTGCCTCAGAGTAAAGGGCTGGGAAAAGGTTTTCCAAGCAAATGGACCCAGGAAGCAAGCTGGAGTAGCCATCCTAATATCAAACAAAACAGACTTCCAACAGAAGTTAATGAAGAAAGACAAAGAAGGGCACTATATACTCATTAAAGGGAATATTCATCGAGAGGAAATTTCAATACTGAACATCTATGCCCCAAATACAAAGGCACCTACTTTCGTAAAAGAAACACTTCTAAAATTTAAAGCGCACGTCGATCACAACACATTAGTAGTGGGAGACTTCAACACCCCACTCACAACAAAGGACAGATCATCAAGACAGAAGACAAACAGAGAAATATTGAGTCTAACAGAGATCATGAAACAAATGGACCTAACAGATATCTACAGAACGTTTCACCCAAACACAAAGGAATACACCTTTTTCTCAGCACCCCACAGAACCTTCTCCAAAATCGACCACATAATTGGTCACAAAGATAGTCTCAGTAGATACAAGAAAATTGAAATAACACCTTGTATCTTATCAGACCACCACAGAATAAAGCTGGTCTTCAACAGTAAAAGAATCAACAGAAAGCCTACACACACATGGAAATTGAACAACTCCTTACTGGATGACCACTGGGTCAGGGAAGAAATAAGGAAGGAAATCAAAGACTTCTTAAAATCCAACGACAATGAAGACACAACATACCCAAACCTATGGGATACATTGAAAGCTGTGCTACGAGGAAAGTTCATAGCACTAAGTGCTTTCAAAAAGAAAATTGTGACAGCTCATATTAGTGAACTAACAGCTAAGCTGGGTGAATTGGAAAAAAAAGAAACAAACACTCCCAAGAAGAGCAGAAGACAGGAAATCATCAAACTTAGAGCTGAAATCAACAACTTAGAATCAAAAAGAACTATACAAAGAATCAATGAAACCAAGACTTGGTTCTTTGAGAAAATCAACAAAATAGACAGACCCCTAGCCAAATTAACTAAAAGGCAAAGGGAAAGAACACAAATCAACAAAATCAGAAATGAAAAGGGAGAAATAACAACAGACATTGAGGAGATCCAGAAAATATTCGGGCATTACTTTAAAAATCTATATTCCACTAAATTTGAAAACCTAAGTGAAATGGACAATTTCCTCGATAAATTCCACCTACCAAAACTAAATCAAAATCAGATTAACAGCTTAAACAGCCCAATAACACCTAAGGAAATAGAAACAGTCATTAATAATCTCCCAACCAAAAAAAGCCCAGGGCCAGATGGCTTTAGCACGGAATTCTACCGGACCTTCAAAGAGGAACTAACACTATTACTTTTCAAACTCTTCCACCACATAGAAACAGAAAGATCACTGCCAAACTCATTCTATGAGGCCACTGTCATTCTGATTCCTAAACCACACAAAGACCCAACAAAGAAAGAGAACTTCAGACCAATCTCCCTCATGAACATAGATGCAAAAATACTTAATAAAATACTAGCAAACCGAATTCAAGAACACATCAAAAGTATCATACATCATGATCAAGTAGGCTTCATCCCTGGAATGCAGGGATGGTTCAATATACGAAAGTCTATCAATGTAATTCACCACATAAACAAGATGAAAGAAAAAAACCACATGATAATCTCGTTAGATGCAGAAAAAGCATTTGACAAAATCCAACACCCCTTCATGCTAAAAGTTCTGGAGAGAATGGGCATACAAGGACCATACCTAGAAATAATAAAGGCAATATACAGCAAGCCAGTAGCCAACATCAAATTAAATGGAGAGAAGCTTGAAGCATTTCCTCTAAACTCAGGGACAAGACAAGGATGTCCACTTTCACCATATCTCTTCAATATAGTACTTGAAGTCCTTGCTAGAGCAATAAGACAACTAAAGGAGATCAAAGGGATAAAAATTGGAAATGAAGAAGTCAAATTATCCCTATTCGCAGATGATATGTTAGTATACATAAGCGACCCCAAAAACTCCACCAAAGAACTCTTACAGCTGATAAACAACTTCAGCAAGGTGGCTGGATACAAAATTAACTCAAAAAAATCAGAAGCCCTTCTTTATACAACAAACAAATATACCGA
>CAJQZJ010002508.1:0-14450 GCA_907164525.1 Lophiomys imhausi | reverse complement strand
TAGATAGTAGAATGTTAAAGTCAGGTGCCAAATACATATGGACTGGACATTGGGAATGTATGCTAAGCCATATAACTCTTATAATCGTGGCCTATTTATTTCTGTTGTTTTGTATTGTATTTATAGTTATAAGAAAAAGAACCATTATTTGGACTGAAAGGGAGAGCTGTTGGGGGGAAAAATAAATACCTTAAACTAAAAAAAAAAAAAAAAAAAAAGGGAAGAGGATAGGGGATTGAGGGGGAGGAGGGTGGAAGGGTGGGACTAGAGGGGGGAGTAGGGAGGGGATTGTGATTGAGATGTAACTTGAAGAAATAAAAAATAAATTATTTTAAAAAACAAAAAACAAAAAAAGTTTCTAAAAATTCCAACACCTCTTTGTAACAAAATTCTTGGAGAGATTAGGGATGCAAGGCATATACCCAAACACAATAAAGACAATATACAGCAATCCAATAGCCAACATCAAATTAAATCAAGAGACAAAGTAATTCCACTAAAATCAGGACAAGAAAAATCTACCCTCCCTTTCCAAATCTATTCAATATCGTACCTTATGTGCTGTGTTTATATCCTCAGATGAGAGGATGTGATGATAACCATACCCAAGCTTTACTAGTACATGGCTTAGGCTGAATCTGGAGCATTTCTATCTATCCCTAGGTCTAGGTCAGGAAACTTTTAGCCTCCATAAAACCTAATCTCCTGCTAGCCTGGACCTTGAAGACTTTAGCTTCCAACCTCCATCTACTAATTTAGGCCGTAAATTGTTCTTCCTCCAAGACCTACTGCTAAATAATCTCACCGGATTTCTCTGCCTGGAAAAACTGCCTCTGAACTCCAGGAACTGAACTGTACTGACTGCAGTGACTGCACTGACTGCAAGAATGCAGCTGTACTCAACTGAACTGCACTGAACTTCAACTCTTCATTGCTCATAAGCACACTCTCCTTCCTGTCAGTTCTCATAAGAGTTGGGTGTATCTTATCTCTGATTCACTCTGTCAAAACTTTCTTACATTCATTACTTTGTCTGCCCTTCAATCAGGTGTCATTGTTTGGGATTAGAGGTGAGTACTAAGGTCATGTCTATGTTCTTTTTTTTTTTTTTTTTTTTTTTGTCTGTACTTATAGGTGATTTTTTTTTAATTTATTTTTTTTAAATACTTTATTTTTTTTCTTCAAGTTACATCTCAGTAACAAACCCCTCCCTATTCCCCCTTCCTAACCCGCCCTTCCACCCTCTTCCCCCAGAAGTTTCCCCTTTCAGTCCAACAGATGGTTCCTTCTCTTATAACAGTAAGTATTATACAAATCAACAGATATAAATATGCCACATTTATGAGAGTTAAATGGCCCAGTATACCTTCCCAATGTCCAGTTTATACATATATGTCTATGTTCTAATCAGAAGGATTAAAGGTGTGTGTCTGTGTTTTAGCTAGGGGGATTAAAGGTGTGTGGTGTGTCTGTGTTCTAGCCAGGTCACACTCACAAAGTCTTTGGATGTGACCCTTAGACAGAGTAGTTAGTCATGTTGATGAATTAAAATTCCTCTAAATCTTTCCCTTTCTGTTTAAGCTAAAAATGCACCATTTAATTACTACAACACAAGGAATTATCAATCCCATACACTTAACATTCCAAATGTCATCATGAAGATTCATTGATCATCTGCACTTCAGCAAATACCCATTTCAGCATCAAGGTCTCCCAGTCTGATGAAGGGTCTGTCCTTTGTCAGCCAGTTTGTTTGGCTGTAGGCATGCACAGGGATCAGTTTTCTAAGTAGCCTGCATTGCTGGCGTCGTTCCCTTCCTTGAGTCATGCCTTTCATGTGGAAGCTTCCCTTACTCAGATAGGATCTTTATCAATTTTGATGGAAGCCATATTCTTTCAGGTGTTGTTCCTGACTCATTGGCATTCAAAAATTTAAAGTTAATAAAGAATTATTCAGTCTACTTCTGGGAGTTCTTGTTCCCCCTTTTTGAAGGGGGTTGATATGTAGGGCATCCTACTGGTTTTGAACCAAAGCATATGTACTTTAAATTTCTTTACTTATGGTTCCTGATTTACAGCCTTCCATGTTTTCATTGGTATGAAATGCAGGACCTTTAGTCCTTTAAGGGACACAAATACAGTCAAGTTTGGGATCTAAACAGTCCACATGAGTGTTCTACAATTTTTGCTTTTCCTTACTTAACTCTTTCTGGGCTTCAACTGTTACTTATCCGGGACTATTTAAGTTCAAATCACCTTGTAAATTCTAAAACAAATAATTTAACTCTTGAGTAGTTAATGCAATAGTAGACCATAATGAGTTAATATCTCACAATAGTTTTAGAAAGTCATTAAGAGTTTGTAACTGATCTCTTGTGATCTGTGCATTTTGTGGTTAAAACATTTGTTGACTTAATTTGAATTCTAGATAGTTGATGGAATTTCCTCTATGGATTTTTTTTTTCAGTAGCAATCTGTAAACCCCAACTTGGTAAAATGTTTTTTGCTTCATTAAACATATTCTCCAATGTATTAGCATTAGAAGCAGCCAAAATATTCTCCATATAATGGTAAATTATGAATATGAAATTTACTTATGATTTAATTTTAGTGGCTGTTGTACAAAAAATTTACATAGAGTTGGATTATTTAACATTCCTTGAAAAAGAACTGTACATTGGTACCTTCTTAGGTTAGGCATTGTTTTTTTTTTTAATTTATTTATTTATTACTTCAGGTTACATCTCCTTCACAGTGTCCTCTTTCCACACCTCCCAGTTCCACCCTTCCACCTTCTACTCCCTAACCCTTCCACCCAACTCCTCTGGAGTGGAGAGTCCCTACATAACAGTCCCCCACCCCAGTTCAGCAGTCATATGAGGGCCAAGAGCCTCCTCATACACTGGGGGCCTACAAGGCATCACCACTAGGGCAAAGTGTCTCACTGACAGGAAAGAACATCTATGTTTAGGTTAGGCATTGTTATAAGTAGATACTAAAAGCAAATTTTTGTCTTGATATTGTAGGTGAATAGTAAAGAAGCAGTCTTTTAAATCAATTATTAGTATGGTCAATCCTTTTCATAATAGAGAAGGTAAGGGAATTCTAGTCTGTAATGGATCCATAGATTGCATCAGTTTATTTACATGCCTAGGACTGTCTATATTCTCCAATTTTCAAATTTATTTTTAATGACAAACACTGAAGGATTCCAAGGACTTCTAGACTGTTCTATATGTTGAGCTTCCAGGTGATCTTGTGTCAGCTGAACAAGTTCCTTTAATTTTTCTTTATTGAAGGACTATTTCTATACCCACAAAGGTTTTTCAATTAACCATTTTAAAGGTAAGATTGTTGGTTTCCTAATACCTCCAGAATTTCTTGTTTAAAACTGTTCTACCCTAGTTTAATGGACTTCTTGTGACTAAGTCCAGAGCACTGTTGTCTTCTGTAGCAAGGCTTAGGACTCCTATACTAGTTTAGTTTTCTCTAGTTGCTCTGTGGATTGCTGACAGGAATTGTCTGGCTCATATTGTTTGAGGGTGATGTAAAAGTGAACCTCCTTAGTGACTTACCTCCTTATGGAGTTTTCCATATTTAGAGGATTAGCTTGTAGGGAGTTTCTCATTTGTAAGGATTACCTAGTATATCTCTTGCTGACCTTCATTCATTAGTCCATTACCAACCCTTACCATATCTTATAAAAATACAAGAAGGTTGAAGTTGTCTAGAGAAGTCTCTTGGAATGCCTTGTCTACAATCATTTTTCAAATGTCTTCCTCTACCACAGTGAAAACAATGGGCATTTTGATATCTAGCATTATTGGCTGTTTCATGCCCAATTACATAGTCATTAGGGTCAACAGTAGCAGTAGTTCTAATCGATTCATCCATTGAGTGCTGATTGAGTTTTTCAAGGTCTAGGAACATTTTTACACTCTAAATTTGCATTTTCAAAAGCCAAAGTTTCAATGAATAGCTATCTCACACTTGGATCTGATATTGCCCTCTCTTTAGCAGATGATAATCTATGTATGAAATCAGTAAACTCCTTTCTGGGCTTTGCATAATCTTTGTTAATGACATACACCCTCTTTTCCTTGTTCCTCCAACTCATCCCAGACTCAAAGCTACTAAAGTACATTGTATAATTATAGGTTCATAAAACCTGTTGTCTTAAATCAGAAAATTGATCTTCACCTAACAATTGATCTTTCATGATATTAACACCTTTAGACCTATTACAGATTTCCATAATTACAGCTACTTCTTACCACCATGTTAGCCATTTGTAATTGAGAACCAGTTTCCAGTACAGCTGTGACTAAATTTTTCTAGTCTTAAGAGATAGTCCTGTTTTGAGTAGCCCAGGTATTTAGTATTTGTCTCACAAGGGAAGTGCATTCCAAAACTTATTATTGATTTAAAATATTTAAGATCTTGTATTTTAACATAATTCAAAACTAGTGGCCCATATTGTGAATTTTCACCATTTTCTGGCATTCTAAGGGGATAACTGGGAAAGCTGATGGAGCTGGTCACCTTTCTTCAATTTCATTAACATGTGGTGCCATTGGTTCTATCATAATTCTTAGTTTTATTGGGTACTTCCTTTGTTTCTTGTCTCTCACTTGCCTTTGTATTATCATACTTAATATTTCGTTTTTTGTTGTTGTACAGTTATTTATTCAAAAATTTGAGATTATTTTTCTTGTCATATTTTAATTCAAGCTTTCTTGATAGGAAATATATAAAGACTGCAGTTGAAAGTAGGGAGTATAGAAATATATATGTAAATTACTGCAAGTATTTATAGTATAGTTATTAGGCCCAGAGTGTTAATCCTTAATCTACCATTATAAATAATCACACAGACACTTGATGGATTTTAACAAGCCTTAGCCTGGATTGTGCAATCTTAGCCCATCTAAAGTAGCTTTTAATTCTATTCCCCAAATAAAACTCCATAATGTATATATATGCCCCCTGAACTATTATTCTCCATTCTATGTTGATGTTCCTGGCACTATGGAATGATGTTCTTCCATCTAACCCATGGTGGATATTCTCCTTCCTCTCTCCAGGTGCTTCTTTCCCCATCATCTCTCTGCTTCCACAGCCCACCAACCTTTGCCCACCTACCTCTCTCTCTACCTAGTCACAGGGCTCAGCATTTTATTAAAGCCAATCAGAAACAATGGTTAGCAAGGAAAGTACAAGCATCACTTGGTGTATCTAATAAATCAAGGAGACATCTGGGAGCAATTAATTAACATTTATAATACATAACAGATCATCCCAACAAGGGAAATGTTTACTCTGGTGCTCAAAATTGTGTTAAGTATTGCTATGGCTTTTTCCAGTAACATTTCTATCCCCTCAATTCCTTCCCTTGGTCTTAAAGGATTTGAAATGGAGTTTCCCATTTTTTACAGAAGGAAACACCTGTATATATATTTTAAATTGTCTTTTAGGGTGGCTTACTGTGATTTTCTGTCTCATAGGCTCATGTGTCATTCCTAGGTCTGGGGTCAAGGCCCCCACTGCTTTGGAGTCTCCTGAATCTCTGTGAATCCCCAGCTGAACTTGAAGAACTGATGCTTCCTCTGGAGACAATTCCAGGAGAAATTGTCCACTGCACCTTTCTGTCAGATGTCTCCTGAAAACTGAGATGTTTCTGTTCAATCTTCTCTGATTTTTGCAATGTTAGTTTCCTTCTTATTCAATCATGCACTGACTATGTTCTATAGGAATCCATCTAAACTCAACTGAACTGCACTGAAGTCAACTCTCTTCTCTCTCTCTTCATTGATCATAAGTAGCCTTTCCTTTCTGTCTGTTCTCCTGAGAGTTGGATGTACCCTATCTCTGACTCATTCTGTCAAATCTTTTTCTGATTCATCACTTTGTCTCTAACTAAATCATATATCATTTTTTGGGATTAAAATTGGTTACTAAGGGCATATCTGTATTCCAGCCACAGGGATAAAAGTGAGTGTCTCTGTTCCAACCAGAGGGATTAAATGTGTGTGGAGTGTCTGCATTCCAGGGGGATCACACAGACCTAGATGGACTTTGGATATGATCCTTTGCCAGGACAACCATGTTGCTAGTTTAAAATTTCTCTGAAGTACTTGAAGTTCTAGCTAGAATGATAAAAATACTGAAGGAAATAAAGAGGATAAAAATTGGGAAGAAGGCACAGTATCACTATAAGTGATGCCAAAATTCTACCAGTGAACTCTTATAGCATATAAACATCTTCAACAAAGTTGCTGGATTAAGCAAAATAAATAAATAAATAAATAAATAAATAAATAAATAAATAAATAAGTCAGTATCCCTCCTATATACAAATGAGAAATGGACTGAGAAAGAAATTATGAAAGCAACACTCTTCACCGTAGCTACAAACATTATAAACTATCTTGGGATAACTCTAACCAAGCAAGTGAAATATGCATGATAAAACTTCAAGACTTTGAAGAAGGAAATTGATGAAGATATCAGAAGTTAGAACGATCTCCCATGCTCATGGGTCAGTATGGTTAACATAATAACCATGGCTATTATACAAAAACCAATCTACAGAGTTGTTGTAATCCTCATCAAAATTCCAACACAATTCTTTACAGATTTGAAGGAACAGTACTTAACTTCATATGGAAAACAAAACAACACAACACAACAATAAGGACCAGTATAGATAAAACATCCTATATAATAAAGGAACTTCTGAAGGTATCACCATGCCTTATTTTAAGTTGCACTACAGAGTAATATTAATAAAAACATAAGGTATTGGCATAAAAGCAGACAAGTTAATCAACAGAATCAAATAGAAGACCCAAAAATAAATCTACACACCTATGAACATGTAATTTTTATAAGGAGGCCATAAATACACAATGGTAAAAAGAAAGCATCTTTAGCAAATGGTGCTGGACTAACTGGAGGTTGTTATGTACAAGAATGCAGACTAATCTATAACCATCACCTTTCTCAAAATTCAAGTCTAAGTTGATCAAAGACCTGAACATAAACTTAAAAAAACTAAATCTAGTAAAAGAGAAAGTGAGGAATAGCCTTAAATGCATTGGCATAGGAGATGACTTTCTGAGCAGAGCATTGATAGTGCTAGCAGTAAGTCAATTAATAAACGGGACCTCACAGAACTGCAAAAATTCTGTAAGGCAAAGGACACTGTCAATCATAAAAAGTGGCAGTCTACAGAGTAGAAGAAGATTTTAACCAACTCCACATCAAAAGAGAACTAGTATCCAAATTTCATAAAGAACTCAAGAAAGTAGATACCAACAAACTAAATAATCCATTTAAAAATGGGATACAGATCTAAACAGAGAATTCTCGACACAGGAATCTCTAGTGTCCCAGAAACACTTAAAAGAAATGCTCAGCATCCTGAGCCATCAGGGACATGCAAATCAAAATAACTCTGAGATTCAATCTTACACTTGTTGGGATTGCTAAAATAAAAAATACAAGTGAGAGCACATGTTATGGATCTGGATCAAGGGAAACATCCCTCCACTGGTGGTGGGCTTACAAACTTGTACATCCACTTTGGAAGTCAATATGGTGATTTCTTAGAAAAATGGACATTGATCTTCCTCAAGACACAGCTATACTGAAAATATACCCAAAGGATAGTCCATCCCATAACAAGGACACTTGTTTAACTATGTTCTTAGCATCTTTATTAATAATAGCAAGAACCTGGAAGCAATCTGCCCCTCAAATGAAGCATGTTTAAAGAAAATGTAGTACATATAAACAATAGTGTAAACTCAGATGTTAAAGAAAATGACATCATGAAATTTCCAGGCAAAATGGATAAATGTAGAAAAAAATCATCCTGAGTAAAGTAACCAAGATCCATAAAGGCAAACATGGTATGTGCTCACTTATAAGTGGATATTAGCTGTAAAGTAAAAGACAATAATGCTACAGTATACAGACCCACAAAGGCTAATTAACTAGGAGGGATTAAGGAGAGATACAAGGGGAAATAAAATAAATATTGAGAATAAATAAATAAAATAAAATAAATAGAATAAGAATTGGACTGTGGATAGATGGGATTGGGAACAGGAGGGATCAGTTGTAGGGGAAAGTGAAAAAATATTGAGGGAAACAACTGGAATTGGGGGTGCATTTCAGGGGTGAGGTGGAAACCTAGTGTAATGGAAACTCCATGGAATCTATGAGAGTGACCTTAGCAAAGACTCCTAGTTTGGGGGGACACAGAGCCTGAACCACCATCTTCCCAAGTGAAGGAATTTCTACAATATCTGAGCCTCAAGACCTTTGACTTACACTATCCTGTCTGCAAAGTGTTCTGGGACCAGAGCCCAGCAGAATCATCATCAAAGAGACCAAGAGGCTTCATCCAACAGCTGATGGGAATAGATGCAGAGTCCCACAGCCAAACATTAGGCTGAGTTTGAGGAATCCTGGGGTTGAAGAGGAGGAAGGACTGGAGGAACCAGAGGAGTCAGGGACATTCTACAAGAATCAAGTGACAGGAACTCATGGGGACTCTCAGAGATAAGGGAGCCTGTAGAGGTCTGACCTATGTCCTCTACAAATATGTTATGGCTGAGTAACTTTGTGTTCTTGGGAACACTATCAGTAGGAACAGGGACTGTCCCTGAATATTTTGTCTAGTTCTAGGACCTTTTTTTTCCTAGAGGTTGCTTTTTCCAGCCTTTACGTGATGGTATGTGCCTTGTCTTATTGTATCTTTTTTATGCTGTGCTTGTTTGATGTCCATTGGAAGCCTGCTATTTCCTCAGGGGAGTCAGAGGGCGTGTGGAGGTAAGAGACTGAGAGGAGAGAAAGGAAACTCCACTCAGGATACAATATATGAAAAAATTAAAAATAAACAAATGACCCAGGAGTTGTAGATTTCAATTAAAATTGACAGGAGAAGTAAAACGTTTTCCATATATCAAATTTATTCCCCTGTCTTTTCTTGGTTTGGAGGTTCATTTATTTTCAGTACTAAATAATATTCCATTGTCTGGATGAATCACAGTTCACTTATTCACACATTGATCAAAGAAAATCTTGAATATTTTTCAGTTCTGCAAATTATGAATACAGTAATTGTATATCCCTAGTGTAACATTGTTTTGTGTGGAAATAATACATTAGTTCTTTTCCATAAAATGCAAAGCATGATAGATTTTATAACATGTTTAGTTTCGTTAGAAGTTTCCAAAATTTTTTCAGAAGTAGTTATATTATGTCCCATTGACAGTGAATGCTAATTGCTTTGCCCAGTGTCCTTGTCAGTATTTGATTTTGTTAGTGTTGTCCACTCAGGTCATTCTGTTAGCTGTGTGTGCTAACCATTGCTGAGGAAGTATGAAACTGAACATCTTTTCTCTTTCTTAAAAACATTGTATATACATATGTTGTGTTTGTATATAAGCATGTATTGTGCATATGTACATGTGGGTAAATGTACATCAGAGTATGAGAAGACAATTGTTGGGATAAGATGTCTTAATCTATTTTTCTCCACATTGATAGGGTCTCTTGCCCAAACTGGAGATTACCACTTGCCTGGATTGCTGGTCAGAATGGCGCTGCGGGATGAGAGAGCTCTTTCCTTTCATTTTTAAAGGTTTCTCGATTATAACAAATCACAACAGTGCAGATAGTCATATTTTCTATGTAGATGCACCAATTAGAAATTCTAAAAAAGAAAGTAGAAGCTCCTAGTTTTACTATTGGTACATGTTTACCAGGGACCCAGCTTTCCTGATTAATGCGATCCTAATACTTGGCTTCAAGTTAGAATAGGGAGAGACTACAAAGGAGAAACCCAAGAGGACAAATACCCGTTTGGCTATCCTAGCCTGAACTGAACTGGCTAGCATGTGAGAACCCCAGCAATATTCTTACCATACACAATTTTCATGGCATTGTGAATCAGATAAAAGAAAATTATTTTAAAATGAAGTGACAAAAAACACACAAAGAATATAATGCAACTGTGATCACATAGAATATCATGTTGAATTTATTTAAAATGAGAACTATGAAAGATACAGGAGATCACATCTTCTACCCTGCACTACATAGCGGTATTTCAACTCAGAAACAAACTAACCTGTATGACTGCATCATCTCATTGTCCTTGCTTCTTTGCAGAAATATTTTCAACTTTCCAATCTGCTAAGTAAAAATAATAATAAAAAAGAAACCATAGTTTTTCATCTTTTTTCTTCATTTAAAATAATTAGACACCATTAACAAACCTGAATCATCACCTCCCATATTTCACTTAGATTTCAATCTCTATCATCTCAAAAAAACCAGTAACATCCTAAATACATTCAGTTTCTAATTACCCTGTACTTACACATATCTCTAAATTGAACTCACATTCTGTACCCTAGACTAATCCACATGTGTACCTAAACTTAGAATAAGCTTTCAACAGAGAAAATTAATTGATAACAAAAAAGCCAATGAGTCTCTGATCTGAGGTATTGCCTACAGCATATTATGCTTACTACAAGAGCTTCTAGGTAAGATGGCATATATTTTTCCCATCAATGGAAAAATTGGATTTTTTTTTTTTACTCATCAAATGAAAGAAAAAAATGGCTAAGTTGACCTACCACTTTAAACTCAGTTAAAATGTATCTTACATTTGTAAGTATTTTGACTTTGGTGATTTGTTTCCCCTACATTTTCAGTGACAAGATTTCTTTTTTATTCCCAACATATTAAGACATTATCTTAAACAAAGACTTTTTTGAATTTCAAATTGAAAATTAGAGAAATTTTGTACCAGACAACATTTTTGTGCCAAGAATATTTTCTTATTTACACAGACAGTACAGAAATTAATCTCAAAAGATTTATCTCCCCAACCACTTATATAGCAAGGAAGTGAGCAACATAGGATCCCACAGGTCATTAACTGAGTCATAGCTTGGCATCTTAGCAACCTCAGGGCCTATTTCTTAGAATCTGAACCTCTTCCTCTTACATTTTGCAGAGCTAATACACAGTACTGTTCTCAACAATACTCCAAGGGATGTAGAATATAGAAAAGAAGTTTAGAAAGACAAATGAGGAAGGAAGCAAATAGGGAGTTAGATCAATGGGAGATACTGGAAGAATGAAATAACACAAACAAAGCAAAGTAAGGAAGAATGAGCACTCCACAGCTCCTAAGGGGAAAATACATATATTTCTTTTTTGCACTGAAATTGAATTCAGTGACTCTTCTTTCATAGTATGTGTTGTCTTTTCCTCACAATTCTCACATAAAATATTTCAAGGTGATAAATTATTCCTTAGAGTAGCATTTTATACAGGTGAGTGACTTTAATATGTAGGCAAAATTTATCCTCAAAAACCTAGGATGTTGAGAGAAATATATGGAGAACCAGATATCTCCTTCATGTATTTCCCAACTGCATGTTTTCATTGTTTCTTGACCTATAGCCTAACAGGCATTATTCTACCTTGGTCTCAAAGCACAATTTACTCATGATCCTTATGTAGGTATGCATCAGGAATTGATGGGGTGATGTTATGCATTCTAAATGTTAATTAATTGGTCCTGCTTGTTGTCTGTTACTTAGTTTTGTAGTAATTGTCTCTGATTGGTTTAATAAATACTGAGGCCTGAGATTGGGGAAAGACAGAGGTAGGCAGGATTAAGGTGCAGGCTTCTGAAGCAGAGAACATTTTGGGTAGAAGAAGCTTCTGGTAGAAGAAGCCTCTAGGAGTAGAAAGGAGGAAGAAGCCAAGAGCAGGAAGGAGGACACATTCCATGGGTTAGAGAAAAGACTACTATTCCACATAGCCTGAAATATGAGCATAGTGTGAGGAATAACAGCCCAAGGGATGTATGTATATACGGGGTCATATTTGGGAAATATTATGAGATAGCTTAGATGTGCTAAGATTCCACAATCCAGGCCAAGGCTGGATGTGGAATCCATGTGGTCTTTGTGTATGTTCATTCGTAATGGCAGGTTAAGGTTTAATACTGCTGACCAATTAAATATACTACAAATACTAAGTAATATTTTAATAAACCATTATTGGTGAAATCCAAGATGGCAGCAGATGGCAGAGACACATTTTGAACACAGAGAAAATTGCTACAACATTGCAGAAATATAAACAACCTGAGAAACAACATGAGAAGCACGAACCACAGGGTTTTACTCAGCGAACCCAGGGACTCCCAGACACTCAGGGAAACATAACTATCAGCTGTAGGATAGAGGCCTGAGGCACAGGACAGAGACTAGCGATGTGGGGCAGAGGCCTGGGACCCATAGCGGAAGGCCAGCGGGGGGGGGGCAGAGGTTGTGACCTGGAGCAGAGGCCAGTGGCACAGGGCAGAAACCTGGGACCCAGATCAGAGGCAAGAGGCCTGGGACCCAGACGAGAGGCCAGCAGTGCGGGACAGAGGCTCAGGATACGTAGCCTAGGCCAGCAGCATAAAGAGGCCAGCAGTGCGGGACAGAGGCTCAGGATACGTAGCCTAGGCCAGCAGCATGAAGAAGAGGCCCAGGGCACAGAATGGAGATCAGAAGCACAGAGCAGAGGCCCGGGGCCCAGAGCAGGATAACTCTTTGGAAGTGGGCATGGAGCCACTCATACCCAATTAGTAGCTCCAAACCACAGACAGGGGTACTCATCAGCCTCCAGAGCACTCAGCTTCCATGCCAGCATTCCAAACAAGAGAACTGTGGGATCAAAATGATTTATCTCCAGGGACCAGGGGGGGTCTCAGTGGCGCAAGCATATTGGGGCTTACCCAGAAAGGTGTTGGACATACAGGTCTCTCTACTGTATATACAATCATGTGGAAGAACATTGCACCCAGACAGGGCAGAGGGCTGCTTTCCTGTCTTGGTACAGTGTCCTGCAGGTCTGATCTTTGCAGAGCTTTGAGAGGCAGCTCCAACTCTTAGATAGAGGTACCTCCCAGCTCCTTGAGCACCCAGCATTCACATGGTCAACCCAATACTCTTAAAAAGGACCAGCAGTGCCACTGAATCCATATGATTAGGACCGGCTGAAAGCGGGTAGTCTAGTTATAAGCTGCAGAACTCCACTGAGTTCAAGTCCAGCTAACGGGTTGTGGTGTTCATATCAGAGCTAGTGTACCTTGGCCCTTTTCAGAGGGGTACCCTGTCTTCAGCATCTATAGCTCCTGCACAGGAGCAGTGAATTCTTGGCCTTTGTGCACTGCCTGAGTGATACAGACTGCAAGGGCTTACTGCTTAGTGACAAGAGGCACAGCGGTGCACTGGGGACCACCTAGAAGTTACCTGGGGTGACCAAGACCAAAGACCTGACCCGCGGATCAGACACACGAGTGGCAGGAGATCTACGGCTCTATCTAGTCTACAATCAGTGGTCCTCTGAGCCCCACTGATATCACTAGGAAGACCTTCTAGAACCAAAGAAGATGCAGGCTGGAATAACTCATTCCACCCAAACCCCACCTGAGTCCCCAATTGAGACACAATGGGAAGGAGTGAACTTTGGGGGTCCACAATGACCCAGCCCCCATCTCAAGACCCCACTTAGCTTGTGCTAAGTTACAGACCACCAAGATTATATGGACACTACACCAAAGCTCACTGCTTGGCACCAGGTCCAGCAGACATCAGGAACAATCAGATTAGGGAAACCAGATGGCAAAAGGTCAGTGAAAGAACAAAACTGACAAAAATCAGGGAAATACAACTCCAACAAAATTCAGCAAGGCTAACACAGCAAGCCTGGAACATCCCACAATAGCTGAAACACATGAAAATGATGAAAAATCTATACTTAGGAAAATGATGGAGTTCTTACAAGAAGAAATTAAATCCCTGAAGTAATTTAAAGAATCATCAATTTTACAAATGAAAGCAATGGAGAATACTATTGGAGACCTCCAAGCCAATGACTCTGGAATCTTGAGTCTTCTTGAGTTGCATTTCTCTGATGATTAAGGATGCTGAGCATTTCTTCAAATGTCTCTCAGATATTAGGAATTCCTCCTTTGTGAATTCTCTGTTTAGCTCTGTTCCCCATTTTTTGAATGGATTATTTGGTTTCTTGGCATTTAATTTCTTGAGTTCTTTGTAAATTTTAGATATTAGCCCTCTGCTCTTGACCATCATATGACTGCTGAACTGGGGTGGGGGACTGTTATGTAGAGACACTCCACTGCAGAAGAGTGGGATGGAAGGGATAGGAGGTAGAGGGTGGGAGAGCGGGACTGGGAGGAGTGGAAAGAGGACAGTGTGATGGAGATGTAACCTGAAGTAATAAATAAATATAAAAAAATAAAAGAAAACCTAAGCAAAATGGACAACTTCCTTGATAGATTCCAACTGCCAAATACTTTCTTTGAGGTCACAGTTTAGGTTGATTCCTAAACCACACAAAGA
>CAJQZJ010002436.1:0-11121 GCA_907164525.1 Lophiomys imhausi | reverse complement strand
GTGTGTGTGTGTGTGTGTGTGTGTGTGTGTGTGTGTGTGTGTGTGTGAAACTGAAGTGATCATCTCAAAATAGCAGTTTTTTTTTGTTTGTTTGTTTTTTTCTCCATGGTTCTTTTTTTTTCTTTTTTTTAATAATTTATTTTTTATTTCTTCAAGTTACATCTCAATCACAATCCCCTCCCTACTCCCCCCTCCAGGCCCACCCTTCCACCCTGCTCCCCCTCAACCCCCCATCCTCTTCCCTTCTATTTTTTTTTTTTTTAGTTTAAGGTATTTCTTTTTCCTCCCAACAGCTCTCCCTTTCAGTCCAAAAAATGGTTCTTTTTCTTATAACTATAAATACAATACAAAACAACAGAAATAAATAGGCCACAATTATAAGAGTTATATGGCTTAGCATACATTCCCAATGTCCAGTCCATATGTATTTGGCACATGACTTTAACATTCTACTATCTAACCATCTCCATGAGTTTAAAGTTCTATATCTAACTCAGCTTTCATACTAACTTGCCTCATAATTTGGGCTGGAGAGATGGCTCAGCCGTTAAAGGCTAGGCTCACAACCAAAAATAGCAGTTTTTAAAAGCCTAACATTATTGCACAATACAACCAAAAGATTCCACATTTAACGCTTAAATGTTGAGAAAGACAGTAGGAAAATAGTAAAAGTCTTGTTTCTCATGATAAATTGTAATGTTTCTAAAAGAGCAGAAAACTCTGTTCAGTAAAACCAGGCAGAGGGAAGAGTCCAGGCTGAACATGGCTGACAGACTGAACCAGAGGATGAGAGCAGAGAGGGAGAGGGAGAGCAAGAGAGGAGCCTCTGACTAAGAGGCATCCTGGTCCAAAAGACCAAGAGACCAGGAGACTGGAGTAGTCAAAATGGCTGTTATACAGGGGTCAGGCTGGGGGAAGTGAAGTGAAACCTTGTCCCTGGGAGGGAGAGGTCAGGGTGGGAAGTGCTGGGAAGAACTACAAGTACTGAGTGAGACTTGTCCTGGCCTAACATGCATGGCATAGAACCACCTCCTCTCTACGCTGAGAGGCTTCAGGTCGCATTGGCTGGTGTTTGAGGCATTATGGGATGCACAATGCACACGCATGTTCTCAGAAATACATTTGCAGTGAAGTTGCACAATTTGCCATGAGTGAGTAGCCAGACACACCCCAGATCCTTCATGTGGTTAATTTGGAATTGATATGATTGTGGTGTGTTCGGAAACCTTTTTGCTGATGTCAGTTGTTTTTGGAACCCCCACATTCAGCTCACGATGCCCATGTGGGGCTGTGACCCCTTGTTTGAAACTGAGCTATAGAGCTGCAGAAATTACAAGATATGTATACTTATATACTTGTATATGAAGTGATAATGTCAGATATTTGACCTTAAATATTGCGGATAATTTCCTTTTCTTCCTTTCTTTCCTTTTTCTTCTCCCCCCACCCCCAAGTTAAAAGAAGGTTCTAATAATAAAAGTATTATCCACAGTGCTTTGTAATCAGTTTTTAAAAATGTTTTTGTTTTGTTTTGGGTGCTGGTATGCTAGTTTACTAAATCCCTACTTCACACTATGTTTCTAATAGGGTGTAATGAATACAGATTATATTTGCTTTTCTGTCCCGAGTTCTTGAAAGAGCTGCAACAGAGAGAAAAGTTTTATCTGAGAGTAATTTACTTAGGAATATAATATCTGACTTCAGCATTGAAGCATAGAGAGAGAAATGGGGAAAAACAGAAAGCCAGTAGGAAATGGTTAAGGATTTGGCTATTGCTTTTGGTTGATTTAGACCTCACTCTACAGGAGCACATCAAAGCCTTGTGAGACACATCTTAGGAACAATCCTCTGAGGAAGGGAGGAGAATGCATTCATCAATCAAGTCTATTGGCCATAGGCTAGATGGTACCCTGCAGAAGGATGAACACAGAGAGAGTTTCTAAGGATATGTACATCATTGAAGCCGCTAAGCAGGGAGGAGTTGGTGGTACCTTGAGGTTGCCACCTTGCTGTCACATTGCACCTCAATGACTCTGAAGCCTACTGGGGATCTTGTCTCCACAGCCAAGTTGGAATAAGAGGGTGAGAAGTAGCATACAGTACTTGCTGACATAAAAACTATCAGCTCTTTTTGCCTTGAACCAACATCAGTCAGTTATATAGAGTCCTCTTCAAAACTTAGGCCTAGAATCTCTGCTGACTCAATGCAAAAAAAAATGAGGGCACTGAGCCTCAGCCCTCAGTCTCATAAAGGCAAAATTGATAATATTCATCTCTTGTACCAGTATTGGAATTCTCTCACTTGTGTTGACACTTTGGTTGGTTTGTGCTGTTCGCCTTCTGGCATTACCAGACCATCTCTAAAGAATGCTGGTTTTTTGTTTCACTGCCTATGGTTGCAATTCTCCATCCATAATTGACCCTGTAGGTTATGAAGTTGTGTCCCCACATTTACTTTATAGTAGAAAGCAGAGCTCCTCTGTGTAGAATAAAATTGATAGTTATCTCCTACCAGTGTAAAATGCTTTCCTTTACTTGCTATGCAATTTTAGGTCCATTAAGGCTCCAAATATAACTATACACAAAACACCGAAAAGATACTCAGAAGGTAATACTGAATATGGTGATCAGAACAGTGTTGAAGGTCACAGCAATATAATAAGCAGCAGTAGGTAACATGTAAACTTGACCTCAAACTGTCAATCATCTTACAATACAAGCAAAACTGTGAGTGAACATGTTCTAAAACACAAAATAATATTAAATGAGATCTCATAAATAATATTAGAAAACTCTAATACCTGTGATGCTTTGAATGAGTTGCCTCCCATGGGTCCCAGGCATGTCTGTGAATACGTGGTCCGAAGTTTGTGGTTGTTTGGGGAGGATTAGGAGGTATGGCCTTGCTGCAGGAAGCATGTCACTGAGGGAGGGCTTTGAGGTTTCAAAAGACTCTCCATATCAAGTGCGATGTCTTGGTTTCATTTTTGTGGTTGAAGATGTGAACCCTCAGCTGCAGTTACAGCTGCCTGATACCTCTGCTCCACCGTCATGTCCTCTAACCCTCTGGAGAGGGTTAACCCAGAAGCCCAAAATAAAACTCTTTCTTCTATAAGTTGTGTTTGTCATGTTTTATCACAGCAATAGAAAAGCAACTAACACACTTGCTTTTCTCTACTCCAAACAATACACACTTTCCCCCAATACTGGCTTGAAGAAGATCCATTGAGTGTCTTCAAAGCCAAAGAAAATGTAATTAAGAGAGTAGTGGGATATAACCTACCTATCCATTCGTGTTTATTCTAGATGCATCTGTCCAAGAATAGCACTGACAGATGCCTTCAGTTACTATGTGCATATGTGTGATAGGTTTTTTATTAGAATTGGCCTTAATCCTAGCAATTATCAGGAAACATAAGAAAGTAAGGTGATTCAGGAGGTCATTTACCCAAGAGCAAACAGAAGACCCATTCAGACATGTTGCTTAAAAAGCATCTTCTGAGACATGGGAGATACTATATTGTTTGTGATTGTAAGTACTGTGGGAAGTGTGTTTATGTTTGGATTACTCATGTTGTCATTATCATTCTATAGAGTCAAAATAGGAGCAGAGGTATAGTTAAAAGTGCAGAGGTACCTCTCAGAGGAAGGTTTTTGAACACCTGATGTCTGTGATACCCCATCATAGACAAAGCAGAAGCTTGCCTGCAATGTTCACAAATTTCAGATTAAGTTGACCTCATTTGCATACTGAAGACGTGATACTTCTTTTGTGGCAGAACAGACACATTTTCTCTCCTGGGATTTTGATGTATGAGTTGTGTGGCAAAGAATGGGAAGCAGATGGAGCACAAAATTATTCTGGGGCAGCATTCTTGCAACAGAGTAGAGGATAGCTTACTCTTTCAGTCTGTTCTTCTGTAGGTAGCTATTAAGACTTTCTGTAAATTTTGTCAAGATCTTAAGTTCTCTCTCCTGATCCCATTCTTATACCAAACAGACAATTCCTATTGCTAATACCAAAAAAACCCTCTCAAACACAATGACCTTTTCAGTACCCAATCATTGTTGTATTGACCATCGACAACACAATATTTAACATGGATACTCTCCAATTCTATCAAAATGTTGCTCCCCTGGCATTTTTATTACAAATCTTTGACTTCCATCAGTAATAAGTATACACACATGTACTACAGAAATGATGGATAAACTCTTAAAACATATCAAGATGGGAAAGATAGTAAGGGCTGGGTAATAAGTGAGGAAGAGAGGAAATTAACGTGAACACCAAGGAATGACAAAGATCTCTCCTACATTTTGCTTCAACTACCCGTGGCCAGAAAGTGCCGTAATTCTCTGTGGGACATTTATTAACATGAACAGAAAGTACACACAAAAAATTATGACAGTCATGTCAACTTGTGTCTGCTCAAACATACTTTCAAAGAAAAAAGTAGGGCCCACTGACTTTCAGTGTAACAAATCATGAGTACATTTTTACTCATGTACAAAAGAATCACATAAAGTAGGGTTTTTCCCCATAGTGTTGATTAGTGAATATATAAAGGAATTTTCCAAGAAGACAGTTATAATTTATCATATGTTGTAAATGTATTTTTAAGAGTGGGTTTAATTGTAGTAGAATTGGCTACGATCCTCAGATTGCAGAGTTCAATGTATTTCAAACTGTAACAAAGGGCAGATACTTTTGCTGTGCTGGGTTGTTGGAGTTCCTGGCTGCTGTTTATTGTTCTGAACCACAAACAAGAGATTTTTTTAATTATTTGCAGAACATGAATGTTCTCAATCTGAATACTGAGAAAATGAGAAACTTCTCAGGGGAAAAATGTTTAAAACTTTAAAAAACAGTTAGAATTTGGCCCAATTATGAAATACTGACTTCTTTCTTTTTTATTTTATGCATGTCAACAAGTGTCTTTTGATGAACACAAAGCTAGGCTGTATCTTGAGCCTTTTTGAGGACATGTTATTACTGCAGTGCACATGAGTGAAAACTGAATTAAGCACAACCTGACTTTTTAAAAAATAAAAATAAAAAACCTTTGTGAAACCAGTAATTATCTGTGAAACCATTCCATTTGAAGAACATTTATAAACATAGCCTCCTGCAAAACCACATTGAAAACCTGGCTAGGTGGAATATACCTGTAATTATAGCTCTTCAAGAGGCTCAGGCAGGAGGGTTTCAAGTTTGAGACTAGACAACAGAGCTATTCAGCAACAACGAGCTATTCAGCCAAACCCTATCTCAAAATACTTCCTGGCATATGTGAGGCCTTAGGTGCAGTTCTTAGTATCACAGAAACAAAGTTACTAAACTATGTCCAAATTGTTTCATGAGTTAATCCAGGAAACATATAATAAACTCCTAAAAGGAAAAACAAAAAACAAATAAACAAACAAACAGTGAGTGAACGAAATAAGGCCAGCTTATTCAGAAGTAAGAAACCAACTTTAGAAGAATTAAGACTGTCATAGTTCTAAGGTGCTTGGATGACTTACTTGATAGTAGCAAAATTTTATGATACAATCTTGAGTTTTCTTCTCTCTTTATCAAGCAATACAACCCGGTTCTTAGGAAAATAATATGTTTCTCTATATGTGCTTATGAGTAAAATTAATATCAAGCTGGTAAAAAAAATCTCATGGGGCAGCAACAATACCTGAGATATTATAAACATGCATTTGTCATTATATTCTTGGCCTTAAGTAGAGTAAGTCCAAAAGGTATGAGTGACACTTGATATCTCTTACCATTGCACTGCTGCAGAAGTGGATTTCTCAAGGGGTTTGTCTTTAATGGAAGCTTCTTCTTTTCCAAGATTTTTTTAAAAAAATGAATTCATATTTTTTAAAAACATAGAATATTCACAGCATCATAACAATTATAACAACTTGTTCTTGCAAACAGCTAGAAACATTCTTTGACTACCATGAATTTATGAGCCTGCTGCCAAGTAAGGAAATCATTGACTTATGTGGCTATTTCAAAGTCTGATGAACTATCTCACCAGGATAAAGCCATGCTTTCTCCAGATAATGGAACTGTCCTATGCTGCATTGAAGGAATGCAGACATAAGCAGATAGGAACTCCATGGCAACCACACATCCACATTGTCTTTTCAACACCTGGGAAGCATTGCTTTCAAACTTCTGCCCAGGGACTTTCTCTGTTAGTAATGAGTTCGATGTCTATCAGCGAAGCAGATGCTTAAACATGGCTAACTTAGAAAGCAGGCTTGCGTCATGCAAACATTTAACTAGAAAGGCTCAGCCTTGACAATGAAGAAGAAGGAGAGACACACACACCCACACATCCCCCCAACCTTGCGTATGAAGAGAGTGACAGAAAGCTCCAACTGATGACTGGGGACAAACAGTGATGTGAAAGATAGCAGAGAACAAGAGTATCTAGTCTAATTAGATGATGTAATTAACCTCTCTCAATCTATTGCCACACTGCACTCTTCCAACCGACTGGCTAATCTCGCTGGCATCTTTATTACCTTGTGGATTAGAACATGTAGTGTACAAATATGTTTACCTAAGAGTTTGAAATGATTAACACTTTCTATACTTTTTATTTTTAAGTGTAATTTCATTTTCAACTTTTTGCTTATTTTTGAGATTGTATTTAATTACATTCCCCCCCTTTCCCTCCATCCATCCCCCACACTCCTCTATGGTTTTTAAAATTCATGACCGATTTTTTTTCATTAATTGCTCTTGTGTGTATACATGTGTGGATTCTTTTGTCTACCATAAGTAAAGAAACATAATTATTTTGTATTGATATATGTTTTCATATTTCTGCAAAATATTGAGAAGTTGAATGACTGGATCATGAACTATTTAAACATTTTTTAAAAAAATTAATTTTAAAAGTAGTTCCATCATTTTATATTCACATCCGGAGATGAGTGTCCCAGACCTATTACATCCTAAAAAGCATTTGAAATTTTCAAGGGGTTCTCTTGAGCTATTTGATTAGGTGTGTAGTCACACCTCACCATGGTTTTCATTGTCATACCACTAATGACTAGTAGATATCAAACAGGTCTCATGTGTCTGAACAAATCATCAATAGTGTTTTCCCTATGCACTGCCTGTCTTTTAATTGACTTGTTTGCATCTTCATTATTGAATATCAATAGTTCTGGATGTGAGTCCTCTCTCATGTGTGAAATTTGTAAATTTCCCCTGTGGTTTGTAGCTTGTCCTTTTCTTTTTCTAAAATAATTTACTTATTTTTATTTTAGATGCATTGGTATTTTGCCTGTATGTCTGTGTAAGGGTGTCAGATTCCCTGGAACTGGAGTTGCAGACAGTTGTGAGCTGCCATGTGGGTGCTGGGAGTTGAACTCAGGTCCTCTGGAAGAGCAGCCGGTGCTCTTAACCACTGAGCCATCTCTCCAGTCCCATCCTTTTACTTTCTTAAAGGTATTTTCTGGAAAAAAAAAGAGCTTTTAAATCTAATAAGGTAACTATATAAAATAAGCAAATGAAACTTGATTTTATTTCTACATACTACAATCAAAGTATGGATGAGAATTTTAAAAATGCATGCTATGTATTTGACAGTTACTCAAAATGATGAAGTATTTACTGTAGTTTAAAATGGTTCTGGAGAAGACATGACTCAGTGGTAGAGTAGTTGACTGGAATCTCAAAGATCTAGGTCCAGTCCCTAGCAATGCACACATACACAGGCACACACAGAATGAATGAAGTATCATAAGAACTTCCAATATTCTAGCTCAAAATAAGTGCACATATCCCTATAGCCTGCCAGAGGGCCACATGTCCCGTGTTTTTTCACTCACCATTCCAAGATTGTGACCTCACATTCTCATCGCCACTTCCATCTACCAGTGGGTTGGTGGTTTTGGGTTTTATAAAACAGCAGACCGAACAAGGCTCGAGGAGCGGGCCAGTAAGTTGCAATCCTCCATGGGCTCTGCATCAATTCCTAACTCCAGATTCCTGTCCTGTTTGAGTTCCTGCCTTGGCTTCCCTCAATCAACTGTGATGCTAGATATGTAAATCCAACAAACCCTTTCCTCCCCAAGCTGCTTTGGTCTCATTGCTTCATCACAGAAACAGACACCCTAAATAAGACACGATGTGTGTGAACCTACCATCATCTAAAAATAAACTTGAGTAAAACAAAATGTATCTCTTGACGTGTATTTTTCTAATTTTGATAAAAAGTCAGTCTACAAATATGTCCCTTTTTTTTAATGGTCAGGCTTTTAGTGTTGCCTTTAAGAAATCCAGCCTTGTGTAGTAGTGCATGCCTGTAATCCCAGAATTTTGTAGGGACTAAGGCAAAAGGATCTCTAGTCTGTGCTACATAATCAGATCCTGATTCAAAACACAAACAACCAACAAAACAAAACAAAAATCCCAGCCTGAAAACTAAGAACTTTCTGGGGAAAAAAAAAAAACTAGCAAGAAATCTCAGTTGCCTCCAGTTAGGCAAAATTTTCTTTCTTTTAAAAATTTTTAGGGCATGTATTTATTTATTTATTTAAAATATGTCACATTTATGAGAGTTAAATGGCCCAGTATACCTTCCCAATGTCCAGTTTATACATATTTGGCCCCTGACTTTAACATTCTACTATCTAACCATCTCCATGAGTTTAAAGGTCTATATCTGACTCAACATTCATACTAACTTGCAACACACTTTTAAGAGTATCTTCTTAGATCTATAACACCCTCTTGATTCCTAAACAACACAAAATTTAACTATGAGACTCTAGCTGCCTATTCTTCAACCACCTCAGAGACCTGAGAGGGATAAATATATCTGCTTATATAGGAAGTGCAGGGTCTGCAGCTTCAAAAACTAGAAAGGACATACCAATGACTGCCTGGACAGTTCCCATTTTCTCTCCATACATTCCTGCATCAGTCTTCAGCCTTTGGGTCCTGTTTCTCTGACAGACATTTGTTGTAGAGCAGGGATTATGAAGGACTTACCTACCCTGTCTTGGCAGAGTTAGGCTGTCGACTTCCCTGCTACCAAGTTTTGTCCTTTTTGGACAGCAGTCTGTCTGCAGTTGGTGCAAGGGGTTTTTACATGCCAAGAGATAGGCTTGCCACTAATTCAACCATCTCACACTGGAGATTCTTCAATGCTTTTCTTCTACTTGGAGTAGACTAGGGGGTGCTGTCAGGCGCTGATATGTCTCGATATCAAAAAAAAAGAAAAGAAAATCTTAATTTAAGATAACATCTTTGAATGCCATATTCTGCAGATCTCTTGGGGTGTTTGAAGATGCCCTATCCATCTCTTGTATTTAGATAAGCAAGTGTTGCTTGTCTCTTAGCAACTTGATTACTGGGTAGTTTAGAGAATATCTGTGATAGACTGTCATAGTAGCTAACAAAGTGACATGTTTGCATGACTAGGAGTTTGTTTTACTTAACTATCCTAGACCGTTTTAGACGGTTGGCATCAAGAGGCCAGAGCTTCACATTTTATTTTTAAGTATCTCTAGGTATGATACCATTAGGAAGCGTTACCTTTAATTTTGTATCAATATACAAAGATCTATTCAATTGTGGTTAAATATACTCTTAATTATGTATCAATATACAAAGATCAATGCCTATGTAGCCCAATACAATCTTAATATTACGTCCATATACAAGGGTCAATACCATTGTGGCCAACTGTAATCTTAATTTTGTATCAATATACAAAGATCAATACTGATGTAATCCAATACAATCTTATTTTTGCACAATAAACAATGGTCAATACCACTTTAGCCTAATAAACTACTAATTTTGTATCAATATACAAAGGTATAAGGGCATATTCAATAATCTGCCCCTTCTTCTTGGACCTTCCTGTGCTATGTCTATATCTCATTTTTCTCAAGCCTATGCACTCCTACATAGGAGAGGAAGAAGGATACAGAAAAGGAAAAGTAGGAAGTCCCTGGGGCTAACCTCCAAAACCCATTAAACAGGACCATTTATCAGCTTGTAATCTCTTCCCTTAAATATCGGAGTTTTCAGTTATCCTTCAAATAACCAAAAAGAAGGGCGGAGAAACACCTTCCCCACCCTCTGGGCATGGGACGTTGCTCTCTTAAAGTGACTTCCTGCTGATTTGGGTCGTCGTAGACCTGTTTGGGGCCCGAACTCAAATGGACAAAATGGTTAAAAATGTTAGTACAATCCTTTTATGTTCAGTCCTTCTGTTCTCAGCTGCTTGATGACCTAAGGGGTTTGTAGGCAGAAGCTGATCTTGCAGGCTTCACTGAGGTTCCTGCTGGGAGATTGTGTAGAGCTGAATGGTCCCAGCGACATTGGATTGCCATGGTTGCAGGCCCCCAATGGAGACAGCTATTGAGGAAGTCTGCCAGGCAGAATCAACTGGGTCACTCGTCCTCCTTGGTGCCTGATTCTGCTCTCTGCTGAGGTTACCCCTGTCCAGCCTTCCCCGGGCTCCCCTAATGGACGCTTCATTTCTCCTGGAAAGATAAGAACAGAGCCCTACCCTAATCCCAACCCTGGGACAATTGCCCTCTTTTTTTTGGGGGGGGGCTAGATAGTACTTCTCCTGAAGCAAATTTGGCCTTCCGACAACATACAAAGCGTTATCTTTCAATCCGGGTTAAAGAAGAAATCATTCTGTCACCTTGGAGCTAAACCAGCTCCAGTGTATATATTTTGAGATCCCAAAGGACAATCTGCATGCATTGAGAAGGCCTTTTGTAAGTAGCCTCCAAACCTAGGTCCCTCCAAATCCCATGTGTGTGTCTCTGAACTCTAATTATTGGGATCAGAGACCTGTGTTTCCCATCTGAAGGGATCAAAGATGTGTTCCACCACTCCTGGATCAAAGTCTTTCTCTATTTAGAGTTTGCCCAGCATCAGGCTGACCCTGAGCTCCGGGATCTGCCCGTTTCTGTCTCTAGTGTGCTGGGAGCTGGGACCAAGGGTGTACTCTTCCTGAATGGTGGGACCAAGAGTATGCACCCTCACCACCCCGCTCCGTATGACTCCAGAATACATAAGACCACCAACTCTATGGTGTAGAGAGCTGCGACGTGCCGCGCCTTAAAGATGGCGCT